>CM077230.1:779759-899759 GCA_039654775.1 Spinibarbus caldwelli
GATAAGTCATGTGGCCCGTGTAACTGTGACACGGCTAAAGGATTCGATGCCGACTGTAACAAGACCAGCGGTGCATGTCGCTGCAAGGTATGATCAAACTCCATTACTGTGTCTTTAGTTACTGTTTTTAGTTTTGAAAATATTTATTAAATCAGTTATTTATATTTGTGGTTTTTTTTTATTAAATTGTATATTTTTTGTTATAATATTTAGATTAGATATTATTTAATAAACTATTATTTATTTAGATTTATGTTTTACTTTTATGTTGTTTAATAAATTGTATAATATTTTATTATATTATTATAAACAATATAAAATTAAATTCAAGAAAAAGTCTGATGAAGAGCCTGCCTGCTCAAAACGTCACAAGCTATACGAAAGTTTTTTAAATAAATTTTTGATATTTTTGGAGCTTTGGTGTTGCTGACTTTACATTTAATTTTTCTATAAAAATACATTATACAATTTATTAAACAGTATAAAATTATAATAATGTACTGTTAAATGGTTAAATTTTTATATTGTTTAGTAAACTGTTACATTTATATTATGTTGCTGATTTTTTAGTATTTACTTTTTATTATACTGTTTTAATTTTATATTTCTTAAAAAATATATTTTTCTATTTTTTAATTATAATATTATTTAGTAAATTATAAAAACATATTGTTTTTATATTGTCATTAAACATATAAATTAACTAAAATAAAATAAAAATGTAACAGCATAACAAAAAGTTTAAATTGTTTTATTATACAGGTGCATCTCAATAAATTAGAATGTTGTGGAAAAGTTCATTTATTTCAGTAATTCAACTCAAATTGTGAAACTCGTGTATTAAATAAATTCTATGCACACAGACTGAAGTAGTTTAAGTCTTTGGTTCTTTTAATTGTGATGATTTTAGCTCACATTTAACAAAAACCCACCAATTCACTATCTCAACAAATCAGAATACTTCATAAGACCAATAAAAAAAAACATTTTTAGTGAATTGTTGGCCTTCTGGAAAGTATGTTCATTTACTATATATGTACTCAATACTTGGTAGGGGCTCCTTTTGCTTTAATTACTGCCTCAGTTCAGCGTGGCATGGAGGTGATCAGTGGCACTGCTGAGGTGGTATGGAAGCCCAGGTTTCTTTGACAGTGGCCTTCAGCTCATCTGCATTTTTTGGTCTCTTGTTTCTCATTTTCCTCTTGACAATACCCCATAGATTCTCTATTGGGTTCAGGTCTGGTGAGTTTGCTGGCCAGTCAAGCACACCAACACCATGGTCATTTAACCAACTTTTGGTGCTTTTGGCAGTGTGGGCAGGTGCCAAATCCTGCTGGAAAATGAAATCAGCATCTTTAAAAAGCTGGTCAGCAGAAGGAAGCATGAAGTGCTCCAAAATTTCTTGGTAAACGGGTGCAATGACTTTGGTTTTCAAAAAACACAACGGACCAACACCAGCAGATGACATTGCACCCCAAATCATCACAGACTGTGGAAACTTAACACTGGACTTCAAGCAACTTGGGCTATGAGCTTCTCCACCCTTCCTCCAGACTTGGTTTCCAAATGAAATACAAAACTTGCTCTCATCTGAAAAGAGGACTTTGGACCACTGGGCAACAGTCCAGTTCTTCTTCTCCTTAGCCCAGGTAAGACGCCTCTGACATTGTCTGTGGTTCAGGAGTGGCTTAACAAGAGGAATGCGACAACTGTAGCCAAATTCCTTGACACGTCTGTGTGTGGTGGCTCTTGATGCCTTGACCCCAGCCTCAGTCCATTCCTTGTGAAGTTCACCCAAATTCTTGAATGGATTTTGCTTGACAATCCTCATAAGGCTGCGGTTCTCTCGGTTGGTTGTGCATCTTTTTCTTCCACACTTTTTCCTTCCACTCAACTTTCTGTTAACATGCTTGGATACAGCACTCTGTGAACAGCCAGCTTCTTTGGCAATGAATGTTTGTGGCTTACCCTCCTTGTGAAGGGTGTCAATGATTGTCTTCTGGACAACTGTCAGATCAGCAGTCTTCCCCATGATTGTGTAGCCTAGTGAACCAAACTGAGAGACCATTTTGAAGGCTCAGGAAACCTTTGCAGGTGTTTTGAGTTGATTAGCTGATTGGCATGTCACTATATTCTAATTTGTTGAGATAGTGAGTTGGTGGGTTTTTGTTAAATGTTAGCCAAAATCATCACAATTAAAAGAACCAAAGACTTAAACTACTTAAGTCTGTGTGCATTGAATTTATTTAATACACAAGTTTCACAATTTGAGTTGAATTACTGAAATAAATGAACTTTTCCACGACATTCTAATTTATTGAGATGCACCTGTATATACTTTTATATTGTTTTAGTACATTTTAAACTTCACTAAATTTTAATTTTAAAATATTCTATCCTATATAATTTTGATATGGTTTAAGTTGTAAAAAAAACATTGTTTCTTTTTGAAATATTTTTTAATTAATTGATTTTTTTTTTACTTTTTAATTTTAATATTGTTATTATTATTTGTTCTGTTATTTTTATTATTTATTTTGTTTATTATATTTTATAATTTATTGTTTTTATTATATTATTAAATATTTATATTTTAATGCTAGAAAGTCCAAAAGTCATCCAGGTTTTTCCCCCCAAAAAGCAGAAAGAATTGTCATCACATTACACAAATCCCACCAGACTACAGTTGGATATTAATATTGTTTCTGTGGTCAGGACAATCACTTCCGGTCGGCGGGGAGCACGGCATGTCTGCTCTGCGACTGCTACGCCGTGGGCTCGTTATCGCGCGCCTGTGACCGGGACAGCGGTCAGTGTCTGTGTAAGCCGGGCGTCATCGGGCGGCAGTGTGACCGCTGCGATAACCCCTTTGCTGAGGTCTCGTCCAGTGGCTGTGAAGGTCAGACTTTCAAACACACGCTCATCAGGCTGTCATGTGTGTCCCATGATCCCTTTGTAACGTGTGTGTGTGTGTGTGTGTTCAGTGATCTACGACAGCTGTCCGCAGGCCATCGAAGCAGGAATCTGGTGGCCGCGGACCAAGTTCGGTTTACCGGCGGCCGTCTCGTGTCCGAAAGGATCCATGGGTACCAAACAAACATTTCAATCATTTCACACTCACAATGTTATTTTAACATCGTTACGTTAAGAATAGTCATTTTATCAGATTAAACGTGGTGTGTGACTTTACCATGGTAAGAAGATAGGGTAACACTTTATTTTAAGGTGTCCTTGTTACACGTTACATGAATTTATTATTATAACAACAAAAAATTATGCATAATTACATGCAAGTAACCCTAATCCAAACCCAAATCCTAACCCTAACCATATAGTAAGTACATGTAACTAATTAATATTACTCAGTACTTAAATGTATAATTACACTGTAACAAAGACACCTTAAAATAAAGTGTAACCGAAGATAGATGTACTTACAATTACATATTAGCATTTCACATCTTCGTACATGATTTAATCTATCAGATATTAGTGTTAAAACTGTGTTTAATGGTGGATTATGTAAGTGGGTAAAATAATCCACTTGAAAATCAAGAAATATCAGTATTTCTTATATATTTACTTCAGTATTTGAAGATTTTATTTGAAGCTTTACACTAGATCCACATGAAACATTAAAAGTACAAAACTACAAAACAGTACTGTACTCTAGATACAAAAACATTTTTTTAATTTATTTATTTATTTATTTTCAGTTTTATTCAAACTTTGAAATAAATTGTCATTTACTTTGTGTTAAAAACATTGTAGTGGCATTGTATTTGTTCGCAGGAATTGCGTTTATAACATTTTTATTCATTTAATTATTAGTAGTTAAGCAAATTCAGTGAGATTTTTGTTTCAGTTTAGCAAAATCAGCTAGAAAACATTTAAATCCAGAAAAATTAGTGAAATATTTGTAGATTTTGTTGACTTTCACACCAGATTTATATGAAACAATAAAATTCCAAAACTACTAATGCTAGCTACAAAAAAAGTATTGTTTTGTTTTGTTTTTCATTTAATTTGCATTAAAAAGCTGTTTTAATGGCTTCAACTGCAAATCATTATCATTATTCATTACAATAATTTATAATTTAAATTATAACTTTTTATTTTTTGAATTATTATTGGTTAAGTAAATCCAGCAAGACTTCTGAGTATCAAGTTAGCAAAATCTGCTAGAAAACTCTTGAAAATGAAGTAAAAATATAAACCTATAAACTACAAAACTACTAAAGCTATCTACAAAAAGGTTTTTGTTTTTTATGCTATTTCGGTAGTCAATTATTCTTACGTACTATTTTAATAAAGTTACGTTTGTGAACAGGAACTTCAAATTTATTTATTTTTAAATTTTATTTGATATAGTTTTACATTTACTTAATATTTTAATTGCATTCTATTTGTGTGCAGGAACTGCGATCCGTCACTGCGACGAGCACAAGGGCTGGCTGTTGCCGAACCTCTTCAATTGCACATCTGTGAGCTTCAGTAAACTCAAGACACTGGTGAGAATCTCACGCAAACCTCTCGCGATACAGCGTGATCTGCGCATCCTCACGTCTGTTGTCATGTCTGCAGTCGGAGCGTTTGGCGCGTAACGCGTCTCTGATGGATTCCGGTAATGTCCAGCAGACGGCGGCGCTGCTGAGTAATGGAACAAAGAACGCAAGACAGTTCTACGGCAGCGACGTGAAGATCGCGTATCACCTGACGCGCGCCATACTGCAACACGAGAGCAGCCAGCAGGGCTTCAACCTCACCGCCACGCAGGACGTCTTGTTTAACGAGGTATGCATGCATAGCTGCAGCACTAACATGCTACGATAAATACATTGCGCAATTTATTTTTTGTGTGTGTGTAAAAGAAACCATGCATATTTCAGTTACTTCATAATTTAAATAACGCAAAAAAATAACGCATTATGCCTCATTGGTTGTTTTTATTAGGAATACTAGTTCACATTTTAAAAGTAACAAATTACAAATAGTTACAGATATTAGTGTTAAAACTGTGTTTAATAGTGGATTATGTAAGTGGATTAAATAATCCACTTGAAAATCAAGAAATATCAGTATTTCTTATATTTCTTAACTCAAAAAATTACGCATTATGTGTCATTGGTTATTTTTATTAGGAATAATAGTTCACATTTTAAAAGTAACAAATTACGAACAGTTGCAAACTTAAAGTAGTAATGCAACTAACTAAAATTTTAAGCTTTGTCAAAAGTTTTCTCTCATATGTAGCAATAAAAATCCATTATAATGCATTATTTCTAAATTGTTCAACGCATTATTAAATATGTTATTTATCAATTTGTTCAGTCACATCATTTAAATAATGCACAAATTAATGCATAATACGTATGTACCCTAGTGAAAAATAAATATATTAAAATCTATTTGAATTACTTTTTGAATTTACTATTTGAATTACTTAGTTTCATGCTAAGTGTACTACAAATACATTTACATATTTATATGCTTAATAAAAATACCCTGTAAAATAACCTAAACTGGTATACTTAAAGTCTGCTAAATTGGAACAACTAATTTTGTACTTAATGCACTTTAATTATGCAGAAGTAGAGCTTAAGAACAACTAAAGATACACTTAAGTATATTTGATTGTGCTAAAGTGGAAGTATTGCAAGTATTCTTCAGGTTTTAATATCTTGCATTTAAAGACCGATATTATTTAAAGATCATACAATCCTCGTCAATAGCGACATGAAACCACATTTTAGTCTTAATATTACAAAATATGCATTGTGCACAAGTAATATGCCAAGTAAAGTTTAATTATCATTTTTATATCAGTAAGTCTCGAGCGATATATCAGTAAATATGTTAATAGACTTGAAATATATTTAGTATGAAATAAACACATTTTAAATTTATTACTTTTTTACTAGGGTAGTTATTTTTATTAGGAATAATTGTCCTGTAAGTCGCTTTGGATAAAATCAATAAATATATGTAAATGTATAAATTAGTTCTGTCAAACGATTAATTGCGATTAATCACATCCAAAATAAAAGGTTTTGTTTACATAATATATGTGTGTGTGTACTGTCTATATTTATTATGTTTATATCAATATGCACACATGCAGTATATGTTTAGAAAATATTTACATGTATTTACATGTATATATTTATATTCAAATAATTTATATTATCAATAAATATGTTTAATATATAAACTAAATATTTTTGCTTAAATATATACATGCATGTGTATGTATTTATATATGCATAATAAATATACACAGTACACACACATATATTATATAAACAAAAACTCTTATTTTGGATTTGATTAATCATGATTAATCGATTAAAAGTACTAGTGTAAATGATCATTTATAACCTTTTATTAACTGTAAATCCACTTAAAATCAAGAGAAATGTGAATATTTGTAGATTTTATTTGAACTTTCACACCAAATTCACAGAAAATAATTCATTTTTATTAGGAATACTAGATGCATTTTTAAAAGTAACAAAGTAGTTATGAACTAAAAGTAGTTCCCAACTTTTTACTTTGTGATTGGTGGCAGCACCTGATGCACGTGGGCAGCGCTATACTGTCGGAGGAAACGCGCGGACACTGGGAGCTCATCCAGCAGACGGAAGGAGGCACGGCCACACTGCTGCGACAGTTCGAGGAATATACGAACACGCTCGCGCAAAACATGAGGAAGACCTACCTGAGCCCCTTCACCATTGTCACGCCCAACATCGGTCTGTTGTTTCATTCCTTCACTGATTTATATGTACACTTCCTCCATCCATACAAAAATGGACGAACAAAATGATTGACATGCCAAGAGTGTTTCTGATTGGTCAAAGATCTGCATGCCACGCCCACAACCGCTTTGGTCAGTGATAGTGACGCATGTGATTTATCACCCTCCCCCCCATTTCAGTTTAGTTTACATTTACATTACGTATGTAACCCTCGTTCCCTGAAGGAGGGAACGGAGACATCACGAAATTGGGATCTCGCCAGAGAGACCAATCCACTTTGAGTGTAACTAAACGAGACAATGGACATTGGCATGCGATTATTGCATCCAGCTGCCGCTGATCACAGCGTGAGTATAAGAGGCAGCAGATGCACCGCATTAATTCATCCTTTCGCTTCGGAGCCGAGCGGTGGTGCATCACTATTGCTCTCTACTTTGGTGTTGCAGAGAGAACGAGAGTGCGGGCGTTACGGCAACAGCAGCGGTGGTCACGGTCTCGTGGCTTCAACAAAGATCGTGCAGACAGCCACACCAGGAGTGTGCGGTGACCAGCTCCCCTGCGTGCTTCAGCACTAAAAGAGCAATTTCTCTAAAAGAGCAACACGGGTGATCGCGTCTTTTTAAAGATGTCTTATAACCCGCGCCTTTCCGGGTGTGGTCGTTTCCTGGCACCTCAGGACGGTCACGATCGCAGCCTCACGTGTCTGGGCATTCAGCACGCTGAGGAAGCTTTTGTGGATGGTTCATGTTCTTCTTGTGGGGAAATGACCATCTCGGAGTTACATAAAAGACTCCGCTATGTCAAACATGGCGGAGTCCCTCTGCCTCTGCCGCGATCCAGCGTTCGTCCCTGGGCCCGGGGCGGCGCTGCGTCCGGTGGAGTCAGAGGTGATTTGAGGATCACGGTGAGGGTGTCCCCAAGTGGAGCTCCTCACCCCCTCAAGCACTCCGCAGCCAGTGGAGCTGCCGTTGGAGCAGGCTGGGCCCACTCGTTCCTTCGGTGCCCCCTCTGATGACCAGATGTCGATCGCTGCATTGGAGGGCGAGCCCTCTCTCTCCGGGGATGACGACTCGGCTGCGTTGCCCCCTTCGGGTGTGGTAGCGTTGTCCGAGCCAGACCTAGAGATGACGGCTATGCTTTCCCGGGCTGCCGAGAATGTCGGGCTAGTGTGGAATCCTCCACCGCGTCCCGATCCTTCAAGGCTGGATGAATGGTTTCTCGGTGGGGTCGCGCTGGTTCTCACCGCCCGCCTCCGGTGCCATTTTTCCCGGAGGTGCATGCTCACTAGATTGTGGAGGGCACCTTTCACAGCCTGAAAGAAATTTTGTGGCTCCTCCGCCCTCACCACCCTCAATGGTGGGGCCGCTTTGGGGTACGCGGGCATCCCCTCGGTGTAGCGTTCTGTGGCCATGCAACTGTGTCCAACAGCCACTACCACTCTGCGGGGTGACCCGTGTCTCCCCTCACGGGCCTGTAAGTATTTGTCAGGCCTAACTGGCAGAGCTTGCAGAGCCTGTGGGGAGGCGGCTTCTGCCCTCCACGCCATGGCGTTACTGCAGGTCCACCAGGCCAAAGCCCTGAAAGACCTGCACGAGGGTGGCCACGACCTGGTGGTTCTACATGAACTGCGTGCTGCGACAGACCTTGCGCTTTGGGTGACGAAGGTGACTGCACAGTCTCTGGGTCATGCGATGTCCACGCTAGTGGTCCAGGAGCACCATCTCTGGCTGTGTCTGGCTGACATGAAGGAGCAGGAGAAGGTACAGTTCCTGAATGCTCCCGTGTCACAGACCGGCCTTTTCGGTGACGTTGTCGAGAGCTTTGCCCAGCAGTTCTCGGCAGCACAGAAGCAGACTGAGGTGATCAAACACATCATGCACCGGAGGAAACCTGCTGCTTCCACCCCGGTGCAGCCCCTCAGCCTGCTCGTCGCCGTGGGTGCCCCCCCTGCGGCCACCCCCGGTCCCGCAGCAGCCTTCCACCAAGCAGCGTTGTGGAGCCGGTCGCAGGCAGGACGCCCAGCCCGTCCAGGCCCCCGCCAAACCTGGCGGCAAGCGCAAGTGCAAGAGGCCTTGAGACGGGCGACCCAGAAATGGTGGAGACTGCTCATCGGGAGATGGTGACTGCACCACTCCCTCCCCCGGAGGAGGGCCGGGTGGAGAATCATTTGAGTGTTACAATACACACACAGACCCCACCCCCTGCCGTCACAGGCCAGGCCGTCACAGGTACTGGGCTGGGTCTCTGTGTTCCACCTCACTGCCCCACCGTGGGTACGTCGGTGGCCCCATTGGTTCTGCTAGCACGGTCTCTCGGAGCCTGGCTAGCGCTCCCTAGTCCGTCCCGGTGGCTCCTCCAAACCATCAGACTCGGCTACGCGATTCAGTTCGCCCGGCGTCCCCCCAAGTTCAGGGGCATTCGGTTCACTTCAGTCAAGGCCGTCGATGCCCCTGTCTTGCGTGCGGAAGTCGCAGTCCTGCTGGCGAAGGACGCGATGGAGCCGGTCCCCCCAGCCGATATGAGGTTGCGGTTTTACAGCCCTTATTTCATTGTGCCCAAGAAAAGCGGTGGGTTACGACCGATCTTGGATCTGCGAGTTTTTAACCGTGCACTCCACAAGATGCCGTTCAAGATGTTGACACAGAAACGCATTTTTGGGTGCGTCCGTTCCCTAGATTGGTTTGCAGTGATCGACCTGAAGGACGCGTACTTTCATGTTTCGATTCTCCCGCGACACAGGCCATTCCTGCGATTCACGTTCGAGGGTCGGGCATGTCAGTGCAAGGTCCTGCCCTTCGGGCTGTCTCTTTCGCCTCGCGTCTTCACCAAAGTCTCAGAGGTGGCCCTTGTTCCCCTGAGAGAACGGGGTGTGCACATCCTCAACTACCTCGACGACTGGCTCATACTTGCACAGTCTCAAGAGCAGTTGGGCGCACACAGGGACCTGGAGACCTTGGGGAAAGAGCAAACTCGTGCCAACGCAGAGGATCTCTTTTCTCTGCATGGAGTTGGATTCGGTCAACCAGACAGCACGCCTCACCCAGGAACGTGCTCAGTCGGTGCTGAACTGCCTCAAGACTTTATCAGGCAGAACAGCGGTCCCACTGAAACACTTTCAGAGGCTCCTGGGGCATATGGCTGCAGCTGCGGCCATAGTTCCACTCGGTCTGCTCCATATGAGACCGCTTCAGCACTGGCTCCATGGCCGAATCCTGAGGTGGGCGTGGAAACACGGTGCTCACCGGGTTCAGATTACACCGGCCTGCCGCAAGACCTTCAGCCCGTGGTCAGATCCCTCGTTCCTTTGTGCAGGAGTGCCCCTGGAGCAGGTATCTAGGCATACTGTGGTATTCACGGATGCCTCGGCTACCGGCTGGGGAGCCACATACAACGGGCACGCAGTGTCAGGGGTATGGACGGGTCCCCAACTGCGTTGGCATATCAATTGCCTCGAGTTGCTGGCAGTACACCTTGCCCTGAGTCGCCTCAGAGGGCGCCTTTGGGGCAAGGACGTTCTGGTCCGTACGGACAACACTGCGACCGCTGCGTATATCAACCGGCAAGACGGTTTACGCTCCCGTCGTATGTCACAACTCGCCCTCCACCTCGTCCTCTGGAGTCAGAAGCATCTAAGGTCTCTTCATGCCATCCACATCCCAGGGGTGTTCAATCAGGCGGCCGACAAGCTGTCTTGAGTGGCACTTCCTGGGGAGTGGAGACTCCATCCCCAGGTCCAGCTGATTGGAGTCGGTTCGGAGTTGCTCAGGTAGACCTGTATGCATCTCCGGAAACCACCCACTGCCAGTGGTTCTACTCCCTATCTGAGGCAACGCTCGGCACGGATGCACTGGCACACAGCTGGCCCCAGGGCCTGTGCAAATATGCGTTCCCCCCAGTGAGCCTGCAAGCACAGACACTGTGCAAGATCAGGGAGGACGAGGAGCAGGTCCTGTTAGTGGCTCCATATTGGCCCAACAGGACCTGGGTCACGGAACTCATGCTCCTCGCGACAGCCCCTCCCTGGCCGATTCCTCTGAGGAAGGATCTGCTTTCTCAGAGACGGGGCACCTTCTGGCACCCACGTCCAGACTTGTGGAAACTCCATGTGTGTCCCTGGATGGGACGCGGAGGTTCTAGGTGACCTGCCCCAGGAGGTAGCTCTCACTATCGCTTCAGCACGAGCACCGCCCACAAGACTGGCCTATGCGCTGAAATGGAACCTGTTTGTCGAATGGTGTTCCTCTCACCATGAGGACCCCCGGAGATGTTCGATCAGAGCCGTGCTTTCCTTTTTTGCAACAAGGGTTGGAGCGTAGGCTGTTCCCCTCCACCCTTAAGGTGTACATTGCTGCTATTTCCGCCCACCACAACCCCACAGAGGGGAGGTCGGTGGGGAAGCACGATCTGGTCGTCAGGTTTCTTGGGGGAGCCAGGGGGTTAAATCCTCCTAGGCCTCCCTCCCTAAACTTTTGGGATTTGGCATTGGTGCTAAGAGCCCTACAAACTGCACCCTTTGAGCCGCTGCAGTCAGTCGAGTTGAAGTTTCTCTCTATGAAAACCCTACTCCTGACAGCGTTGGCCTCAATCAAGAGGGGACCTGCAGGCATTTTCGGTCGACGAGTCGTGCCTTGAGTTTGGACCAGCTGACTCCAGTGCAACACTGAGGCCCCGGGCCGGCTATGTGCCCAAGGTTCCTACCACTCCCTTCAGGGACCAGGTAGTGAACCTGCAAGTGCTGCCCCTGGAAGAGGCAGACCCAGCCCTAGCTTTGCTCTGTCCTGTACGCGCACTGCGACAGTACGCGGATAGAACTCAGAGCTTCAGGACCTCAGAACAGCTCTTTGTTATGCAGGACAGCAGAAGGGGAAGGCTGTCCCCAAGCAGAGGATGGCCCACTGGATAGTGGATGCCATCACCTTGGCCTACGAAGCACAAGGTGTGCCCTGCCCAACTCAATTTGCGTGCTCACTCCACTAGGGGTGTCACATCATCCTGGGCACTGGCTCGTGGTGCCTCGCTAGCAGACATCTGTAGAGCTGCGGGTTGGGCGACTCCCAACACGCTCGCTAGGTTTTATAGCCTACGTGTCGAACCGGTTTCCTCCTGTGTTCTCACCTCAAACGGGTAGTGGCACTGAGAGGCCCGGCTCAGAGTCGGCTTGCGGCGTTCTTACGCCTAACTTTCCAGAGAGTTCCTTAAACAGGCAAACCTGTCGAGTCCTCCAGTCCTCAAGCATCCTGCGCCAGTCCTTTCAGCCAATGAATTCTTGAAATCTGGTGTGAGGCTAGTGCCCATATGAGAGACCCTGCTGGGATCCCATATGTGTATTCCACGGTATGCTTATTAGAGCCGTGTTTCCCCTGGCAGACCACATTCTGCCGTCTCTAATGATACAGCCTAAGCCATCTCAGAGACTTCCATGTGCAATAGGGCCCTATGGGGTTACTTCACATGTCTAAATGTCACTTAACCCCCTCTGGGAGGAGGTGACTCAGCAGTGTGCCTCTTCCAAGAGGAAGGGCACGCTTCCCAGTGTTATCCTAGTCCTACTGTTTGGGTTGCTCAAGGAACAACAGTAGTTGACCTTCTCTGTGTAGAGCACAGTCCTATCGTCTGCCTTATAGGAAGGATCAGGAGGCCTACACAGGGCACTGGAAGGGGCAGCTCCTGTGGCGCTTTGGTAAGGATCCCAATTTCGTCGGTCATCCGACGTGACTCAGAGTGACAGACTGAAAGGGGAACGTCTCGGTTACGTATGTAACCGTCGTTCCCTGAAGGAGGGAACGGAGACGTCACGTGCCGTTGCCACAGTCGCTGTACCACCGCTGAGCTGCCGGGTCACCGGCTCGGCTCCTCAGCGAAAGCATGAATTAATGTGCTGCATCTGCTGCCTTTTATACTCACGCTGTGATCAGCGGCAGCTGGATGCAATAATCGCATGCCAATGTCCATTGGCTCGTTTAGTTACACTCGAAGTGGATTGGTCTCTCTGGCGAGATCCCAATTTCGTGATGTCTCCGTTCCCTCCTTCAGGGAAACGAGGGTTACATACGTAACCGAGATGTTTCAGGTTGAGTTTGAATATGCTTGAAAATTGTTGTTATAAATATTTTTCAGTTAAATTATAATTTAATGAGGAGCTCATTATTTAATTATTTAGTAAAGTAAATCTGCAAGACCTTTGAGTTTTAGATGGCAAAAAAAAAAAAATCTGTTGGAAAATGTTAAAATATATAATCTTTTTATTTAATTTTTTATTTAAAATATAATTTAAATACGAGTTAGTTTCATAATCTTTTTATTTTTTAATTATTTATGTAGTTCGGTAAATCCAGCAAAGTTTCAAATTGGCAAAATCTGCTGGAAAAATTTTATAATTATAATTTTTTTACATTATTACTTTTTATGTAATAATGTATTTCAATTATAATTTAAATGTAAGTTGTTTATATAATTTTATATGTTAGTTTTTATTTATTAAAGATCTTTGAGTTTCAAAATTTTTTTAGTATTTGTATATTTTATTTGAACTTTTACATCTGTCTACACGAAACAATATGATGAATCTATAAACTACTTAGCTACAAAGTTAGCTACAAAGAAGTATAATTTTAATTGTTTAATTGCATTTAGTTAGTTGCTTTAATTGTTTTATTTTGGTTTACAAACATGTTTTAAATCTGTATTATTCCAGTCATCTCCATCGATCGTTTGGAGAAGATGAATTTCGCCGGCGCTAAACTGCCACGTTATGAGTCTCTGCGCGGGCCACGCCCACTCGACCTGGAGACGGCCGTCACACTTCCCGACTCGGTCTTCATCCCCGCCCCCGAGGGCAAAGGTCAGCGGCACCACAGCGAGCCAATCGCAGAGTCCGGCAGAAACCACACGGCCAATCGGAAGAAACGGCACCCGGACGAGCGCGAACAGGACGCCATCGCTAGTGTAATCATCTTCCACAGCCTAGCGGCGCTGCTGCCAGAGCGATACGACACCGACAAGAGAAGCCTCAGGTGAGACCAGACCAGACCAAACTAGACCAGACCAGACTAAACTACACCAGACCAGACTAAACTAGACCAGACCAGACTAGACTAGACCAGACCAGACTAAACTACACCAGACCAGACTAAACTAGACCAGACCAGACTAGACTAGACCAGACCAGACCAGACTAGACCAGACCAGACTAAACTAGACCAGACCAGATTAGGCTACACCATACTAGACCAGACCAGACTAGACTAGATCAGACCAGACTTGGCTAGACCAGACTAGACTAGACCAAACCGGACTAGGCTACACCAGACCAGACCACACTAGACTAGGTAACACTTTAATTTGGTCCACTTTAGACATTCTACTAACAGTATGTAACTTTGTAACTACACGTCAACTAGCAGTCTTTAGAGTATTAGTAGACTGTCTGCTTAATATCTTCTAACACTTTATTTTGATGGGTCCACAACATACAACATACTGACTATGAAAAACTTTGCAAGTATATGTCAACTTAAATGCAAGATGGCACCGCACATGGCAGCTACTGTGCTTTGCTCTTCAGTGTTTGTACTGTTTTTGTTCATTTTTCCTGTTTTTTGTTTCTAAAACACCATCAGTTTTACTAGGGATTCTGAACATTCGGCAGAACACACCACAGAATCTTCTACCGGTTTTTGATTATTCGGACGTTTTGCTGGACATTGTTGTTGGCGGAGCTGTAGCTCTGGTCAAACGCTTCAGGACGCGCAGACGGGGGAAGCGAGGCAAGCGCGGATTCAGAACGGCGTTGCCTAGCATCCATCTGGCGAATCTCCGCTCTCTACCCAACAAAACGGACGAACTCCTTCTGCTTTCCCGGACAAACAGGGACTTTTCAAACTCTGCTGCTCTGTGTTTCACGGAAACCTGGCTGAAACCTGGTTGTGAGAAACTCGCTGATCTGATCACAGAGACTGAGCAACAACACCCGGACTCTGTTTTAATCATTCTCGGGGACTTTAATAAAGCAAATCTCTCCCGTGAACTGCCAAAATACAGACAGCATGTTACATGTCCCACCAGAGACAGTAATATATTGGATCACTGCTACACAGCGATAAAGGACGCATATCACTCTGTTCCACGAGCAGCTTTAGGACTCTCTGATCACTGTTTGGTTCATCTTATACCAACCTACAGGCAGAAACTCAAATCTGGAAAACCTGTATTAAGAACTGTTAAAAGATGGACTAATGAAACAGAGTGGGTTTTACAAGCCTGTTTCTCTCTTACTGATTGGACTGTTTTTCAAGCTGCCGCAAATGATCTGGATGAGCTCACAGAGACTGTAACATCTTATATCAGTTTCTGTGAGGATATGTGCATTCCTACCAATACTCATCTAACTTACAACAACGACAAACCATGGTTCACTGCAAAACTCAGACAGCTCCGTCAGGCCAAAGAAGATGCTTACAGAGAGGGGAACAGAGTCTTGTATAAACAGGCCAAATACACACTGGAAAAGGAGATCAGAGTGGCAAAGAGGAATTATTCCGGCAAGCTAAGGAAAAAATTCTCTTCCGGCGATTCTGCTTCAGTGTGGAAAGGTATGAAAGAAATCACCAGTTCAAAGTCACCATCCCCCAGCACTCTGGAGAATCAACAACAGGCAGACGACCTGAACGAGTTCTATTGCAGGTTTGAAAAAACACCCCACACCTGCCCTGAACACCTCTCCACACAACCATTAACACCTCCAGCAACCCCCCTCTCCCCCACACCTGCAATTCAGATCAGCGAAGATGAGGTGCGCCAGGTCTTCAGGAAGAACAAAAGAAGGAAAGCACCAGGCCCAGACGGTGTGTCACCAGCCTGCCTAAAAATCTGTGCTGACCAGCTGGCCCCCATCTTCACACAGATCTTCAACAGATCACTGGAGCTGTGCGAAGTCCCCTCATGCTTCAAACGCTCCACCATCATCCCCGTCCCAAAGAAACCCAAAATTACTGGACTTAATGACTACAGACCTGTGGCTCTAACGTCTGTGGTCATGAAATCATTTGAAAGACTGGTTTTGGCTTATCTGAAGTCCTCCACTGGACCCTTACTGGACCCCCTGCAGTTTGCCTACAGAGCAAACAGGTCTGTGGATGATGCAGTCAACATGGGACTGCACTTCATCCTGCAGCATCTGGACAGACCAGAGACTTATGTGAGGATCCTGTTCGTAGACTTCAGCTCCGCTTTTAACACCATCATCCCGGACACCCTTCAAAATAGACTAACTCAGCTCTCCGTCCCCACCTCCGTCTGTCAATGGATCAACAACTTCCTGACAGACAGGCACCAGCTAGTGAGGCTGGGAAAATACACATCCAGCACTCGTACGATCAGCACTGGAGCTCCTCAGGGCTGTGTTCTCTCCCCACTGCTCTTCTCCCTGTACACTAACGACTGCACCTCTAAAGACCCCTCTGTCAAGCTCCTGAAGTTTGCAGACGACACCACACTGATTGGCCTCATCCAGGATGGTGACGAGTCTGCCTACAGACAGGAGGTTAAGGAGCTGGCTGTCTGGTGCAGTCTTAACAACCTGGAGCTCAACATGCTCAAAACTGTGGAGATGATCGTGGACTTCAGGAGAAACCCCCCTGCACTCCCCCCACTCACCATCATGAACAGCACTGTGACTGCAGTGGAGACATTCAAATTCCTGGGCACCACCATCTCCCAGGACCTGAAGTGGGACAATCACGTAGACTCCATTGTGAAAAAGGCCCAGCAGAGGTTGTACTTCCTTCGCCAGCTGAGGAAGTTCAACCTGCCACAGGACTTGCTGAATCAGTTCTACTCCGCCATCATTGAATCCGTCCTCTGCACTTCAATAACTGTCTGGTTCAGCTCAGCTACCAAATCTGACCTCAGAAGACTACAGAGGGTAGTCCGGACTGCTGAGCGAATCATTGGTACAACCCTCCCCACTCTCCAAGAACTGTACTCATCCAGAGTGAGCAGAAGGGCTGGAAAAATCACTCTGGACCCCTCACATCCAGCACACTCCCTCTTTAAACTGTTACCGTCTGGTCGACGCTACAGAGCTCTGAGCACCAGAACGACCAGACACAGGAACAGTTTCTTCCCTCAGGCAATCCATCTCATGAACACTTGACATTAAAAGTGGAACACACAACACTATTATAAATTATTTATTCAACACACATACTTATTTTTTCATTTCAGATTTGCACATATCAGACCTGTACACCATAATTGTCTATATTATATATTGTGTTTTTGCTATTTGTACATTGCCTATTTGTATATTTGTATATTATTCTTTTATTATCTGTGTCCTGTCCTGTTGCTGTCTTTCTGTTGGACTGTAGAGCTTCTGTCACAAAAACAAATTCCTCGTATGTGTAAGCATACCTGGCCAATAAAGCTCATTCTGATTCTGATTCTGATTCTGATTCTGAACTTATTCTACTAACCCTAAACCTACCCTAACAGTCTACTCTGAGAGTTAGTAGACATGTACTTGCAAATTAATGAGAAGTAGTTGACATGTAGTTGACATGTAGTTACAAAGTTACTTATAGTTAGTAGAATGTCTAAAGTGGACTATTAAAATAAAGTGTAACCCTAGACTAGGCTAGACCAGACCAGATTAGGCTACACCAGACTAGACTAGACCAGACAAGCCAGGCTAGACCAGACCAGACTAGGCTAGACTAGACCAGACCATACTAGCCAGACCAGACTAGGCTAGACCAGAATAGACCAGACTAGACTAGACTAGATCAGACCAGATCAGGCTAGACCAGATCAGACCAGACATTCACAGACTCACTGATTGATCTAACGCTGTGTGTGTGTTCAGGGTTCCCAAGCGTCCGGTCATCAACACTCCTGTGGTCAGTATAACGGTTCATGATAACGAGGAACTGCTGCAGCACACGCTGGATAAACCCATCACAGTGCAGTTCCGCCTAGTGGCCACCGAGGAGCGCTCTAAACCCATCTGTGTGTTCTGGAACCACTCCATAGTGTGAGTACACACTCGTGCGTGTGTAGTGTAGATATGAGCAGGTGTTTGTGAGTGAGCTTGTGCTGTGTTGTGTGTGCAGCCCTGGCGGTCCGGGAGGCTGGTCTTCTAAAGGTTGTGAGGTGGTCTTCAGGAACAGCACACACATCAGCTGCCAGTGTTACCACATGACCAGCTTCGCTGTGCTCATGGACATCTCACGCCGAGAGGTGACTCAACTCGACTCAACCTAACCCAACACTAACCTGATCAGAAGTTAGTTGCATAGGGTTGGTCTCTTGGGGCAGTATACTTTATACGTCCTAGCAACATCCCACCAACCACTGAAAATGCTCCAGTGATTTTTTACCACATAGCAGCCCTGCCCTAGCAACCACCCAGAAAATCTTACCGCCCAGCAATCACTCAGAACTAGGGGTGTAACGGTACACAACCTCGGTACGTACCTCGGCTTTGACGTCACGGTTCGGTATGGTTTCGGTACAGCAGGAGGAAAAAATACTAAACACAAAATTGTTTTTTTTTTTTTTTTTATTAAACAGTGGTTTACTGAACAAATCACTCTTTCTTTAAATGAATTCAATTATAATTCAAATTTTATTATGAATAAAAATTATGCTTATGCTCGAAACTATAGGGAGCCCTTTTACATTACTATAAGGTTACAATTCAGTACAATACAGTTCTCTTACATCTTTATTTGACCCTCTAACTCTAGCACTCTCTATTCTAATTCTATTCTTTAAAAAAACTTGCCCCTTTTAGACTTGCACTCTATTCATTTACTAACTGCTTGTTTTCTTAAAAAATAAATAAATAAACTAACACTAGCTTCTCTATTCTTTTTGTATTCTAATTGTTTTCTTTTATTTATTAAACAATTAACAAAAAAGGGCCTCTAACACTAGCTTGCTCTATTCTTTTTCTATTCTATCTGTTTTCTTTTTATTTATTATATAATTGGAAAAAAAAAAAAAACTTGCTCCGTGTACTGTGTTAGGTTAAGTGAGACTTGTTATAGGACTTGCGTATCATTGCTCTTTTGTTGGTTTTGATTGCTTCCATTGTCCTCATGTGTAAGTCGCTTTGGATAAAAGTGTCTGCTAAATGACTAAATGAAAATGTAATTTAACAGAGCACAAACTTACTTTTAATTACTATTTATTTTTAAACATGATAATCAACACTCAACTAAAATATTGTATGCAAACGTAAATTGCACATAATGCAGTTTTTAAATGAGCTAAATTATAAAGTTTCTATTTGTTGTTGAAATATATTGATTTACATAGTGGCTTGTTTCATAACAGATTTATTTAAACATACACTAAATAATTAATACATCATTTCTCTAGTGAACTAACGAGCTGTGGACACTGATGACTTGCCTGAGGTAAATGAAATGCTACGTGACGTTGTTTACAAGCTGTTTTAATGACGTCTTTCCACGGTTGAAACACTGATTGAGCGATTACGTGAGGCGTCAGATGTTCATTCATGTTTATTTCTTGATAAAACTAGTAGTAAAAAGGAAGGATGATCATGCTGCTGTTTGAACTGAGGCGATTATTGTTTGAATTTCCTGATAAAATGGATTTAATTTGAAAGATGAGACTTTGTTTCTTATCAAAATTAACATAGTATAAAACTGAAAGTTTCCAATGAAGTTTCACTCATGCAGTGGTTAAAACAATGCTGTATTTGTTCGATACACATGCAGTACGAAAATTTTCGGTACGAACACGTGTACTGTAAACACCCCAACTCAGAACTAACCTCGTCAAATCCGGTGACTAGTTCTTCCTCTGAAAATGAGTTTATCACTTCTGTCGAGTCAGACATTAGCTACTTCCTGTTTACATTTCAGGTACTTCCTGGTCTAGACTTCTTGTATCCTTTGAGCCAGATCACAGAGTTTGGGTTCATTTGAAAACTTTATTTGATGGTGAAGAACTGCGTATTTCCGGCCCAGAACCACTGGACATGGGAGCAGTTTGACGGAAAAGGCACTTATTTTCCCGACATAAATGCTTGTGTAAAGTCCAGGGTTCCCACGCTTCTTGAAAATACTTGAAAGTACTTGAATTTTAGACATATGGATTCAAGACCTGGAAAGTACTTGAAAACAAACATAGGTCCTTGAAAGTGCTTGAATTGAATTTGAAAGAAATTTTGAATTTCGCTATTTCAAAAATTCGATCACGCGCACTCTGTGTAAAGTGAGCACATCTTACAGTGTGTGCATAATTATTAGACACATTGATATTCTGATCATATTTTTTTTTCCAAGCACATTTTTACCAATTCCAAACCACATCAGTCTTAATAACTACTATTAATTTTGTATTTAATCATTTATAAGTGATATGTAATTGTCCATGAAGGCTGGAAGTGAAAAACTCCTTATATTCAGGTATGCAGAATTATGAAATGAGCCAAAAAAGAGATTTAACTCAGACTGAAAAGTCAAAAATTATTATAAAAAATATTCAAAACTAATGCAATACAGAATTTGCAAAGTTAAGGCATGACCATTGGGAAGCGAAATGCTCATTGGGTCAGCGGGGTCAGAAAAAAACAGGTGGAGAAGAAAAGACACGTTAACTGCAAAACAATTAAGAATTAAGGTGAAGAATTAGTCTCCAGTGTCACCATTTTCCAGAACTGCAACCTACACTGGAGTCTCCGCAAGTGCAATGTGTCGGGTTCTCAGAGACTTTACTTGGGTAAAAAATCCTAAAAAATGACCCTCACTTAATAAGAATAACATGCTGAAGTGTTGTGAAATACATTAAAACTGATTTTTTATAGGCTTTATGGACGGATAAGTTTTGAGTGACTCTTGAAGGACCAGCACCACATCCTCTGGTACCACTGTTTGAAGAATCTATCTTCCAGAATCTGGCAGTACGTTTTAGGTGCTCATATTTAGTCAATCTCTGCAAGACAGACTTTTCAGGATAGGAGATGGACTAAAAATGAACTCCCAAAACTGACTGCGACATGGAGCTAAGGAGAAAATGTAGAACTTGAAAAATTGGAAAAACAGCTTAGTGAAAAGCGTTTACAGTTTAAAAGCAAATATTAAGTCCTATTTTTTATTTCTTTTCTTTATTTCTTTATTTTTCTTTATTTTATTTTCTTTTATTTTTTTTGCAGATTTGCACATGTACAAGGTTTAAAATGTTCGTTAAATATTTTCAAAAAAAGCAGCTGCATATTTGAGCCCCTGCATTCCTCTAGGTCAAAGATGAAAAAATGGGATTTACAATGTTTTACAAAATAATTTTGACTTTTTTTTACTTTTTTTTTTATTAATGAGTAACGTCTCTATTGAGAGAATGTGCAAAATTTTAATGCTAACAGGTTTTACTGTGCTATTACAACATGTAACCACTTTTTATTCATTTAAAATTGAGAAATTCTTTCAAAACCAAACCAGTTTGACGCATATTTTATCAATATTCTAGAAATTGTATTTGAATATTACCAGTAATGGTCAAAATTTATGAAACCTACACATTCAAAACATTATTACTCTGAATTTTTTAATGTAAATGTTAAGTGTAAGTGAAATATTAAGTACTGTAAGGTATTTCATGACACTACATATGCTGAGGTGTGAATTTGATAGGTGCTTGATATGAAATAAATGGTGCTTTAAAAAGTCCTTGAATCTGGTGTACATGAAAGAGTGGGAACCCTGAAAGTCATTCAGTCAGATCAGAGAAATCACATCATTTTTTTTAGTTTTAATACGCAGCAAACAGTCTGTCTGAGGCTGAAAAGATCTTGGTCCTGGTTTGGATCCCCAGCCGAACCCCTAGAGGCGACTTTAGCGTCTAAAGGTGGCCAGCCGAAGTATATTTTGTGCTTAAATAAAGCAATAAGCCCCAAGAAGTCTTGGTTTACAGTGAATTTATAAGAGCCAAGGGGCGTTGTTAGGCATGACGCAGAGCGGAGTGCTTAAAACCCCCTTAGCTGTTATAAATTCACTGTAAACCACGGCTTCACAGTGATTATTGCTTTTATAAAATGGTTATTCCATATACGTAGCAAGGTTTCACAAAATAAAACAAAGCAAATCAAATGTAACGATTTGAATAAAAACATTCTTCCGCCAAGCAATGTAGCTCCTCTTGGTTGCAACAAAGCGGTTGCCGAGCAACACACAGAAACAAAGAGGTGTATGTTTGTAGAGTAATTTACAACAGCTTCGAATGCAGCTCAACCAATCAGAATCAAGGACCGGAACTATCCTTTTTATAAGTCTGAATAAACGCGTGTTTCTGCTTCAGAACGGAGAGATCCTGCCGGTGAAGCTGATCACATGGAGTTCAGTGGGCGTGACGCTGGGCTTCCTCTTCCTCACCATCGTCTTCCTCACCTGCCTGCGGGCAGCGAGCAGCAACAAGACCAGCATCATCAACAACGGCGCGACCGCGCTCTTCATCGCGCACCTCGTCTTCATCCTGGGCATCAATCAGGCCGATAACCCGGTAACTTAAAAAGTTGGAGCGTCGTGGTTTTCACTCACTCCACTACCGCTCCATCATCCAACAACCCATAATATAACTGCAAGGATTTACATGTTGAACATATTTAGCGAGCTTGATACAGATGGATCACTCAAATCAGAAAGAATGTGAAGGTTATGATTAGGGCTGCGACGATAAATCGATGCAGAATCGATTCGTGGATCGATCTTCTGAATGCATTGCGATTCTCTCTGGAGTCGATTCTGAGCTTATATTTTAACAGCAGATGGTGCTCTACTCTAGTTTTTATCTGCACACTCAAATGCTCATGTAATTTCGCCTCAGCTCAGAATGCTTTTATGACGCGAGATTAAAGTAAACACAGCCCACTGTGAACACCCTCACTTCAACCTTTTCGAATCTTATGAATGATTATTTTAGGTTCAAGTGTGTGTAAGGATTTGGAAACAAGCAGAGTACGACTGTTTCTGAAGCATGCAGCGCCATCTGCTGTTCAAAACTAAGCTCAGAATCCACTCGAGAAATAATCGCAATGCATTTGGAAAATCTCAGAATCGATGCTGAATCATTTCTCGATTCGCGATGCATCGATTTATTTTCCCAGCCCCAGTTATGATGACATCAATGGACATGAGCGAGAATTTATAGTTTTTAAGGAATTTGTTTGTTCCTTCTAGATACTGAATATTTTTGGGTGAAAGCTTGATTTAAACAGGTACAGCGCTTATTCACACGCAGTCGCTCTCTCAATAGTGCATTCAAACAAATGTAATCTTACAGTGCTGCTTCATCTGTATCCAATTTTGAATGAGCAGAAATGCAGCAATCTGTAGATAAAATAACGGATGAATACATACTGTTATTTTCATCCTTCACAAAAAATTTGCACTGCAGAAAGCAGCAATGATACCTTTTAATGCTGACAACCATGTTATTAGCTTGGCATGAGGTAGGAGAAAAGTTTGCACACTAGTGTTCCAATAAACCACTTGAAACTACTCTCCTAGAATTTATTTTATTTAGTGCTGGGCAACGATTAATTGCATCCAAAATATATATATATATATATATATATATATATATATATATATATATATATATATTTTTTTTTTTGTACATAATATATGTTTGTGTACTGTATATTTACTATGTATATATAAATACACACACATGCATGTATATATTTAAGAAAAATGTTGTGTTTATATATTAAATATAAGTATATATAATATAAATATACACATGTAAATATTTTCTAAATATATACTGTATGTGTGTCTTTATATATACATTATAAATATACACAGTATACACACACATATTACGCAAATAAAAACTTTTATTTTGGATGTGATTAATCATGATTAATCGTTCCCCAGCACTACTTTTATTTTATGTTATTTTATTTTAATATGTGACCCTGGAGCACAAAAGCAGTCATAAGTAGCACAGGTATATTTGTATCAATAGCCAACAATACATTGTATGGGTCACAATTATCCATTTTTCTTTTATGCCAAAAATCATTAGGATATTAAGTATTAGGATGTAAATTTCCTACCGTAAAAATATCAAAACTTAATTTTTGATTAGTAATATGCATTGCTAAGAACTTCATTTGGACAACTTTAAAGGTGATTTTCTCAATATTTAAATTGTTTTGCACCCTCAGATTCCAGATTTTCAAATAGTTGTATCTCAGCCAAATATTGTCCTATCATAACAAACCATACATCAATGGAAAGCTTATTTATTCAGATTTCAGATGATGTATAAATCTCAATTTCAGAAAAATGGACCCTTATGACTGGTTTTGCGCTCCATATATGTTATGAACAGAACTTCTTTGATATTTCAAAACATACTGATAATACTTCAGCCGGGAGTGAAGGCGGAGCAGTGTTTCTGATATCAGTGAGTGAGCAGCAGGAAATGCTGAACCCGGAGCGGAGTGATTATTGAATGCTTGTTGTGGCCGTGTCTCCCTGCAGTTCCTGTGTACGGTGATGGCCATCCTGCTGCACTTCCTGTGGCTCTGCGTCTTCTCCTGGCTCTTCCTGGAGGGGCTGCATGTTTACCGCATGCTGAGCGAGCTGCGCGACATCAACTACGGCCCCATGCGCTTCTACTACCTGATTGGCTGGGGCGTGCCGGCCTTCGTCACGGGTTTGGCGGTGGGTCTGGACCCCGAGGGCTACGGGAACCCGGACTTCTGCTGGCTCTCGCTCTACGACACCCTCATCTGGAGTTTGGCGGGTCCCGTCGCGTTCGTGGTGTCGGTGAGTGTTCGCCTCTGTTTGCACAAACTATGGACCCTTTTCCCAAGACTGTGACGACGCGTTTAACGGTCATCAGCATCCTTGAGTAAATACTCGAAAGTTTTTTATATTTAGATTTATTAAAAAATGCATGTATGTTTATAACACTTTACTTTGTATTATATCATCTTTGCATCAAATTACAAAAAAACTAGTTAACGCTAATGCGAGGGTGTTTCTAATGCAGCATCTTTGGGGAAAAAAATGCAAAAAATATATTTGTGGTACTCTCCCATTCACTACTCTTGAAGTTAACCCAACTATGAAGACTTCTGCTGCTGAGAAACATCGAAATGTAAAAAAGGTCCATTATGATAATCGATTAATCTAACGATTATTACAACGATTAATCGACTAATCATCGATTCTTTCAGTTAATTGACTGAACTGTTATCTACACTAAATGTACACATGCTGCTTTGCCATTTTGCACACTAAGATCTTCCTTGTTTTGTCTTTTATTTGATCAGTCATTTTACACTGATCAATCAATATGCTACCATTCTTGTACTTTAAGATAGTCCTTGTCTTGTCTTTATTATATATATATATATATACACATACATATATATATATATACAGTGGGGCAAAAAAGTATTTAGTCAGCCACCAATTGTGCAAGTTCTCCCACTTAAAAAGATGAGAGAGGCCTGTAATTTTCATCATAGGTATACCTCAACTATGAGAGACAAAATGAGAAAAAAAAAATCCAGAAAATCACATTGTAGGATTATTAAAGAATTAATTGGTAAATTCCTCAGTAAAATAAGTATTTGGTCACCTACAAACAAGCAAGATTTCTGGCTCTCACAGACGTGTAACTTCTTCTTTAAGAGGCTCCTCTGTCCTCCACTCGTTACCTGTATTAATGGCATCTGTTTGAACTCGTTATCAGTATAAAAGACACCTGTCCACAACCTCAAACAGTCCAACTCCAAACTCCACCATGGCCAAGACCAAAGAGCTGTCAAAGGACACCAGAAACAAAATTGTAGACCTGCACCAGGCTGGGAAGACTGAATCTGCAATAGGTAAGCAGCTTGGTGTGAAGAAATCAACTGTGGGAGCAATTATTAGAAAATGGAAGACATACAAGACCACTGATAATCTCCCTCGATCTGGGGCTCCACGCAAGATCTCACCCCGTGGGGTCAAAATGATCACAAGAACTGTGAGCAAAAATCCCAGAACCACACGGGGGGCCTAGTGAATGACCTGCAGAGAGCTGGGACCAAAGTAACAAAGGCTACCATCAGTAACACACTGCGCCGCCAGGGACTCAAATCCTGCAGTGCCAGACGTGTCCCCCTGCTTAAGCCAGTACATGTCCGGGCCCGACTGAAGTTTGCTAGAGAGCATTTGGATGATCCAGAAGAGGATTGGGAGAATGATGAAACCAAAATAGAACTTTTTGGTAAAAACTCAACTTGTCGTGTTTGGAGGAGAAAGAATGCTGAGTTGCATCCAAAGAACACCATACCTACTGTGAAGCATGGGGGTGGAAACATCATGCTTTGGGGCTGTTTTTCTGCAAAGGGACCAGGACGACTGATCCGTGTAAACGAAAGAATGAATGGGGCCATGTATCGTGAGATTTTGAGTGAAAACCTCCTTCCATCAGCAAGGGCATTGAAGATGAAACGTGGCTGGGTCTTTCAGCATGACAATGATCCCAAACACACCGCCCGGGCAACGAAGGAGTGGCTTCGTAAGAAGCATTTCAAGGTCCTGGAGTGGCCTAGCCAGTCTCCAGATCTCAACCCCATCGAAAATCTTTGGAGGGAGTTGAAAGTCCGTGTTGCCCAGCGACAGCCCCAAAACATTACTGCTCTAGAGGAGATCTGCATGGAGGAATGGGCCAAAATACCAGCAACAGTGTGTGAAAACCTTGAGAAGACTTACAGAAAACGTTTGACCTCTGTCATTGCCAACAAAGGGTATGTAACAAAGTATTGAGATGAAATTTTGTTATTGACCAAATACTTATTTTCCACCATAATTTGCAAATAAATTCTTTAAAAATCCTACAATGTGATTTTCTGGATTTTTTTTTTTTTTTTTTTTTTTCTCATTTTGTCTCTCATAGTTAAGGTATACCTATGATGAAAATTACAGGCCTCTCTCATCTTTTTAAGTGGGAGAACTTGCACAATTGGTGGCTGACTAAATACTTTTTTGCCCCACTGTGTGTGTGTGTGTATATATATATATATATATATATATATATATATATATATATATATGGTGTTCTTACACTAATAGAGGTGCTTTAAGAATTTTGTTGTTTATTCTGCTTGCAGTGACAATAAAGCTATTCATTCACAGATTAACCAGTAGGCTTTGTTCTATTATTATTTGTTCTATAGCTTTTATAATTAGTCAAAATAGTGAGTTACACATATTCTAACTAATAAATAAAATAAGGCAATCACGTCAGCTTTTGAAAATTACAAACAATTATATTACTATTGTACAATTACATTTGAAATCTTAAAACCTCAAAATTCATCCAAGTGTCATATTACAAAATGTATTATGTATTATTTTACAATCAAAACTTTTTAGAATCTTAACAAAATACATATCATCAGAAAGGTCAGAGTCTCAAGATTCCATATTTTGTGATAGAAGTAATACTGACAGAGAAATTTAGAAATTTGTGACAGAAAAATGCATAAAAAATAATTCAGTGGAGTTTGGATGGCACCTGGTGGCTGTTTGTCGTATAACGCCCTAAATAAAATCTCACAGAAACCTCAATTTTTTTCATATCAACTTCAAATTTGGAACATAACTTATTTAGACAATGAGAAGAATTTTTAGAACTATATCTTTATCTTTATTTTTATAGTTATTGTGCTTGGTGATGCTACAGCGCCACACTGGTCAAACCGTGTTATTGCAGGCATTAGGTCAAATGAGATCAAAAGACTATTCGACAACAAAAATATTTGTTGACAGTTTTTTGTCGACTAATCGCTTCAGCTGTCTGTCTGTTTCTCTCTCAGATGAACGTGTTCCTGTACATCATGGCGTCGAGAGCCTCGTGTTCGCTCCAGCGGAAGAGCTGCGAAAAGAGAGACGTGCCGGCGTGAGTCTCGTTCACACTCAATCCTGAAGCATCTGTGTGTGTAGTGTGTTTGTTAAAGTGTGTGTGTGTGTGTGCGCGCAGGGCGGGTCTGCGGACAGCGTGTGCCGTGTTGCTGCTGGTGACGATAACATGTCTTTTGGCGTTGCTGTCAGTCAACAGCGACAAGATTCTCTTCCACTATCTGTTCGCTGGATTCTGCTGCGCTCAGGTACCATGAGCTCATCAAAGCCCTAGCAATCACTCAGAACACCTGAGCCTAGCGATGATGATCGCGTGTGTGTTTGTGTTTCAGGGGCCGTTTATTTTCTTCTTCCGCGTGGTGTTCAATAAAGAAGCGAGAGACGCCATGCGCTACTGCTGCGGCAAGAAACAACCCGCTCACATGATCAAATCCAAACCACCCGTGAGTCTACAGACTGTTAAGGTTCTTGCACACTGAATCTGAAATTTTCGTATGCTTTTTTTCTTTCTTTTTTTCGTATTCGTCATCCTTTCCTATCACAATGCTTGCTACGGATGCGAAAACGCAGAAAATCGAACCTGATCCGAATTTTTGTATGATGGACGAAAGTTTTGGAGGCAGTGTGCAAACGTGATTGACAACATCAGGTCGTATTTATTTTTTAACGTGCGAAAACTTTGGATGAAATTTTCGGAATCAGTGTGCAATGACCTTTACACTAATAAAAGTGCCATCTTAAGGTCCTTGCACACTGAGTCCGAAAATTTTGTATGCGTTTTTTCATTTTTTTCGTATTCATCATCCTTTCCTATCAAAATGCTTGCTACAAATGGGAAAATGCAGAAAGTCGAACCTAATCCAATTTTTTTATGACAGACGAAAGTTTCGGAGGCAAATTTCAGACGACAATTTCAGACTCAGTGTGCAAAGACCTTAACTCAAGATAACAAGTTACTATTAGTTTTATTTGTGATGCTACATTGAGCTCTAAATTGTAAACACTATCTGAAAATACAAAACTATACAAAGCTCTGGAAAAATGAAGAGACCACTTATAAATTCTCATTTCTCTGGATTTACTAGTCAAGGGTTTGAGTAAAATGTTAATATTTGTTTTATTCTATAAAGGTCTGATAACATTTCTTTCCAATTTCAAATAAAAATATTGCCATTTATGCAATTGGTCAAAATAACAAATATGTTAATTTGTTGTGATTGAGCATCAGGGTTATTCCACTAAATACTGATTTCTTAACTCTTCTGAAGTTAAAACATTGGCATTGTGTGGTCTAAACATTTGGACCAAAATAAAAACTGTTATTTAACATTTGGAAGAAATGTCATCAGTAGTTTACAGAATAAAACAAAAATTAAGTTTTACTCAAACACATAACTATAAATTGTAAATCCAGAGAAAAAGAGAATTTTCAAGTAGTCTCCTAATTTTTCCAGTTATATATATATATATATATATATATATATATATATATATATGTATATACACATACATATATACACATACACACATACATATTTAAATAACTGGAGTTTTAATTCTTTTTCAAATCATTTTTTATTTACAAATGACAAAATAAAAAATTACCATTTTTTTGACAAATGCACAGTGCAGCATTGCTGTACAATTTTTTTTTTCCCCCATATTTTCACATTAGTAATATTACAGTTTTTCTCAGTGGCTTTGGTGCATGTCTCAGATCAGAAATGAAATTCTCAAAACTACTTGTTCCACCTCCACATCATCTAGTCACTTGTGCACATCATAAAAGCAGTTTCTCATTCTTTTGAACAAGTTGCGATTGCTTTGATACATTCATACAAATGTACATTAACAATTGCATGAATGTACCAAAGCAATCGCAACTTGTTCAAAAAGCTGCATTACAGTAATACAGTTACAGTAAATGCAAAATGGTTGATCTAGTTGTCATAAACTGTCAAGCATATTTTATACACATTTCTATTAGGCTTTTTGTAAATTTGCCATGAATTGTTGAAGTGAATCTTGACTTTCACTAATGAAGAGAATGTAGATCAACCAATGACAAACCAGTTCTCTGAAATAGCTCAAACAGTGCTACATGCAAAAACAAAGTGTTTGCCTTTCTAATTGTGTATTTTCACCTTTGTACCCATATTTCTTTTTCTTTTCTATATCACAGTGTCATTGTAAGGTATTTTTATTTATTTATTTATTTATTTTTTTGTCAGCCCACTAGTAAAAGTGTAACTAAATCATATCCAGTCTCTTTCAATCAATATCCCACATACAGTAGTGTGTAAATTTGTATTTTTGAAATGGATATATGGCATACATAAGTTTCAATTCATAAACTGTTGCCATAGATTACATCAGTTAATACTAACAGAGAGCACTGTTATATTGACAACATGACTATCTTGTTTGTGAACAATGACACAAGGTCTTTTCATTCTGATGGCACTGATATGTTCATTGACACTTTTTGAGAGACGAACTAAAGATTTTGAGTAAGTTACAGGCTTTTGCAGGAAATCCATTGTGTGGTGCTGTTTGTACGAATTGTTTTGAGAAATGCACATACTTCTGTGCAAATATTAAGGATGATTTGAGAAATGCACCGAAGCGACTGAGAAAAACTGTATATGTGACTTTATTTGTGCATGTATACATTATTTTTTGTAGTTTTTATTCTTTTGCAATCTTCTGTTTTCATTTAGTATTTTAATGAATAATTCTCTTGTAACGATCTCTTCATCTGTCTGTCAGGCGTTTATCTCTAACAGTAATTTTGTGGATGGGCATCTGTATCATCTGCCATTTGCTGAGTCCAGTGTGTCTCTGAACGGAACCCAGAGCAGCAAAACCCATCAGAACTACATGCCCTTCAGCCTCCGGTACACACACACACACACACACACACACACACACACACACACAAGCCATATGAAACAAATATGATCACTCACTAATCACTGGAATTCAGACTATTTGATTTGATCACTAATGAATCATTCAGACTGATTGGGGAACCAGTTTTATCAGTTAAAAAAAGACGCAATCAACTAATGAAGCACTCATGAAGTGTTGTCTTGTTTCAGCGGAGACGATCTGAGCAGCAGTCACCTGAGTCTGAGTGAACACAACACACTCTTCAAAGACAAAAAGCAGATGGATGGTAAACACACACACACACACACACACTTGCATGTGTATGTCTCATAGTGAGCTGACTTTAACCTCTGTGTGTGTGTGTAGATCACGACTCAGACTCTGACAGCGATCTCTCGGAGCTGGAGGACGATCAGAGCGGCTCGTATGCGTCCACACACTCGTCCGACAGCGAGGAAGATGAGGGCGAGTTCCCGCAGAAGGAATGCTGGGAGAATCTGGCCACCAGTGGCCCCATCAAACCTCACGGTATGACGTCACGTGACTCGGCGCTTCTGTTAGCGCGTCTGACGTCTGTCTGTGCGTCAGATGTCTGGGAGGGTGAGACGGGAGCAGCAGACGAGCGTCTGAAGGTGGAGACGCTGTCCAAACCCGAGGACAGAGCAGAGGATCATGGGACAGAAAACCTTCTGCTGCTGCTGCCCAGTTTACCAAACACCAGCGCACCACTGCACAAAGGTCTGAACGAGCGAACGGACGAAATATTCTTTAGTTAACTACAATTAGAACTATACTGATACCTCTAATTATAACTATAATTGTGATAACATAACTATAAGTATACAGATAACTATAGTGATAACTAAAATTATGATAACATAGGAATAACTACAACGATAACTGTAAAAACTATACAAATAACTGTAATTATGATAACTATACCGATAACTGTAATTACGTTTAAAAACACGATAACTATATAATTATAGCTACAATTATAACGATAACTATTACCATAACTATCATTATATCAATATTTGTAATAAGTAATTATAACTATAATATACAATTACTATATTACAACTAAAACAATAACTGTGATAACTAATTATAAATATAACATCAAAGATAACTGTAACAAAGACTTTACTTAAAACTATAATAGCTATAAATTTAACTATACTGATACCTAATACCTAAGGGATACCGATATAATTGTAATGATACCGATACCTAACTATATCGACACCTAATAATTATGATAACTTTAATTATAACTATATTATTAACTATACTATAACCACAATGATAACTATGAATTAATGCTGTCAAACGATTAATCACATCCAAAATAAGTTTTTGTTACATAATATATGGATGTGTACTGTGTATATTTATTATGTATATATAAATACACACACATGCATGTAAATATATCAGAAAAATGTTATTTTTATATATTAAACATATTTATTTATAATATAAATTATATGAATATAAATATTTTCAAAATATATACTGTATATGTCTGTATTTATATATACATAATAAATATACACAGAACACACACATATGTTATGCAAACAAAAACTTTTATTTTGGATGCGATTAATCGCAATTAATCGTTTGACAGCACTACTATAAATGTAATTATTAAAACAGTAATAACTATAATGATAATTATAACAATAACTATAATAACTATTTCTATCTATAATGATAACTAATTATAACTAGCTGTAAGTGCTGCTGCCCAGTGTAAAGTGTGTTCAATTTTAACATGGCCGCGCAGGAATCCTGAAGAAGAAGCAGCTGTCGCCCATCGCCGAGAGGAATGCCATCAATCGCATACACAACCAGCTGTCTGGAGACTCCGCCTCCTCGAGGGGCCCCTCCTCCAGTGAGGAACGAGGGGGCGGAGCTAGACGGGATTATCAGAATGGGGCATCCACGAGCGGACTGACGAAAATGCTCGAAAACGACTCGTCAGAATCTGAGTGAGTGATTCACGTCCACTGATCTGTGCTCTTACTGTGACTGATTCATCAGTGACATTACTGTCAAATTTATATTAGAAAATCACAATGTTAATGTTTAGGATATTAGATTATCTTTTTGCCTTTTAGGGTTAGCTGGGTGATAATATAGTTGCATTTTGCAATGAAATATAAAACTAAAGCAGTGGAGATTTGCTACATAGTATTTTTTTGTTTTACGAGTGTACTGTATGTATGCAGATAAACACACTGCATTCCAAATTATTATGCAAGTGATGTATCAGTAGGATTTCGGTACAATAAAGAGTCAGATTTTTGTTTGTGTTGTTTTTCATATCTTTTTAGTTAACTGGTATCAATCTCAGACAGGTTTGTTCAATAGTTTGCCAGTTCTTCTCAGGTAAATGGAAACCCTACTTAAAGAGGTTGTTCCACATTATTAAGCAAGTCATAATTCTCATGAAATATGGTGAGGAAGAAAGATCTTTCTGAAGATGAAAAGTATGAAACAATGCAATGTCTTGCAAAAGGCATCAACACAAACAATATTTCGCGAAAAGCAAATGGAAATTATTGAACTGTCAAAAGATTTGTGAGTGACAGAGCACAGAAGATCTTGGTCAGATAAAGATTTATTAAGGAAAGTTTTTGTCAAACAAATGAACTGTATTGTAATAGCAGCTGTAAAAAAGCCACTGCTGAGCAGCAAACAGGTGTTTGAAGCTACTGGAGTCTCAAGATCCTCTTCATGCAGACTGACAGCTGTGTGTAAAGCTGCGTTTCAGTCACTGCTAACCAAACCTCACAAAGAGAAACCTGCACAGTGGCTGTAGAATCACATTTTCAAACTGTTTAGCACCATGGTATTTATACAGCATGGCATAGTGTGTTGTCCTGCATGAAAATCCTTTTATTTCCGAGAGCGCTATTCTTCATTTTATACCACAGCAGAAAATGGTCAGTTATGAACCCCACATATCTTGCAGGCACTAGCGTAGCCAGAAATGTTTAAGTGGGTGGGCCTACATAAAACTGGGTGGGCCAGGTGTGTAGCATATGAAGACTGTATGTCAAATTGCCAACAAAAAATACAGCACCAAGGTTCGTTACACAGTACTTCTAAAGTATGCATTAACATTAGTAATTTGTTATGTTAATGTTCATTTCAAAATTTACTAATAGGACATTATTAAAATTAAAAGTTCTATGTTAAAATTTGCCTGAACTGGTAAACAAAGGTGAATAAACACGGTAACAAATGTATTGCTAATGTTAGTTAATGCATTAACTAACGTTAACTAAAGGAAGTTTATTAAAAAGCATTACTTCAGTGCGAAACAACGGGGCTTCGCTGATGATTTGATAATCAAGCGTCTGTCAGTTCACGCGCATCGAGGACCGCAGAAATGTGCGCAGCTGCAAATTATACAGTTTGCTGTGGCGACCAGGATCTAGCACAATGTTTATGTGTTTCCTTCCACAAAGGACGAATATAGCGGATCAAACATTGTACCTATGCTAATATGATATGATGTTTCAAACACGCTTGGTCCAGAAGTTTCCGATCGATAAATCCAGCACCCGCAGGTGGTCTGTTGGGTTTCATTTGTAGACGGTCTGGATTTATTGCTAAGACTTTTACTTTTTAAAGAACTGATCTGATTTATGTTTGCTTCACTAGGCTATTTTCAAATTTAACTTCACAAAAGCGCGCATTTGACTATTATAGCCTTAAGTCGTAAACATAACATTGTGGGTGGGACTAACAGAAACGGACGAATCATCATTTTGACAAGGGTATGATGATATGCACCTATAGGAAGAGGGAAAACTAAGAAACGACCTGTAATTGACCATGGAAACAAGCGGTTAATATTTTTAATAAATAAAGTTACAGTGAAATAAGACGTTTATTAGTATCGTTTAATAAATTACATCCATTTGGAAAATTACAAACTTCTCATTGGGTGGGCCACAGATGAAAGTGGGTGGCCCCGGGCCCACCAGTAGCTACGCGACTGCTTGCAGGAGTCATTTTTACATCCTAAAATGACCTTACATCTCACTTCCCAATATTCCAACCCAAATCATCACCCAGCGCCTCCTTGCTGATGCTGCAGTCTCATTGGAATAGGATGGCCATTCATCAACTATCAGAAATCCATTTATCTGGACCATCCATTGTACTGCAGCATTCATAAGAGAATACAACTATTTAAAAACAAGTCTTCATGTATTTCTACAGCCACTGTGCAGGTTTCTCTTTGTGAGGTTTGGTTAGCAGTGACTGAAACGCAGCTTTACACACAGCTGTCAGTCTGCATGAAGAGGATCTTGAGACTCCAGTAGCTTCAAACACCTGTTTGCTGCTCAGCAGTGGCTTTTTTACAGCTGCTATTACAATACAGTTCATTTGTTTGACAGAAACTTTCCTTAATAAATCTTTATCTGACCAAGATCTTCTGTGCTCTGTCACTCACAAATCTTTTGACAGTTCAATAATTCCATTTGCTTTTCGCAAAATATTGTTTGTGTTGATGCCTTTTGCAAGACATTGCATTGTTTCATACTTTTCATCTTCAGAAAGATCTTTTTTCCTCACCATATTTCATGAGAACTGTGACTTGCTTAATAATGTGGAACAACCTCTTTAAGTAGGGTTTCCATTTACCTGAGAAGAACTGGCAAACTATTGAACAAACCTGTCTGAGATTGATACCAGTTAACTAAAAAGATGTGAAAAACCACACAAACAAAAATCTGACTCTTTATTGTACCAAAATCGTATTGATATGTCACTTGCATAATAATTTGGAACGCAGTGTATATATCCAACTTTATATTGCGGTTCGATAATAGTTTACATTTTGCTTTATATGCAACTATACTATATATCCAACTTTATATATAGTGCTGTGCGATAATAGTTTACATTTTGCTATATACTATATATCCAAATTTATATAGAGAGCTGTGCGATAATACAGTTACATTTTGCTATAGATACAACTATACTACATATCCAACTTTATATATAGAGCTGTGCAATAATATAGTTACGTTTGGCTATATATGCAACTATACTATATGTCCAGCTTTCTATATAGAACTAAACGATAATATAATCACATTTCATGATAAATTTAATCATACTATAAATTCAAGAGCTGTGCAGTAAAATAGTTTACATTTAGCTTTATATAGCCAACTATACTACATATCCAACTTTATATGAAAGAGCTGTGAGATAATATAGTTCTGTTTTTCAGTATATTCTTCTATACCATATATCCAATTTTATAAATAGAGCTGCGCGATTTTATACTTGACATTTTGTTATATATCCAACTTTATATAGAGAGCTGGGTAATAATATAACATATAACGAAATTGTACAAAGTAACAATTTGCGATAAAAAATTTAAAGTGTCCATAAATCAGATATTGACAGATGTATTTTTCTTTACAGATGCTGATGGGTGACAAGGGAATGACAGGGCGAAGAACAATCGTCCTGTTTCTGTCACTCCGTTTGATTTTTCCTACATATGACGTGACAGTTAATCTGATTCTCTCTGCCAAACGCTGACGAGAATCTGTTGTTTTTTACATTTTTGTTTATATACTTGAAGTGAAGCACTTTTTTTTATTTCTTTCGTCCTCTCGTTGCATCGAAACCACATTTTGAAATGGACATTGTGTAAATGAGTAAAAAAATATCAGGGAATGTCCTACATGAAGCTAAACTACTGCTGGATTGAGCTGCTGCTGTACGAGCGATAAATGAAGGAATGAATCACTGGACGAACCATGAGAAGGAACTGACTCCTGATTCAAGCCTTTCACTGCTAATGCCACTCGTGTTCGCGATGCCTTCTCCACCAGCAGGGCCTTTTATTTCGTACCGTTGGAGGAGAGCAACACTTTTGATACGTGTTTTTGTAAATTTTGGGGACATTTTTATACGAACTTTTAAAAAGACTGACATTTAAAATCTTTTGAAAGAAACCCTTTGTATTTTATAGATTAGCAATGATGTAAATGTGAATTTAAACCTTTGTTCGCAGTGTTGTACAGCTCTTTAACACGTCACGCAAAAAACACGCTAACACAACCAAACATTTCATCTGAATCATATCTGCACGATTTACGCTTCACTGCGTAAAAATGCAAATGTCAATGCCACCGTTGAGTTTTATCGCACAATGTGCTGCTTCAATCTTCACCAGACGGGTCATTTTTGGACTTTTGATAACATAACAAATCAAGCTGTACAGTTTTATATCCATACGGTTCTTTGCTCTCAGTGCTTTATTATGGAAGTGTGTTTAAGCCATGGGATAAATAACATAAAAAATTGCAACTTTTTGTCCCACAATTCAGACTTTTTTCCAGTTGCAAGATACAAACACGCATTCAAAACTGTGTGATGTTAACTTGAAATTTTGAGATTTTTGATTTACATTTTTTCGTTTTTTATTTAATGTTGGAAACAAAAAAAAAAAAATTGTGAAAAATAAATTCAGAAATCTGAGAAAAAAGTAAAAATTGTGAGATGTAAACTTGCAATTATAAGTTTATGACTCTCAATTTTGTTGGAAAAAGTCAGAATTCTTTAAAGAATTGTAAACTCACAATTCAGAGAAAAAAGTTTGATTTGTGAGATGTAAACTTGCAATTTGGAAAAAATAAAATCAGAATTGTAAGATTAAAAACTCGCAGTTACGTTTGAATTTATTTTATACTGTTGCGGAAACAGAAAAAAAACAGAATTGCGAAAACAATTGCATGATATAAACTCGCAATTTTGAGTTTTTAACTCGCAATTGCGAAATATAAACTTCAAGTCTGAATTGTGAGATAAAAAGTTTTAATTACATTTTTAATTTTTTTATTCCATGTTGGAAACAAAACAAACAACAAAAAAAAACAATTGCGAAATATAAACTCAGAAATCTGAGGGAAAAAAAATGCAAGATGTAAACTTGGAATTATGAGTTCATAACTCAAGATTTTGTGGGAAAAAGTCAGAATTGCGTAATGTGAGCTCACCATTCTGAGAAAAAAGTTTGATTTGTGAAATGTAAACACGCAATTGGAAGGAAAAAAGTCTGAATTGCGAGACAGAAAGTTGTTATTACATTTTTATTATTATTTTATTTTTTTCTGTGGTGGAACCTAAAAAGAATTGAGATGTAAATTCAGAACTCTAAGAAAAAAGAAATCTAAATTGTGAGATGTGAACTCGCAATTGCGAGTTTTGTTACTCTGAATTTTTAGGAAAAAGTCACTGTTAGCTTTTTTTTTTTATATTTTTCATTCTGTGGCAGAAACAAGCTTCCATCCTTTATACCTGTATTTCTGTGTATGACTGGAATCAGTCTGGGCTGGAAATGCTTTGTAAAACACACTGACGAAGTAAATCTTCTGTTTTTAATATGTAGCGTCTCACTGTTTTTTTCATCAAACGCTCATGTTATCTGGTTCCTCTGGAGTCTGAGATCGTCTGTCGGTGACAGAATGATGCTGTGATGAGGATTTGATGTCTGTGTTTAAGGGTTGTTCTGGGTTTCTGCGCGCCTCCCGGCGGTTTTCCAGTGGCTCCAGCCGCTCATGGTGTTCAGGACGCTCGTCTTCTGCTCCTCTCTCACACTTTTAGCAGATATTCTGTCCGTGAGCGTCTGGATTCGTCTCTGAGCGTCTGCGGTGAGAGCGTGATGTGGACCCAGGTGACGTCTGTAAGCTGAACACGAGAACTTACTGCAGATGCCCTCAACCGCAACGTCAAGAAACCAATCAACATGGGGAAAAAAATGTTGTTTTAGATTCTTCCTGATTTTTCTGTCTCCAAAAAAAAAAAAAAAAAAAACTTTAAAATTTTTTTCTCTCATTAAAAAATCTTTCATTCTTTATCTTTTATTAAACCTCTCATAAAAGAGGTTTTTTTTTCTTTCATCAAAAATTGTTTTATTTGAGTGAGCAGGTGATGGAATAGGACGTGTTTGACAGAGCTACTGCCTAATTTTTATACAATTTCATATTAAGAGCAACATATCCTTTGTATTTATTCCCAGCGCGATTCGTAATATATCCCTGCTACACAGTGAGTGAGATGAATGAGTCTTGTATAGAGTAATGGCCTCTAAACTTCGGAAATATAAATACTGCGGATCCTCCAGTTCTAGGCCCAATACCTCTTCGACGCAAAGTGCAGCTTCCGACCGTACATCGACTCCTCCGGACTTGACCAAGACTGAAATGGATATGGAAGAACTGAAATCGCAGATTCTGATGTCCTTAAAAGCAGACATATCCGCAGTGATAATGTCTGAACTTAAGAACTCTCTCACTGATGATTTCAACTCTTTAAAGAACGAGCTATAAGCAGTTAGAACAGAAATAGCCAACAATGCGACGCTAATGCGAACTGACATTGAACAAATGAAGACTACCATTAAAGATATGGAAGGCAATATGTCAATGCGGACAGATGAAGTGAGCGAACTACAAGCCGTGGTGAGCACTTTGAAGATGGAACTGAAAGAGCTGCGAGATAAATCCGAGGACATGGAGAGGAGGATGCGACGGTGCAATATTCGAATTGTGGACGTCGTGGAGGGACCGGGATCAGCCTCCATGGAGTAGGTCTCTAAACTACTATCAGAAGTGCTGAAAATAGATAAGGAAGTTCTGGTAGACCGCTCGCACCGCAGTCTAAGACCATTGATCCCCGGAGGAAAGCCACGAGTCATTGCAGCAAAGCTACATTACTATCAAGATTGCGTCGAGATCCTGCATCGAGCACGAAGTCAGACTCCGCTCCGGTTTAACGGCGATTCCATCGCAATATTCCCAGATTATACTGCTAGTGTCGCTAAAGCTCGGGCCGCATTCACGGACGTCAGGAAGCTTCTACGAGAGCAACGAGGTGTTCAATATGGTTTACTGTTTCCTGCCCGATTGCGGATCACTCACAACGGCACGGATAAAGAATTCCTGGACCCGGATAAAGCCATGGCCCACGTTAAGAAGTACATCGTCGCTGGGGATGAAGCCGGAAAGTAACCGAAGATACTTACATTCTTCCTGCTTCAATATAAATCCAGTGGGATGTTTATAACTACTGGTTATAATTCAGTTATGTTGCATTCGTGATTTTGATTTACGGTAACTGTTTTCATATGTTGTTGTTTCACTCAGGACAATTGGGTAGGGGCTCTGCTTAGTTTGGTGTAAGAGCTACCCGGAAAAGCACATAATGTGTGGACATAATTTTGGGGGGTTCCTGGCTCATTATGTTCAAGTTGATGACAAAGTTAGGGGTTATGTCAGACTTTTTTTTTTTGTTTTCTTTTTCTTAAAAGTGTACGCGCTAATATTGAAATCAATGTACATCAGGATGTACGATTGTTATATTTTACTGTTCTCAGCTCCATATGACCAACACTAAAGTGTCTTTTCAAGCAAATGGTTGCTCAGTCAAAATGATGAGTTGGAATCTGAAATCTCTTAATCATCCTATAAAACGTAAGAAAGTGTTTGTTCATTTGAAAAATCTCAGGACTGATATTGCATTCCTTCAGGAGACCCATTTTCGCGTCTCTGACCACTGCCGACTCAGAAGTAAGTGGATGGGCCAGACATTTCATTCCAACTTTAAATCTAAAGCAAGAGGTGTGGCGATAATTCTCAGTAAAAATCTACAGTTTGTAGTAACCAGTGTTGAGTCTGATCCGACCGGGCGCTTCCTAATTGTGGTGGGGCATTTATACGGCCTCCCTGTTATTTTAGCCAATATTTACGCCCCAAATTGGGACGATCACCTTTTTTTTTAGTAATTTCTTCTCAAGAATGCCTAATATGGTAACGCATCATCTGATCCTTGGCGGTGACTTTAATTGTGTCCTTTCCCCTGCTCTGGATCGTAGTGCATCTAGAACTGTTTCACTGTCTAAATTAGCGCATACGATCCAGAATTTTCTTAAAACATACGGAATAGCTGATGTTTGGAGATTTCGCAACCCTACCACCTGGGCCTACTCTTTTTTTTTCTCCCCGGTACATAACTCCTATTCACGAATAGATTACATTTTTATAGACACAAGCCTTCTGTCATCAGTCATAAAATGCGATTATGAAGCCATAATTATTTCAGACCACGGTCCGCTAGCTATGACAGTACTATTGCTACTAAAGAACCAAACTATCGTCCGTGGAGATTTAATTCCGCTCTCCTCTCAGACGAGACGTTTGTGAGTTATATTGCTTCTGAAATAGACTCTTTTCTTAGTGTAAATAGGACCCCGGGAATGTCTGTGTCAACTATATGGGAAGCGTTTAAGGTGTACCTTAGAGGCCAAATTATTTCGTTTTGTGTAGGTCAGAATAAAATTAGAAAGAATCAACTAAAGAAATTGACAGATCAGATATTAGAACTTGACTCTTTGAATAGTTGCTCACCATCTCCAGCAGGACTTAAACAACGGATGCTATTACAAACCGAATTCAATTTGCTGGCAACTAAACAAGCTGAATATCTTATTTCTAAATTGAGGTGTAATTTTTATGAGAATGGGGAAAAGGCTGGGAAACTGCTGACTCACCAGTTGCGACAGCAATCAGTTCCTCATGTTATCTCTGAGATATGCGATGATCAAGCCATAAAGCATACAGACAGTACAGAAATTAATTCTTGTTTTTATAAATTTTACCAATCGTTATACTCCTCGGACCCACCTTCTGAACCATCAACTTTATAAAGTTTTTTTAATAGAATGGATATTCCATTGATAGACCCAGAAAAAACAGTGCAGTTAGACTCACCAATTACGATTTCAGAAATAGAAGCGGCAGTTGGGGGTATGCAAAACTCCAGGTCCAGATGGATACCCAACTGAATTCTTTAAAAAGTTCTAATCTCAACTTTCTCCATTATTATTGTCTGTCTTTGAAGAATCTTTATCATCTCAATCTTTACCGTGTACTATGCGTCAAGCAGTCATTTCTCTGATTCTTAAAAAGGAGAAAGACCCTTTAGAATGTATCTCATACCGCCCAATTTCACTCTTGAATACTGATACTAAGATATTAGCCAAGGTCCTGGCCCGACGAATGGAAGATGTTCTTCCAGCGGTTATTTCACCTGATCAAACGGGCTTTATCAAGAATCGATATTCTTTTTTTAATACCCGACGTCTTGCAAATATACTTTATAGCTCTTCTCCGTCTGGTACTTCAGAAGTCATTTTATCGCTTGATGCTGAAAAGGCGTTTGACCGGGTGAGATGGGATTTTCTGTTCTTTACTCTTGAAAAGTTTGGTTTCGGCTCTAACTTTATCTCTTGGATAAAACTTTTATATTCGGTCCCTTTGCCTGCAGTACGTACTAATAATAACATATCACCTTTTTTTGAACTGAAGCGCGGTACTAGGCAGGGTTGTCCCCTATCACCACTCCTCTTTGCAATCGCAATTGAACCCCTAGCCATAGCATTAAGGTTATCTGCTAATATTGGAGGAGTGTGGAGGGGTAATCTAGAGCATAAAGTATCCTTATATGCTGACGATATGTTGTTGTATATCTCTGACCCATCCTCAAGTCTTCCAAATTTATTAAACTTACTCAATGAATTTGGCCAGCTGTCTGGCTATAAACTTAATTACCAAAAAAGCGAACTAATGCCAATTGGCTCCACAATTTCAGATATGCCCCCCTCTTCAATCCCCTTTAAGATTAGTAGGATAAAGTTTAAATATCTGGGAGTTTTCTTTACACATAACTTTAAAGATCTTTATAAAGCCAACTATCAACCTCTATTTGACAATTTGAAGCAGGATTTGGAAAGATGGGACTCCTTGCATCTCTCCCTAGGTGGAAGGATTAACATCATTAAGATGACTGTTTTGCCCAAGTTTTATATATATTTTCCAATGTTTACCAATATTTCTCACTAAATCTTTCTTTCGTAATTTAAATGCTCAAATTATAAGTTTTATTTGGAATAAAAAGCGTCCTAGGGTAATGGATAAAATATTACAAAGACCCTACAGTTTAGGAGGTCTTGCACTTCCAAATTTTCTGTACTATTACTGGTCAGCGAATATTAGGGCAATTCTATACCTGCTGGAGGAAGATGAGACGGCCAGCTGGGCAGAGATAGAGAAATCATCCATTCAATACAACCCACTGTCAGTATTGTGTTCTAAGTTGCCGTTGGAGCACCCTTTATCTAAATTTACACTCTCCCCAGTTGTGTTACATTCTATCAAAATTTGGTACCAGTTTAGACGTCATTTTGCACTTAATGATCTCCCACTTGCCTCACCTGTAGCACAGAACCACATATTTACTCCATCTATGACAGATGCAGCATTTGATATATGGTCAAAAAATGGTATTAGGTCATTGTATAATTTGTATTTGGATGACACATTTGCCTCCTTTGAACAATTAGTCCAGAGATTTGCTATTCCTAACACACACTTTTATAGGTATTTGCAGCTTAGAAGCTTTATATCATCAAATTCAAACTGTTTCCCCAGTTGTCCTCATCTGTCCCTCATTGATTCTATTCTCGAGCATAGGTGTGGAGAAAAACAGTCCATTAGCAAAGTCTATGCACTACTTAATCTACATAATCTGGCTACCTTAGAAACTTTAAAACAAAAATGGGAAAAAGAAATGGAGGACCAAATATCAGACGATGCTTTGCAGGAAGCAATTTGGAGAATACATCCTTCCTCTATTAGCCTTAGACACACGATTGTTCAGTTTAAAACTGTACATCGTTTTCATTGATCTAAGGACAGACTGGCAAAGATTAAAAGCGATGTGAATCCTACATGTGACCGATGTAAGCAAGCACGTGCCACTCTATATCATATGTTTTGGTCATGTCAGAAATTGCTAGAATATTGGGGTTCAATTTTTGAGACCTTTTCTAAAATGTTTGGTAAAACTATTGTTCCGACCATGCTGATAGCAATATTTGGAGTTGTCACTCAAGACTATAATCTAAGCAGATCCCAGTCTGATGTTATTGCTTTTGGTTCACTTCTAGCAAGGAGGTTAATTTTATATAAATGGAAAGACTCTTCGCCTCCAACATACAAACACTGGATTAAAGATGTTATGTATAACATACAATTGGAAAAGCTCCGATGCTCTATGAAAGGGTCAAATAAGAGATTCTTTAATACTTGGCAACCTTTTCTAACCTTTGTGGAGAACACTCCTGCTGAAAATTTGTACTGAATGTACATTGTACCTGACTGGTATATAGGGTTGGATTGTTATTATTATTTTTTTATTTATTTATTTTTTTAATGTACTGTTCTACTGTTCTATGTAAAAATAAAAGAAAAAGATTGGAAAGAAAAGTTTTATTTTTCTCTCATTTCTCTTTTTTTTCATCAAAGAGAGAACTTTTCATCTTTCTCTCAAACTTACCTCCTCTTAAACTTATAAAAAATTCTCTCATCAAAAAACTTTTCTCTCCTCATAAACTTTTAATTTTTTTTATCTTAATTATTTTTTTTGATGAGAGGAAAAATAATTATGAGAAGTTTAGGAGATAAAAAATTTTAAAAAATATTTTTTTTTGATGAATATTTTTTTTATGAGATGAAAGTTTGAGAAAGAAGAGGGTTTTTTTTATGAGAAAAAAATATGAGAATTATTTTTTCTCATCAAAAAACTTTTATCTCTCAAACTTTTCTCATAAAAACGTTTTTCTCATAAAAAAAAAAACCAACAAAAAAACTTAGAGAATTTTTTTTCTCTCTCATCAAAAAAAAAAACAAAACAAAACAAAACAAAAAAAAAAAACATATATTTTTTCTCTCACAAAATGTAGGCAAGGCAAGACAACGGCCTAAAAAGGCTTACTTGCCTTGCCTACAAAATTTAGATTTTTTAAATCTCTTAAACATCTAAATTTTTTTCTCATCAAAATATTTTTTTTCTGGTTTACAGAAGAGGATTAGGGCCAAGCAATAATAAAAAAATAAAACCATATCGATTAAAGTTGTTAAATTTCGAGAAAAAAATAGTTAAATTTCGAGAAAAAAAGTCAAAATAAAATGTTGAGAATAAACTCATTAAATTACGAGAAAAAAGTCGTTAAATTGCAAGGAAAAAAAGTCAAGATAAAATGCTGAGAATAGAGTCATTAAATTACGAGAAAAAATTCGTTAAATTTCAAGAAAAAAGCTCGTTAAATTTCGAGAAAAAACTCGTTAAATTTCAAGAAAAAAGTCGAGATAAAATGTTGAGATTAAACTCATTAAATTTTGTGAATAAAGTCGTTATGTTTCAAGAAAAAACTTGTTAAATTTCGAGAAAAAAAGTCTAAATAAAATGTTGAGAATAAACTCATTAAATTACGAGAAAAAAGTTGTTAAATTGCGAGGAAAAAAAGTCTACATAAAATGCTGAGAATAAAGTCATTAAATTTCGAGAAAAAAGTCGTAATAAATTGTTGAGAATAAACTCAAATTACGAGAAAAAAGTTGTTAAATTCAGAAGAAAAAAAGTCAAGATAAAATGCTGAGAATAAAGTCATTAAATTACGAGAAAAAAGTCATTAAATTGCGAAGAAAAAAAGTCCAGATAAAATGCTGAGAATAAAGTCATTAAATTACGAGAAAATGAAGTTAAATTTCAAGAAAAAAACTTGTTAAATTTCGAGAAAAAAGTCATCATAAAATGTTGAGAATAAACTCATTAAATTATGAGAAAAAAGTCATTAAATTTCTAGAAAAATTCTTTAAATTTTGAGAAAAAAGTTGAGAAAAACACACTTGTGTCATGTTGATTTCATCTCATTGGACAGCCTTATTCAGAGTCTGCAGTGGCAGGGGTTGGAGAGTAATGCTGTGTGGAGTAGCGTATGATACGATCGACGGGGTTCGAGTCCGTCTTTTGCCATATATCACATTGGAAAAGCTGAAATCAATTGCTTAACGAGTGTTTAATAATAATGTATTAATTAGGTAGGTTTAGTGTTACTACAGTAAATTCACTGTAAATATTCATTTGTGATTGGTTTCATCTGCCTTTAAACTAGTTTAAATCACTGTGACATCTGTGGTTTGTATCGGAGTGCTCTGCACTCGAACACTTCTCACAGCGCTGTCTAGTGGTCTCGTGATCGAGATCAGTCAGCGAATAAACGCATTTGTTCTGAGCTCGTGCTGTCTTTAGGCAGAGCTAATAACGGTCCGTGCAGCACGCTTCACACGAGTAGCGCTCTTCTGCTTTCGGCGCGCTAAAGAAATGATAGCGCATATGAGTTATCAAACTGTTGTCAACTGCATGGTTTGTAAAGTTTGATTGGTGGGCCACATATAACAGCTTACATTTCAATAGACAAGCTGTGGCCTTTTGAAATTCATCCACTGGCCGTATTTGGCCCACGGCCGGACTTTGGACACCCCTGTCATAGATGCTATTTAAAGTGAAAACAGTTATATGTACTATTTACTCTAACTGACAACAGGAGCATTTTAGATATGTGCTATTTACACTAAGTGAAAATAGCCATTCTATTTACGTTATGTAAAAGTAGCAGATCTTTGCAATAAGTGTAAATAGCTAATTAGATGCTATTTATGCTTATAAATAGTGGCAGATACTATTTGCACCTCAGTATTGTTGTATATTAACAGGATGCAATAATAACATTGATTTTAATAACAAAAGAAATTTTTTGAAGAGAAAAAGTTGGATGAAAGACATTTTTGATGACAATTTCCTTTTTTTTGACGAGACATTTTTTGATTAAAAAAATTAGAGAAAAAAGTTTGTTGAGGAAAAAAAAGTTGTTATGGAGAGAATTTTTTTGTTTTTTGTTTTCTTTTGAAGAGAAAAATTCAGAGAGCGAGAGAAAAAGTCGTAATATTCACTCAGGAAGGATCTAAAACATTATTTTTTCCACCTTTAAACTGTTTCATTCACGTTCATGGTTCTGTGTATCTGTGTTTATATCTGTGATCTGAGCGCTTTGTGTGTTTGTGCGTTACATTTCTCCACGTCCAGCAGAATCCGCAGCGTCTCTTCCTCCATGGCAGACCCCAGCGGCAGCGGCACCTACACACACACACACACACACACACACACCCCTGAGCTCTCTGTGGTTTACACTGGGAGTGTTAGTGATGCTGAGGCGCACACACACACACACACACACACACACACACACACAGTGTTAGTGATGCTGAGGCTCACAGTGGATCGCAGCTGCAGCTCCTGCTCTCTCAACACGCGTCTGTACTCGGGGTCGTCTGTGTAGAGCCGGGCTCGGACTCCTCTGCGGTGCGCCGAGCGCCACTTACTGATGAACAGACCGGCCGACCAGACGGACAGATGAGCGCCGCACTCCTCTGCTGACTCCTGGAAACACCAGAGGATCAGAGGAATCATGTCTGACGCAGACTGGCGAGTAACTACAGCGGTCAACATCTGAAGTGGATCAAAAAAGTTAATCAGCGTTGTGCTAAGACAAGAACGCTTTTAAGTTTTAGGACAACTTTGATGAAAGGTTTTGATCCACTTCCAGTGTAACAGAATTACATAATTTAATTGCAAAATTAATGTAATTGTAATCCGTTACTGAGAAAAAAATATGTAATTAAATTACAGTTACTTATGAAAATGTTAATGATTACAAATGGGGTTACATCTGATTTTTTTTTCCACACACAAACAGATTTAATTGATTTCTTTCATAAACTGCAGTGACTGCTCTAACATATGAGACTGCAATGTTTCAGGACACATGCTTATTCAATAACTCTTTTATTTTCTATTTGGGTTTATGTATATGCTTTATTTTTTTAAGATTAACTGTTTTTTTCAAGGCATTGTTAGATTCCAGGTTTTATTGTCATAACTATGCAAAGATTTGATTTCAAAAGCTTTTAAACTACTACTTATGATTTTATGATCTGTATTTAACCTTAGTAAACCTGTATTTAACCAAAGTAAGTCTGATTTTGTGGTTGCTGTGCTTTAAAATTAAATGATTATAATCTTAATTCAAGTAACAAAGGATTCTGAAAGTCTGACAGTAATCTTGAGTTTCAAACCCTGCCTGCTTTAAATGTTTCAAATTCATTAACAGTTGAAAACATTAGAAAAGTAATCAAATGTAATCAGTTACATTACTTTAATAAAGTAATTAAATAGTTACACTACTTCTTACATTTTAAACAGGGTAATTTGTAATCTGTAACCTATTGCATTTCCAAAGTAACGATAAATACCTTCTGATCTTCATTGCGAGGTGAAACTTCCACAAACCTCACGTGACCCTTCTTCCGTCCTGATCTGCGTGCGAACACACGCTCATTTAATGTGCGATTGTATTGACAAACTCATCTTAATGTTAAGATATTGATGGACTTACGCTGCAGGCATCTGAGGATCTACTGGAGTCGCCATTCACCTAAAAATACCTCAAACACACAAGGAGCGCTTGAGTTATTCATTCATAAACTGATTTTAACCCTTGTGAAAATTAATCATGGTTTTACTGCTACTACAAAAACAGTTATTGTAGTTAAACCAGTCACCACAAATTAACCATGGGTTTGCTGCACTAACCATAGTTTAACTGTGGTATTTGTAGTAAAACTATAGTTATACAAATGGTAATCAATCCAATCCAAACCCCATGGTTAAAACTACTTTTACATTAATAAAACCATGGCTGATTTTTGTAACCTGAGGTGAAACATGGTTCACTCGCAGATGATCTTAAGCATGTTCATTTATTTGAAAAATATGTTTAAAGAGTCTAATTAAAGTTACTTTAATGTTTAAAATGTCACAAACCCTTGCTTTAGTGCCATGTAAATTTTATATATTTTTTTAAATAATAATAAAAAAAAAATAGTCGTAGCTGAAAGCCATAATATTTTGAGAATAAAGTCAAAAGTATTGAAATATTAACATAAAGTTTAATCATTTAATCTCAACATATAATTGTGACCCTGGAACACAAAAGTAGCACAGGTATACAGGTGCATCTCAATAAATTAGAATGTCGTGGAAAAGTTCATTTCAGTAACTCAACTCAAACTGTGAAACTCGTGTATTAAATAAATTCAATGCACACAGACTGAAGTAGTTTAAGTTTTTGGTTTTTAATTGTGATGATTTTGGCTCACATTTAACAAAAACCCACCAATTCACTATCTCGACAAATTAGAATATGGTGACATGCCAATCAGCTAATCAACTCAAAACACCTGCAAAGGTTTCCTGAGCCTTCAAAATGGTCTCTCAGTTTGGTTCACTAGGCTACACAATCATGGGGAAGACTGCTGATCTGACAGTTGTCCAGAAGACAATCATTGACACCCTTCACAAGGAGGGTAAACCACAAACATTCATTGCCAAAGAAGCTGGCTGTTCACAGAGTGCTGTATCCAAGCATGTTAACAGAAAGTTGAGTGGAAGGAAAAAGTGTGGAAGAAAAAGATGCACAACAAACCAAGAGAACCGCAGCCTTATGAGGATTGTCAAGCAAAATCGATTCAAGAATTTGGGTGAACTTCACAAGGAATAGACTGAGGCTGGGGTCAAGGCATCAAGACACAGACGTGTCAAGGAATTTGGCTACAGTTGTCGTATTCCTCTTGTTAAGCCACTCCTGAACCACAGACAATGTCGGAGGCATCTTACCTGGGCTAAGGAGAAGAAGAACTGTACTGTTGCCCAGTGGTCCAAAGTCCTCTTTTCAGATAAGAGCAAGTTTTGTATTTCATTTGGAAACCAAGGTCCTAGAGTCTGGAGGAAGGGTGGAGAAGCTCATAGCCCAAGTTGCTTGAAGTCCAGTGTTAAGTTTCCACAGTCTGTAATGATTTGAGGTGCAATGTCATCTGCTGGTGTTGGTCCATTGTGTTTTTTGAAAACCAAAGTCACTGCACCCGTTTACCAAGAAATTTTGGAGCACTTCATGCTTCCTTCTGCTGACCAGCTTTTAAAGATGCTGATTTCATTTTCCAGCAGGATTTGGCACCTGCTCACACTGCCAAAAGCACCAAAAGTTGGTTAAATGACCATGGTGTTGGTGTGCTTGACTGGCCAGCAAACTCACCAGACCTGAACCCCATAGAGAATCTATGGAGTATTGTCAAGAGGAAAAAGAGAAACAAGAGACCAAAAAATGCAGATGAGCTGAAGGCCACTGTCAAAGAAACCTGGGCTTCCATACCACCTCAGCAGTGCCACAAACTGATCACCTCCATGCCACGCCGAATTGAGGCAGTAATTAAAGCAAAAGGAGCCCCTACCAAGTATTGAGTACATATACAGTAAATGAACACACTTTCCAGAAGGCCAACAATTCACTAAAAATGTTTTTTATTGGTCTTATGAAGTATTCTAATTTGTTGAGATAGTGAATTGGTGGGTTTTTGTTAAATGTGAGCCAAAATCATCACAATTAAAAGAACCAAAGACTTAAACTACTTCAGTCTGTGTGCATTGAATTTATTTAATACACGAGTTTCACAATTTGAGTTGAATTACTGAAATAAATGAACTTTTCCACGACATTCTAATTTATTGAGATGCACCTGTATTTGTAGCAACAGCCAACAATACATTGTATGGGTCAAAATGATCAATTTTTCTTTTATGCCAAAAATCATTAGGATATTAAGTAAAGATCATGTTCCATGAGGATATTTTGTAAATTTCCTACCGTAAATATATAAAACTTAATTTTTGATTAGTAATATGCATCGCTAAGAACTTCATTTAAACAACTTTAAAGGTGATTTTCTCAATATTTTGATTTTTTTGCACCCTCAGATTCCAGATTTTCAAATAGTTGTATCTCAGACAAATATTGTCCTATCCTAACAATATTCAGCTTCAGATGATGAAAAGATCAACATTAACCCTTATGCCTGGTTTTGTGGTCCAGGGTCACAATTAGTTAAAAAAAATTAACGGCTGGGAAGACTTACCTCGACAAACCATCAAGCAGATTAATTTTAATTTCGATCTTTAAGGTTTAGGTTTCACTTGAAGAGTAAATAACAATTTATGTTTTGTTTACTGATTCAGACGATAAACTTCGACGCTCGAGTCATGTCAATTCTGATCACGCCAGTCTTTTTTTCTTGTCAAATCTCAATATTAGAAGTCTTGTTATTGACATTTAAGTTAAAACAATCGAAGTTGTCATATTGATTGTTTTGTAAAAGTCTAAAATCTCACCTCAGAAATCGTCCGTTATTGTCGCACTTCACTCACTGCGCACGCGCGACTGGAGATTAACGCGCGCTGATGAACTCTTTAAAAGAAACGAGTATATAATTGACGACTCTTCCTAAAATATATAGGTATTTTTTCAAAAGAAATCAAACACCCCGTACAAAAAAAAAAAAAAAAAAAAGAAAAAGAAAAAAGAAAAAAAAAGTCATTATGAACGTCTCATGTGAATTACATTTCGTTAAAACGGCTAATTTCACTAAGATTTGTCGAGATTACCTCAGTGATAATGAATCATGAACCAGCTTGTTGGGTAAGAGCTGTTAACCAATTAAACCTTTACTTTTAACGTCGATTACCACCTAGTCTTTTAACTCGGTTCATAATCGGGGAAGAACATTTTCAAACTAACAGCATCACGATCTGTTTGAATTCAGATTGTATATGCATCACAAACTTAAACTACAGGCTATTTATATATTATTAGAAAATGTTGAATAGTAAAAACGCTATTACACGACCTTATTAAAAATTAACAGACTGGGGGAAAAATACTCAGATTTGCTTGACTGAAATTTTAAATAAAACTATAGCAATAATTTATATTTTAGTGTCTTTGTGACACACTTTGCATTTATTTACTATAGTATACTAAACAGCTAAGTATGAATAATGAATTATTATCTGCAAATAACCCTATAGTAAATATGTGTTAATATTACTCAGTACTTTCCCTGATAGCACACGTACATCTCTGAGACGTCTATTTGATGTCTGCATTTACATCTGCAAGACGTATTTTTTAGAGTGTTTGCTCATCTGCAATATGTCTATAGGACGTTTCCTTTTAGATGTCAAATAGACGTCTATTAGATGTCTTTAAGATGTTTATGATTTAGAATGTATCCCAGATAGCACACGTACGTCTGCAAGATGTCTGTTAAAGATCTCTTGATCTGGAAAGCATCTGCTGTCTACAAACATCTGTAAGATGTCAGTTTTACATACATTCTAAATCATAAACATCTTAGAGACATCTAATAGACGTCTATTTGACATCTAAAAGGAAACGTCATATAGACGTATTACAGATGAGCAAACACTAAAAAATACGTCTTCCAGATGTAAATGCAGACATCAAATAGACGTCTCCGAGATGTACGAGTGCTATCAGGGATGTAAAACTGATATCTGAAAGACGTCTGTCAGACGTTTGTAGACAGGAGATGCTTTCCAGATCAAGAGATCTTTAACAGACATCTTGCAGACGTACGTGTGCTATCTGGGTTAATAACTACACTGTAACAAGAAAATCAAGTCTTAATCTGTGGGATGATTTTTTGTTTTGATAATTAATATGTAACTCCCTCATCAGCTCTGCTGAATGTTTTAGCAAATCACACTTATAATAATCAATGAAGCACAGAGTAAATCAACGCAGTGCAGCAGTGAATTGGTCCAAATGATTTTATTAAAAAATGTCATAGGATAATGTAAACCAGTTTAAACACCATCTAAAAATCAGCGGTTCAGTTCATCTGTAACACAAACTCGACTACATGTAAAACTCTGTTCTAGAGGATCCGTGACGAGCCGCGCTGAATATGACACGCGTGATCAGCTTTGTTCAGAGGCAGACAAGCAACATTCGTCCATTTTTTACACACAAAACGAGAGCTGTTTTCCTTTAGCGTCTCAAGAGGAGCATGCAGGGAAATGATGTCAGTTCGAGTCCTCCAGGCTGCCGCTCTTTTGGTCAGAATTGTCACACAGGCGGTCCATGATGCTTTGCAGGCTGGGCTGAACGATGCCCAGCAGGGGTCTCTGGGAAGGGTCTCCGTTCCAGCAGGCCTCCATCAGCTGCCAGCACTCCTCGTCAAACGTGGGCAATCGCTCCGGCCGTGAGCCTGAAAGCAAACGCACACAGAGTTTACCCAGAGTTCACAGCGCGGCATCGACGCATTCCGGCGACTGGCGCTCCTTACCTTTCTTGACGTTGGTCCACAGCTGGTCTTTACTGGAGCATTTCTCAAAGGCTTCTGGGAGTTTGACGGAGCCGGAGCAAAGATACCAGAAGAGGATCCCAAACGCGTACACGTCTACGGAGTTATCGTACTTTCCTGCGCAAAATAAATGAACACATGTACAATCAGAAACTAAATGTAAACAATAACTACAAGTAACTACATTTTCATAACATAAAAAGTAAAAAAAAAATTCATTTTAAATTCTAAAAATAATTTAAAGATGAATCATTTTACTGTCCAGTATTAAAATCGCATACTATTTTTTTCTAAATAAATTGCCATTACATTAATATTTAAAATTTTTAAATAATTTAAAAATCATACGGATATTAAAATTGCATACTACATTTTTACAATTTCAAAATAATTTAAAAATTCATAATTTATCACCTGATGTTTAAATCGTATACTGTTAGGTCTAAACAAATAAAAGCTAAAACACTAAAAACTAAAATCAATAATCAATCGAGCATTAAGCGGTTAGTGACCTGTGAAGAGTTCCGGTGCCATGTGGATGGGCGTCCCTACGATACTGCCGGACATCATGGCCTCGGGTTTACAGAAGCCCAGGTCAGTGATCTTCGCCCGGTTCTGTTTGTCCAACTGCACAGAAGAACACAAACACACATTATAATGCGTTATGAAGCACTATGAAGTGTTATGATGCATTATGAAGGGTTACGAAAGATGTCAAAGTGTTATGAAGGGTTATGATGCGTTACAAAGGGTTATGATTTATTATGAAGCACTATGATGCGTTACAAAGTCTTATGATGTGTTATGAAGAACTATGATGCGTTAGCAAATGTTATGATGCATTACGAGGTGTTATGAAGCACCATGATGCTTTACGTAGAGTTATGGTTTGTGAAACACTATTATCTGTTATGAAGCACTATGTGTTATGAAGCACTATGATGTGTTATGAAGCATTAAGATGCGTTACAAAGTCTTATGATGCGTTACGAAGCACTATGATGCATTAGGAAGTGTTATGAAGCGTTACGAGGTGTTATGATGCGTTATGAAGCAATATGATGCTTTACGTAGTGTTATGATACTTTGTGAAACACTATGATGTGTTATGAAGCACTATGATCTGTTATGAAGCATTATGAAGTGTTATGATGTGTTATAAAGCACTATGATGTGTTATGAAGCATTATGAAGCACTACGATGCGTTATGATGCTTTATGTAGCACTAAGATGCATTATGAAGCACTATGATGCTTTACGTAAGTGTTATGATGCCCTATGATGCATTATGAAGCACTATGATGCTTTATGTAGTGTTATGATGTGTTATGAAGCACTATGATGTGTTATGAGGCATTTTGAAGCACTATAATGCGTTATGAAGAACTATAAAGCACTATGATGCATTATGAAGTGTTAGGATGCATTATGAAGCACTATGATGCCCTACGAAGCTTTACGAAGCACAATGATGCGTTATGAAGTGTTATGATGTGTTATGATGGGATCTCGTCACAGAGAATCTGATGGTGGATGCAGTTCCTCACCAGAACGTTCTTCAGCTTGATGTCACGGTGCAGGAGACCCTGACCGTGCAGGAACCGAATGCCCTCCACCACGTCCAGAGCGATCTGAAGACGCTCCTTCAGAGACAGACCGTCCTGAGAGAGACAAACACGTCACTCACAACCACAGACAGAAGAACAGACAGACAGCTGGTGTCGTGATGGTACCTTCAGTCCCGTGTAGAGATCTCTGTGTAATCGCTCCATGATCAGCAGAACCGCGATACTGGAGCCGCCGCTGTACGAGTGATCGATAACCGACCCGTGGAGATTCACTAAACGATCGTGTTTAGGCAGAGACCTGATGGATACAGAGAAATTTAATGAATAAAAAACAAAAAACAAAAACAAATACTACTGTTATTTGTATCGCATTAAAATTAAATAAAAAAAACAATTACTAGTTCTTATTAATTACTAAAAATACAATTGATAAATATAACAACAAGTATTATTATCATTATTTTTAAAGAACAAATGTAATTTAAAAACATTACCGTGTGTAGTGGAACTCCAGCGCGAGGTCGTTCCAGTGCTTGTCGTCCGGAGGAACAACTGACTTTAGGGCACACGGATAATGGCCGCCCCAGCTATCACACAGATACACCACACCATACTGACCACGGCCCAGCTCACGGCCCATCTTCGGCTTTCCTGAGGACAAACACACACACAGAGACTCACACTGAGATCTTACACACACACACACACCAGCAGACGACTGTGATTGTGTGTGTGTCTCACCGTGCATCAGAATGTCTCGCAGTGATCGGCTCTCCAGTGACAGGCGGGCGAGTCGAGGGGCGTGATCCTTCCTGACCCGCAACCACAGGTCTTCAGTTCGCTCCAGACGCCCCGTGTGACCCTCCTCCAGCTACACACACACACACTCATCAGTACAGGACTTTCATCACAGCAACAACACCAATGACTCTTAATAGAACAGACAAAACTAATATACAACTGAAAAAATAGCATTTACAAAAATATAAAAATTCCACAAAAATTACAATAAAATATTCAAATTTAAAACGTAAAATTAACTGAATAGCAAACATAACGAATATTAAATATAACTTATATATTATAATAAAACTCAAAAAACCTACATAATATAATACATATAAATAATAAAATACCAAAAATACATGTAATATGAAATAATGTAATGTAAATTAATATATTTTAAAATCTGAAATTTAATAAAATATTTAATATTAAGCATTATTGGAGATATTGTATATGAATTAAATATTGTATATAATGAAATAAGTAAAATATATAAATGTAACAAAATATAACAATACTTGTATGCATTATATGATTATTCATACACAAATAATAAAATAATAAATAAAATAAAAAACTAAAATCCATGAAACATACTGGAGATATTAAATACTAAAACACACACACACACACACACACACACACACGTTTATTTGCAAAAACAGATAACTCCATTTTTAAAAATCATGTTTTTATTGTGTTAGTTAGCTGTATTTTTTAGTTATTAACCTAATCAAAATAACCCAACTACAGTTTGATTGAGATTAATTGGAATGCACAATGAAAAAATTGTTAAAAACGGAGTTATCTGTTTTTGCAAATTAACTCTTCAAATAAATAGATTTATGTAATAAAATAAAATTATATATATATATATATATATATATATATATATATATATATATATATATATATAAAATATAAAAACACAATAAAATAAAACACTTAATTTAAATATTAAAGTAAATTAAAACTAATGAACTCTAAAGACATATTCAATAATAATAAAAATTGCAACTAATAAAAATAATAATTCTTATTTTTGTTAAAAGTTAAATATTTAAATAGTACTTAAATTAAGAAAAATATAATAACATTACACTAAGAAAATGAAAACAGTGGCTTGTGGTTTTCAAGTGTTTCTCAATGCCGTGAGCACTTTGAGAGCTTAAAGTCATTTGTTCTGATTGAAGTGAAGAATCTGATGATGCACTGAGGAGGAGTACGCGCTGCGGATGTGGAATCACCTGTCGGAGCGAGGCGGCGAAGGCCTCGTGGGAGCTGTTGAGTCTGGTCCTGAACTGAGAGCAGATGCTCTTGGCCAGTTTGGCGGCGCTCAGGCTCTCGATGGCGTCCTGCGCGACCTTGCGCTTCCACTCAGCCGTGATGGATGGAGGATTGACCCATGTGATGCGGTGGATGATCTGAGGAGAGACGAGCATCAGCCGCCGCACGAGACACGCTGGAGCCGGGCATTATGGGTAACCTACCTGTTTGATCTGCTCCCAGAAGAGCCTCGTGACGGAGGAGCCCGAGTGGAAGGTCACCTCCACGTTATACGCCGCGTTCAGGATCTGACCGCAATTACATTCAAAACATTACATATATATCATTACAAAATTAACAAAATATGACAAGTTTACTGTATACAACTTAATTGTATTGCACAACTGTATTTATATTAAATTTATATAAATTTAATGTTAGTGAATATAAATGCAAACTGTATATTACTTATACATCTCCTAAAATTAAAATTAGTTAATCAATTTTAATTAAATATAATTTAATAACTGAAGATTACTAAACATACTGTATATTATATGAAATTAATAAAACACGTTCATGAATATAAATGTTTACTGTATATTACTTATTAGAAATTCTGAAATTAAAATTTTAAATTTAAATGAATTACCAAATATTTTTTTATCTTCATTGTATATTACTATATAATATATATACTGTATGTTACATATTGCATATTACTTAAATATTGTTATATATAATTATAAAATAAATTAAATATTAAATATTAACAAATTGACAAATATTAAACATTAAACACTGTATGTTACTTATATGCTTGATATTATAATTATAAAATTACAATTAAATATGAAATATGACAATTAACTATTAAACTATTGTATATTACTTAAATACTTTACATTTTAAAATTAAAATGAATAAAAAATGAATTAATATTAACTAAACAACATATTGCTATATTATAACTTACTTTATATTACTTAAATATTTATTTAAAAAAGATATAAAATTAAAATATTGAATATTAAAATAAAATGACAATCAACTATAACACATTAAACGTATATTACTTAAATATTATAGATAAATTACATATAATTAGTAAATATATAAATACTATTTTTAAAAATTAGTTGTGTTTAGGATCTGTGTGACACTCTTGCAGTGTCTGTGTTTGATGTTCATGTGTGTGTGTGACTGATGTGTGTGTGTGTGTGTGAGACTGATGTGTGTGTGTGTGTGTGTGTGTGTGTTGCACCTGCTTGAGGTGGTTGGAGGTGACGTTGCTGCAGGACTCGGGTGTGTTCTTCTCTAGGCTGCCCAGGCATCTCTCCAGCGTCCCCACGAAGCTCTCCCTCAGATAGTCCACTGAGCTGGTTAGTTTATTAGCCACGGCTTGATTGAGCTGCACCACGATCAGGTCCTGGATCTGACTGATGCACATCTTAATGTCCTTCGAGCTCACCGGCTCGCCGTTAGACGACATGATGATGTCTGAACACACACACACACACACACAGAGATGTCAGCTACACAAACACTGACTGCTCTATAGTAACAGGACACACATGCCGCTCATTAACACTAATGAATTCCCTCTGACACACAATAATAGAGCAACTAGCAGTGGATTCCCCCCCCCTCTCTCTCTCTCTCTCTCTCTCTCTCTCTCTCTCTCTCTCTCTCTCTCTCTCTCTCACACACACACACACACACACACAAGTAAACTAAGTTAACATGCTGTAAACTGCTCTTTGCGTGTGTCTCTTTAAATGTAAATGAGCTGCTATGCCCCGCCCCCTTTGCAGAGGATGGCAGGACCTTTACAGTTACTATGGACCTTTACTACGGTTACTATGGCAACTACACCCAAAACAGTTATCATTTTGACTTAACCCTTTTCTTTATTTAAAGGCTGAAATGTGAGGTTTACCTTTTTATGACAATTTTTAAAGCTTTATTTGAACATTTCATACGTGTTATTAGATTCAAGAGATTCAAGATTTTTATTTGTCACATACATGATTACATAGAGATATAACCAGCAGTGAAATGTGAGTCAGGTCCGCTCCATGGACAGTGCAAATATTACCGAATACACAGAGGAAATATACATAAATAGGTATAGATAAAATGAAAAAGTAAAGAATAAAATTTAAAGAACAAAATATAAAATAAAAATAAAATAAAATGTGCATGACATTTTATAAACTGTTGTCAGTCATGTTATCATTTAAAATAGACATCATTGGTAATGTTATTGTTTTAGTGTTTATGCAAACAAAGTCTTTTCATTTGTTGTTTGTTGTTTTTAACCATAAAACGTTGGTGAACTGACTTGTGTGTCGGTACTTTTTGAACATTTCCAGCACATTTTAACAACACCGTGATAATACTGATAACCGTGATCATTAGGGTTGGGTTTTGACGCAAATTGCATGATTCGATTCTCATTCACAAGCTTGTGAAAAAGTTATAATGAAAAAGTTATAAAGAATATATTATATGGTGCATAAATTTAGCAAAATGCTCTCTAGAGTTTATTTTTCTAGCTGACTGAGTTTATGGTCACTGTATATTTTTGTTTCTGTAGTAAATGTGATGTTACGTGACATTGTTTACAAGCCGTTATATTGGCATCTTTGCGCGGCTGAAACACAGATTGAGCGATTACACGAAACAGGATACGGATTGTCAAGTTGTACTCTTTCTTTTAACTTACCTTCGGATGTTTAGTCATGTTTATTTCGTGCTATAACTAGTATTAAAGTGCAGGAGATGATCAGTTCACTGATGTGCTATAGCGATCACTTTACATTAAACAGCGCCAAAACAGCATTTAATGATGGAATCCTGCAATACAATGCACAGAATTTGAAATCTGAGACTTTGTTTCATATTAAAAGTAACCAAGCACAATGCTTATTGTGATTTATTAGATGGGAGGTGTGCTTCCGTCCATTAACTGAAAACAGGCTAGACTAATAAATTTTTGGGATTTAAGAATCAATATCGTTTTGTAAAAATGAGAATCGATTAAAATCAAGATATCTGTATTTTTTTTACCCAGCCCTAGTGATCATCACTGTAATCTCTCTTCTGACCTGTGAACTGCAGGTTAGCGGCGTCCTCCAGCAGCTGCTCCTTCATGCTGCTCAAAGTCTCCACGATCATCTCCTTCATCTCCTCCTGCTTGCGGTTAGCGATGGCCATCAGGGAGCTGAAGAGCTCGCCCTCCTTCTCGCGAGTGTACTCCAGCCGCCGCGGCGTGATCTGAAGATCCCGCTGCATGTCGAACGCCTGCGCGACAAAACGCAGCTTCATACACGACCGAAAACACAGGACTGAACAAGAAAACATTCACACATACAAACACCGAAAACATCAAAGCGTGCGAAACTTCAAAATAAAGAATCACGAATGAATATATCAAGAAACACAACGTTCGTTAACAGTAGTCAATGCATTATTGAACATGAACGAAGAATAATATAGTTTTATAGCATTAATCAAGATTTGTAGATTTTAGTTTATTAAAAATTAGTGCTGTATTTATATATATATATATATATATATATATATATATATATATATATATATATATATCATATTTATTTTATTGTCTTTTCTGATACATTTATTTTAAATCAAAAGCTGTATCTGTAATTGAAACAAAGAAAAACAATGACATTTAACCCTTTGTTTTCTTCACATATCTTGTCATACATAAAGACATTAACTGATGTAATTTGTGTGTAATTTATGCGTTTTAAAATCCAGCAACAGCTACATCAGTGATCAAAAGTTCAGAATATTTCAGATGTTTTTGAAAAGTCTCTTCTTCTCATTAATACTGCATTTATTTGATCAAAAATACAGCAAAAATTGTGAAGTTGGAAATTTTGGAAGTTTCTTTAAGCATTTGTTTCTCATTTATTTGGTTCCACAGTGTTTGCAGATTTTTCCTTTATTTAAACTTTGTGTAATTTATTTTTTTTTATTATTTTACATCAGTGTTTATGCTGTGCCTCCAAGCTTTCGTATTCGTTTCTTATTTGGTTCCACAGCGTTTGCTGATTTTCAGTTTTGTAGCTTTGCCTATACCTATTCAATCTTTGTGTAAGTTATTTGCTATTTTACATTAGGCATATAGCATAGTGTATTTTTTTGCATTTCATTAATAAAAGTTCTGTGATATATATATATAGGTTAAGTGAGAAATTAATCATTAAAGATCTTTATTTACTGTCCAAAGATGAATAAAAGTCTGACACGAGGGTGAGTAAATGATTTTTCAGAATTTTCAGTTTTGAGTGAATTATCAATTTGAGTTTCCGTCTCATCTGGTCCTTCTCTTTCATATTTGGTTTTCTTTTTTGTCTTCCTTATCCATGTTATATTGTTTTCTGTGAAAACTTACACCACATTAACAAATAACATGACCATGGCAACAGTCGATTTTTTTTCTGGGTCGCTGTCGTGAAACACTTAACGGTTTCCCTCCGCTAAGGCAAGTGTTTAAGGGATTATATGCAACACCCTTAAGTCATTCCCTTAGGTAAGGGGAAATCACGGCTTAAGTCTCATACTGTAGGTGCTTTATGCAAGGAGTCTGTAGTCACCTGGTTGATGAAGAGGTCGAGGCAGCGGCAGTGGACGGCGTTTAGCAGCGTTGCGGCCTCCACTTGTTGGCTCTGCAGCAGCTGTCGAGTGAAGGGCCCCAGCACACGCTGCAGACGCTCCAGACTCTCTCCCAGCATGCTCTGCGTCTGAGCCGGAGCCCCACAGGCGCAGTTCCCCGCCGCTGCGCTGATCAGCTCCAGAGACAGCAGGTGCCTGTGGAGGGCCCCGGGGTCCGAGGAGCCGCCGGGGACCCGGACGAAGCAGATGGGGAACAGCAGCGTCTCGCGCACCTTCTGCAGGTCGCTCAGCTGCTCGGCGCTCAGTGTGTCTTTATTGACGGCGTAGAGGATGATGGGAAGGATGCCGCGCTTGCAGTCCTCCAGAGCCTCCTCCAGAGGCTGCACGCCGCGGCACGGGAGCACCATGATCTTCACCTCCTGAGCACAATCACACACAACACCTGTCATTAGCTCAATGCTGATAAGTGCAATGTAATAAATACAAATGTATTTAGATTACAAATTTTAAATCTAATTAATCGTAAACTAAATTCGGCTGTGAAAATACCCCCAAAAGATAATTTAAAGCTATTATTGTGTTAAATGTTTAGGCTACAATGGCCTATGGAACATAAAAGAAGATAATTTGAGAAACATCTCAGTATTTTTTGTTCATGCAATGAAAGTCACTAGTGATCAAAACAGCTTCGTTATAAACAGTACTCAAAATACCTACTTTTATGTTGTGCAAAAGAAAGTAAGTCATTCATGTTTGAAACAACATGAGGGTGAGTAAATAATGCCAGAATTTATTTATTTATTTATTTTTGGTGAATTATCCCTTTAATCATACCTTTTTTTAAATAAATGAAATGATACTGTAAAGAAGAAACTAAAACTACAGCAGATGGCGGTAAATGTCTTTATGAGTCATTCATTCATTCATTCGATTGGTTCAAACGGCTGATTCATTCAGGAATTCAGTAAACAGCTCTCTTTAATGAATGGGGCTTTGAATCATTGGTTCACACGATTCGTTCAAAACTCGGATTCATTCAGAAACTAAACACCGCTGTGTTGCTCGGAGATGCGCAACAATTCTGCTGTGGCTTTATAGGTAATATTTTCGTTGGCAAAATTGAACAAAAACAAAAAAATTGTGTTTAAAATATAGCACAATATTAACTTCTTTACTGAACTGTTGTATAAAATTAGATTTGCACCTGTGTTCTTCGTGACAAAAACAGCACTCATGTGATATTGCTCTCGCTGCTGGTGTGATATCGCTTATCATATGATATAAATATGAGACAAAAACTCATATGGGGCATTTTTTGCCCCAATATCTTGAATTTAACGCATAACTGCATTTATGGAGATGTTGTCCTGCATCATATTTGTCAACAGTCAACTGTATAGAATTTAAGATAACGTACAGGTTTGGGGGCGGGGCCAGTGCGTTAACCGAGTTCAAATATTTTAATCACGTTATTTTTTTTTCATAACTACCATCCCTAATTTAGATGTTTTAACACTGGATAAACATTAGGATAAATCAAGCACTATCGACTGAAATGTAAGTAAAATTTACTAAAATGAATTAATATACAGTGGTGGCCAAAATGATCAGAACACTAGTATTTTCAGCAGCTAAAAATGGTTTTAAGTCAGTTATTTCTATCTTTTGCTGTAGTGTGTCAGTAGGACATATCAGTTTAGATTTCCAAACATTCATTTAGCCATTAATTGTAATAATGCAGTGAGATTTTAGTTTGCTCCACACAGAGATCTGATCTGATCATCATCAGTCTGTCTGGAATGACATGAAGAACCAGAACAAACTGAGACAGACTAAATCCAGAAGGCCACTACTGTGTATATATGAATGCATCCTTTCAATTATGACAGACACTATTTTTTAATATTAAACTTTGTAAATATAACTTTTATTTTATTTACATTTTTATTATAGATTATAAAATTACTATAAATATATAAAAGTATATTCATTTAAAACATTTAATAATTAGTCAATTGAATATTTAATTTAAACTGTTTTTTTTTTTCAAATTAATGGTCAATTAAATTTTAACATTTGATCAGTTAAATTTGATCAATTTTCTCATCATTTAAAATGTGATGTTTTCCAACTTAAATGGACTAAAATGAATGAATATGACTACAAAATATTGAAAAAAGAAGAAAATATCAATTATGACAAAAATCACTGATTAAACATTTAATTACAATATTACACATACTTGTCAACTAAAATAAAAGTAAAATATGCTAATTAATGAATATTAATATATCATTTCAATCATGACAAAACAAAGCTAAATTAAATTAAACATTGAATTACAATAATTAAAACGTTATTTCAGGAGCTCAGATTTTCACATCAAAAACTTTTTTTTACAGTTTAGATTTGTTTTGATAAAGTGAAGTAATATAAATAAAAATATATATAAAACTATAATATGTTTGAATAGTCAATGAATTAAATAGTCAATTTGAATCATTTTTCAATTGAATTGTCAATTAAGTTTCAATGTTTGGTCAATTAAATAGTCAACTAAATTTTAATACTTGGTCAATTAAACTTGGTCAACATTTTTTAAATTAAGACATAATTTGTCAACTAAAATTAGCGTAAAACTGCCTAAACTTAATGAATATGACATGGCAAAAGATATGTTCACGTTGTTTTTGTTTTGATACGTTTTTAAAACTATCTAAAAATATATTAACATAAAATATAATAATAATAATAATAATTTATATATATATATATATATATATATATATATATATATATATATATATATATATATATATATATATACACACACACATATATACACACACACACACAGGTGCATGTCATGGAAAAGTTCATTTATTTCAGTAATTCAACTCAAATTGTGAAACTTGTGTATTAAATAAATTCAATGCACACAGACTGAAGTAGTTTAAGTCTTTGGTTCTTTTAATTGTGATGATTTTGGCTCACATTTAACAAAAACCCACCAATTCACTATCTCAACAAATTAGAATACTTCATAAGACCAATAAAAAACATTTTTAGTGAATTGTTGGCCTTCTGGAAAGTATGTTTCCACTAAAAAGGTATGTGTTTTTAGTTAGTTTTAAAGCAGTTAATATCCACAATATTTCCAGACACTTTTGGTTACTGGATAAAAGATTTTTAACAATCATCTACAGATTTATTAATATGCTGTTGCATATCAGAAAAACAATACATTAATTACAGACCTCTCTGATTTATTTATAGAGTGTGGGAGCCCTGATCACGGTGTGAAATCATGCTCATGTAGGTGAGAGGTGTTTCTCCTGATAAAGCAGTGTGTTCCTCTGGGAATCTGTTCAAGAAATATTAGACACGGCGGGTCAAAGTTCGACTGTATGATTAATCCGCAGCGTCAGAGTGAGAATAAAGAGCACTAGCATACGAGCACAATAGAGTCAGTCAGTGCCGTCTCTGACACAAGAGCCATAGAGCGCTCGAGTCTCTCTGGAACAAACACGGCCGGCGGAGCCCAACAAACATCTGATTCAAACACATCAAACATGCTAACGTGTGTGTGCTTTAGCAGGAATTTCACTGCCCGCCGTCAGCGTAGGCTCGGGGACCTGCACTAATTAACGTCTCTGCGCTAATGTGAGCGCGCAGACCGAAAACAGCCGGAGTTCATTTGAGAGCAGATGCGATTCTAGCAGATGTGTGTGACGGCAAACATCAGCGAACAAATACAGCGGCACACTTTAAACCGCAGGAGAGAGTCATGCAGAAAAACCTGACTGAGACAAACACGCTGTGAGAGTCTGACCTCCATCTTAGTCTGATTCAAGACTGATCTGAAACCAGTCTGGATCAGAGTCTGGTCTGAAACTGATCATAGTTTGATAGCAGACTGATCTGAGTGTTTTAGATTAACTGGAGTCTGATCTGCAACTGGCCCAACACTGAGTCTGATTTGAGGCTGATCTGACTTTGACTGAAGAGATCTGAGTCTGATTTGCAACCAATCCAAGACCTTAATGAGTCTGATGCGAAACTGGTTTGACTCGGATTTGAGTCCCATATGGGGTTGAGTCTGACTGAAGACAGATCTGAAACCAATTTGAGTCTGACCTCACACTGATCTGAGTCTGATTTGACTGATCTGAAACTGATCAGAGTGTGATATCAGACTGGTCTGAACGTTTTAGACTTGTTGGAGTCTGATTTGGAACTGATCATGGATCTGATTTGACTTTGACCAACATCTGACCTGCATCAGAGCCTGATTCAAGACAGAGCTGAAACTAATCTGAACAGGACCAGAGTCTGATCTGAATTTGATCTATGATTTGACATTGATCTGAAACTGACCAGAGTTTGATCGCAGACTGATCTGAGTGTTTTAGATTAACTGGAGTCTGATCTGCAACTGGTCCAACACTGAGTCTGATTTGAGGCTGATCTGACTTTAACTTAGGGATGTAACAATTACTAGTTTGAAGATAAATCATGATAAAATTCCCCACGGTTAGTATTACTGTTTCATATTTTAATTATTATAACCATATTCGATTACCGCGATTTGAACAACTGAGGATAAATAAATACTATCCAGCATAAAGCACAGTTTTCAGTAACAGTCTCAGGTGCGCACAGCAGCAGAGTAGTTTCGTTTTGTGTGAAACACGACGGAAAAGCTGGGAGGTTTTAAAAGAGTGCTAAGGGAATTATTATACAAATCAATACATGAATGAATTAATTATATGAATGTACCTCTGAAGGTTCTGACTGACTTCAGAAAAGATTCGATGGCATTTTGTTTTCATCTTTGCTCCATGTAATCCCTAATAAAAGTAGTGTTTTAATCGCAATGCTGCTTTGTTCACGGAGGTTATGGTAAACAGCTGTAATTCTGCTGCTCCATCAGCGCCACCTGCTGTCAGAGAGTGGATTTACAGAGACTTACATTCACATCCAGTCTGTGTGCAGCAGTTTCTGTCTGGACTAAACACAGACCGGATTTGCATACCCTGCTGTAAACGTTGACCGGTTGATGAAAAACAAGCTTATGTGGATTCTACACATTTAAACAATTCGGATAAGATATCTAGAACTATTTATGGAGCAGATAAAATATATATATCATTACACATACATATATCAAGGTACATATAATCATTTATTAATCAATTATCATTTTGACTTAACCCTTTTCTTTATTTAAAGGCTGAAATGTGAGGTTTACCTTTTTATGAAACTTTTTCAAAGCTTTATTTGAACATTTACATTAGATATATGAAAATGCTATTAGATAAAATGTTGTTTGTCATTTTGTCATTTAAAATCTGGATATCATTGGTAATGTTATTGTTTTAGTGTTTATGCAAACAAAAAGTCATTTTATTTGTTGTTTGTTGAGTTTAAATATGAAACTTGAAGAAGTGATTTGTGTGTCAGTACTTTTTGAGCATTTCCAGCACATTTTAACAATATCGTGATAATGCTGATAACCGTGACAATTTTGGTCACTATAATCATGATGAGAAATTTTCATACCGTTACATTCCTACTTTGACTGAAGAGATCGGAGTCTGGTCTGGAACCAATCCAAGACCTTAATGAGTCTGATGCGAAACTGGTTTGAATGATTTGAGTCCCATATGGGGTTGAGTCTGATTCAAGCAGATCTGAAAACATTTAACGTCCGATCAGAGTCTGATCTCACACTGTTCTGAGTCTGATTTGACTGATCTGAAACTGATCAGAGTTTAGAGTCTGATTTGTAACGGATGTAATATTCTCAGATTTGCAGCCAATCCAAGACCTTAATGAGTCTTAAATTTGATCTGAACTGATACCAAACTGAATGAATGAATGATGCATTTATATAGCGCTTTATTGTGTATTGCTGTACACCCAAAGCGCTTTACAATCATGTGGGGGGGTCTCTCCTCAACCACCACCAGTGTGCAGCATCCACCTGGAAACTGATCAACAGAGCTAAAACGGAGTCTGATTTAAGACTGATAGCAAAACTGATTTGAGTCCCACCTGAGGTTGAGTCTGATTCAAGACAGATCTGAAATTAATCGGAGTTGGATCAGAGTCTGATCTCATACTGATCAGATTTTCATAACAGACTGATCCAAGTGTTTTCAGACTGACTGGAAACTGATTTGCAACTGATCTAAAATGGAGTCTGATCTGAGACTGATCCCATTCTGATTTGCAACCAGCCCAAAACCTTAATGTGTCTGATGCGAAACTGATTTGAGTGCCATCCAAGGCCGAGTCTGATTCAAAATAGATCCAAAACCAATAGGATCCACAGTTGGGTCAGAATCAGATAAAATGTGACACTGATCTGAAACTGATCAGTTTAATAACAGACTGATCTGTTTTTAGTCTAAGTGGAGTCTGATTAGCAACTGATCCAAAACTGAGTCTGATTTGTGACTGATCCAAGACTTTAATGAGTCTGATGCAAAACTGATTTGACTCTGATCTGAGTCCCATCTGAGGTTGAATCTGATTCAAGACCGATCTGAAACTAATCTAGGGTTGATCAGAGGCTGATTTGGAACTGATCCTAAATGGAGTCTGATCTGTGACTGATCCAAGACGCTAATGAATCTGGTGGTATTTCACTCTAAAATTAAGTCTCCTCTGAGGTTGAGTCTGATTCAAGACCAATCTGAAACTAATCTAAGTTTTATCAGAGTCTGATCTCAAACTAATCAGAGTTTGATAGCAAACTGATTAGAGTATTTTTAGAGCAATCTGAGTCTGATTTGGAACTGAACCAAAACGGATTCTGATGTGTGACCAATCCAAGACCTTAATGAGTCTGATGGTATTTGACTCTGATTTGAGCCCCATCTGAGGTTGAGTCTGATTTAAAATAGATCTGAAACCAGTCGGATCAGAGTCTGATCTCACACTGATTCAAGCCTGATATGACACTAATCTGTAACTAACTGGTTTAATATCAAACTGCTCTGAGTGTTTAGACAAACTGAAGCCTGATTTACAGCTGATCCAAAACTTAGTCTGATTTAAATCTGATCTGACTTTGAACAAAGAGACCTGAGCCTGATTTGCAACCAATCTAAGACCTAACGAGTCTGATGCAAAGCTGATTTGACTCTGATTTTATTTTAATAGCAGATGGAGAGTGATTTACTGTTCAGAATCTGATCCAATGTGATAAACTGATCCATGACTGAGTCTGATTTTTGATTGATCCAATACTGATTCAAGATCTTGGTTTGACTTATTTGCAGTCTCATCCTGATTTAAAATAGATCCAACCTGAGTCTGATATGACACCGATTTGAAACTGATCGTTTGACAGTGTTTGTTTAGAGTCTGATTAGACTAATCAGAATCTGAGTCTGATCTAAGAGATCTGAACCTGTCCTAATTCAAACTCTTCTCAATCATAAAAACAAGCAAACTAATGAAAGAAAGGAATCCAGCCATGACCGAATCCACCAAGTATTTATAGGAGGCTCCCGGGACACAGTTTTCCCATCGCCATGGAGACACACACATCACCACAGCAGCTCTTTTTTTTCACTGGTGGTCATGTGAAGTGCACCAGACCCACAGATCAAGGTTACATAAACACCAGGGCCCTCATTTATCAACAGTGCGTACGCACAGATTGATCAGTGGAACAGTTTCATGCAAAGTGTGGGATCTACCAACTTGTACTTATATGTAGGAATGTGTAAATATAAGCACAACTCTGAGCATGCTTACACAGAGAATCTAGTGGTAGAATGGCGATACTACAAAAAGAAAGTACCATCATTCAAGAGATTTGTTCAAAAACGATGATTCATCCAGTAATGAAACAAGTATTTATGAGTGAGTCATTGAATCATTCATTCAAACCACTTTTTTATAATTTTAAATTATATTTTTTAATTTAAATTTTATCATTTTAAATATATTATATTTTAAATACTTATTAAAATGTTTAATAATTCAAATTAATTAATACTTTTAAATAGACTGCAGCAATAATATTTTGTCTCGCGTTATTTTGTTTAGTTCAGAATCGTGGGAGAATCGTGATCTCTATTTAAGACAAAAAAATAGTGATTCTCAATTTATCCAGAATCGTGCAGCTCTACTTACTAGTGTGCGTAAGAACCGCGTATACGCACGTTTGATAAATACAGATTTTTTTTTTTTTGTATTTGCACACATTCTAAATTTCATTCACAGGACAAAATTCTAAGCTCTCTTGATAAATGAGGGCCCAGGAAATGAGAGACGAGAAGCTGATTGATGTTCCTGCAAAAACAAACTCATCTCACAGAATCAAATCATATTTGGTGTGTTTTGAGAAAAACGACACCTGCAGCTAGGGCTGATTTTATCGATTAATTCAAATTTATTGTTTTGCCATGATTTTATTTTTTTTAGAAATAGAGGAATCGCAATTTTGAATAGAAATATTACCAAGCATTAGAATTAGACACTTGACAATATGCCAATGATAACAGTAAAGAGAAAAGAACGATCCGACCGCATGTCTGCGCACTGATTTACCGTTCATATCGCTAGCGGCCGTTCACACAGAATGTGCTTTTGTGTTGACAGAGATGTGTCGCAGGCAGTGGATTAGGAAAAACATGCAAGAAGATGGGAGTGAACTTTTTTTTTTAACTTGAGCGCCGCGTTTTCATAATGCCATTTCATGCAAGAGATGGGAGCGCAACAGTCAAACACGTCCATGTTTACATAGAACAAACAATGGAAAAGCAGCGCAATCGAATAAAAAAAAACTGTGAAGAACTGTCTGATATTTCATGTTTGAGTCATGATGACAGACTGAAAGCTGCTATTCATTGTTTTTACAAAACATTTATAGTTAATAAGTCTACTTCAGTCATTTTTCAGTCATTTCCTCGTACTATTTCTGAACATATAATATGTATAAGACAAGATGTAGTTGTAGTTCATGCATCTTTTCTGCAAAGATATTTAACAAGTGGTTTACATCATGTTGACATCTTCATGTGTGCTGCACTTGGAATAGAATTTTCTTTAACTAGAGAGTTAATAAATAAGAAGTTACTTGAATCATGTTGTAGTTACGTTTTCAAGTTGACTAGTTAAAAATCGTCAAAAAAAAAAAAAATTTGAGAAATCAAGATTTAAATTTTTTGCCAAATCGCCCAGCCCTACCTGCAGCAGCGCGTGATGGAGCGTGATCTCCAGCTCGGCCAATCGCTGCGCGGGATCCTCGCACTCCTGGATCTCCAGGTCCTCGAGCGGAACCGTGTCCCAGCGTCCGCAGTGCGCCGCCAGCTGATGCACCAGCTCATACTGCCCCGGCAGCGCCAGGCTAAAGCGCGTCTGACGGCCGTGTGTGAAGCACAGCTTCCTCCTCCTGCAGGCCCCGCCCTCTGACCCACAGGCCCCGCCCACCTCCAAGCCCAGGGGGAGGAGCCTCTCTCCCAGCAGGCAGTTCAGCAGCTGGTATCGGGCCGAACAGTCCTGGCCCAGGATGAGGATGTAGGGGGCGCTACCCACCACATTCTGCAGATAGTCCTCCTCATGACGCGGGAGAGAGATGCAGCTGAGCTGACCTGAGACAGAGAGAAACACGGAGACACATGTTTAACATACAACAAATTTCGGCAACTTGTAGCTCGGACTGGGCTTAAAAACACTACGTAATTCGCAGCATTGCACTACATTACAATACAACTTCACTGCAAACCAAGACTGAAATTCTCTTTGACCACACAAGAAATACAATACACAAACATAAACTATACAACAAAAACGTTAATCCACCAACACAGCAAAGAACATACATACATACATACATACATACATATACATACATATATATATATACACACACACACACACACACACACACACACACACATACAGTCAGGTCCATATATATTTGGACACGGGTACAATTTTTGTTATTTTAGCTGTTGACCAAAACATATTCAAGGTACAGTTATATAATGAATATGGGCTTAAAGTGTACACTCTTGAGATTTCATTTGAGGGTATTCTCATCACAATTGGAGGAAAGGTTAAGGAATTACAGCTCTTTAATATTCACCTTCCCCTTTTTCAAGGAAACATAAGTAATTGGACAACTGACTCAAAAGCTGTTTCACTGACAGATGTGGCCTATTCCTTCGTTATTTCTGCATCAATTAAGCAGGTAAAAGGTCTGGAGTTGATTCTAAGTGTGTCATTTGTATTTGGAAGCTGTTGCTGTGAACCACATCATGCAATCAAAGGATCTCTCCAAACAAGTGAAACCGACGATTGTTAGGCTTCAAAAACAAAACAGATCCATCAGAGAGAGATAGCAGGAACATTAGGAGCGGACAAATCAACAGTTTGGTACATTCTGAGAAAACAAGAATGCACTGGTGAGCTCAGAAACATAAAAAGACCTGGACGTCCATGGAGGACAACAGTGGTGATGATCTGAGAATCCTCTCCATGGTAAAGAAAAACCCTTTCACAACATCCAGCCAAGAGAAGAACACTCTCCAGGAGACAGACGAGTCTACAATCAAGAGAAGACTTCACCAGAGCAAATAGAGAGGCTTCACCACAAGCTGCAAACAAGGCCAGATTATGAGAACATGGCTTCAGTGGCTCTGGGTTACTGGTGATTAGTGATGATGTGACAGAAGACAGAAGCAGCGGATCAGTTCTGAAGTGTGTAGAGATATACTCTCTGCTCAGATTCAGTCAAATGCAGCAAAGCTTATTGAGCGGCGCTTCATAGTACAAATGAACAATGACCCAAAACATACTGCAAAAGTCACCCAGGAGTTTGTGAAGGCAAAAAGTGTAATCTGCGATGGCCGAGTCAATCTCCTGATCTCAACCTGATGGAGCAGCATTTCACTCGCTGAAGACAAAACTAAAGACAGAAAGAGCCACAAACAAACAACAACTGAAGTCAGCTGCAGGAAAGCATCACAAAGAAGAAACCCAGTCTCTGCTGATGTCCATGAGTTACAGACTTAAGACAGTCATTGACTGCAAAGGATTCAACAAAATATTAAAAATCAACATTTTATTCATGATTATATTTATTTGTCCGATTACATTTGAGCCCCTGAAAATGAGGGGACTGTGTATAAAAATGGTTGTAATTCCTAAGCATTTTATGTTATATTTTTGTTCAACCCCTAGAATTAAAGCTTAAAGTCTGCACTTCAATTTAATCTTGATTGTTTAATTTTTAATTCTGTTCTGATGGCATACAGAGTCAAAATTCTGAAAACTGTGTCAGTGTCCAAATATATATGGACCTGACTGTCTGTCTGTGTGTGTGTGTGTGTGTGTGTGTGTGTGTGTGTATATATATATAAATAAATAAAATTATATAAACCTAATATAAATATATTTTAAAAATCAGCTTGTTGCCAAGTCAACATTCTTATTTTTATTTAGTTTAACTTGAAATAAAATATCTGAATCTGAAAAAAAAAAAAAAAAAAAAAAAAAAAAATCACAATATTCATGAGAACTGTAGCAGTATCCCAGTAACAGTAAAGTAAGAGTGCACCAGATATATGATGAATACTGAATGCATGAAGCGTGCGAGAGAAAGCAGGGCTGTTTGTGATGTCAGGACAGAAAAACAAGCGCTGCAGCGGCTGCGAGTCCTGAGGCCTGCATCTCATGACCGTCTCTGAGCCGCTCACAGAGCCGCCAGTCATTGGGTTATTATTAGGAAGTGCTCATAATCCCAGCACTGCTGAGTCACTGCCTTATACAACAGCCGCGCTCACCGCGTAATCTGTGCCGCACGCTAGCAGCCCACAAACACCGCCACAGAAATCACCAACCACTGCCTGAGCGCTGCCAACCCATGCTACCATCACCAGATTTCATTTCTGCAACAGCTGTCATAAGCAATAGAGCAAAAAATGTGTTTACTAAGATTCTAATTTGCAATTTAATGGTTAGCGCAAAAATAAATACATAAAATTACACACACACACACACACACACGTGTAAGTCTAATTTGCAAACAAGCAATTAGCAATGAAATTGCAAAAAAAAAAAAAAAAAAAAAAAAAAAAAAACTCATATATATATATATATATATATATATATATATATATATATGAATGCTTTGTAGCATTTAAAGTTAATAATTTACAATTAAACAATTAGCAACAAAATTGTGAAAAAATTAATACAAATTATATATATATATATATATATATATATATATATATATATATATATATATATATATATATATATATATATATATATATATATATATATATATACACACACACACACACACACATATATATATATATATATATATATACATACATGAATATTCTGTAGAATTTAAAGTAGCTAATTTGCAATTAAATGATCAACAATGAAATTGTGCAAAAAATAAAAGAAAATGAATATTATGTTTATATATACATACATACACAGGTGCATCTCAATAAATTAGAATGTCGTGGGAAAAGTTCATTTATTTCAGTAATTCAACTCAAATTGTGAAACTCGTGTATTAAATTAATTCAATGCACACAGACAGATTTTGGCTCACATTTAACAAAAACCCACCAATTCACTATCTCAACAAATTAGAATATGGTGACATGCCAATCAGCTAATCAACTCAAAACACCTGCAAAGGTTTCCTGAACCTTCAAAATGGTCTCTCAGTTTGGTTCACTAGGCTACACAATCATGGGGAAGACTGCTGATCTGACAGTTGTCCAGAAGACAATCATTGACACCCTTCACAAGGAGGGTAAGCCACAAACATTCATTGCCAACGAAGCTGGCTGTTCACAGAGTGCTGTATCCAAGCATGTTAACAGAAAGTTGAGTGAAGGAAAAAGTGTGGAAGAAAAAGATGCACAACCAACCGAGAGAACCGCAGCCTTATGAGGATTGTCAAGCAAAATCGATTCAAGAATTTGGGTGAACTTCACAAGGAATGGACTGAGGCTGGGGTCAAGGCATCAAGAGCCACCACACACAGACGTGTCAAGGAATTTGGCTACAGTTGTCGTATTCCTCTTGTTAAGCCACTCCTGAACCACAGACAATGTCAGAGGCGTCTTACCTGGGCTAAGGAGAAGAAGAACTGGACTGTTGCCCAGTGGTCCAAAGTCCTCTTTTCAGATGAGAGCAAGTTTTGTATTTCATTTGGAAACCAAGGTCCTAGAGTCTGGAGGAAGGGTGGAGAAGCTCATAGCCCAAGTTGCTTGAAGTCCAGTGTTAAGTTTCCACAGTCTGTGATGATTTGGGGTGCAATGTCATCTGCTGGTGTTGGTCCATTGTGTTTTTTGAAAACCAAAGTCACTGCACCCGTTTACCAAGAAATTTTGGAGCACTTCATGCTTCCTTCTGCTGACCAGCTTTTTAAAGATGCTGATTTCATTTTCCAGCAGGATTTGGCACCTGCCCACACTGCCAAAAGCACCAAAAGTTGGTTAAATGACCATGGTGTTGGTGTGCTTGACTGGCCAGCAAACTCACCAGACCTGAACCCCATAGAGAATCTATGGGGTATTGTCAAGAGGAAAATGAGAAACAAGAGACCAAAAAATGCAGATGAGCTGAAGGCCACTGTCAAAGAAACCTGGGCTTCCATACCACCTCAGCAGTGCCACAAACTGATCACCTCCATGCCACGCCGAATTGAGGCAGTAATTAAAGCAAAAGGAGCCCCTACCAAGTATTGAGTACATATACAGTAAATGAACATACTTTCCAGAAGGCCAACAATTCACTAAAAATGTTTTTTTTTTTTTTTTTATTGGTCTTATGAAGTATTCTAATTTGTTGAGAGAGTGAATTGGTGGGTTTTTTTGTTAAATGTGAGCCAAAATCATCACAATTAAAAGAACCAAAGACTTAAACTACTTCAGTCTCTGTGCACTGAATTTATTTAATACACGAGTTTCAGAATTTGAGTTGAATTACTGAAATAAATGAACTTTTCCATGACATTCTAATTTATTGAGATGCACCTGTATAGTATTTGCAGTGGTGGCCAAAATTATTAGAACGCTAGAATTTTAAGTCAGTTATTTCTATCTTTTGCTGTAGTGTGTCAGTAGGAAATATCAGTTTACATTTCCAAACATTCATTTAGACATTAATTGTAATAATCCAGTGAGATTTTCGAGATCTGATCTGATCATCATCAGTCTGTCTGGAACGACATGAAGAAACAGAACAAACTGAGACAGACTCAATCCAGAAGAACTGATGCTTCAAGAAACCTACCTGCAAAGCTACAGAACTGTTAAAAGTTGTGTAAAAATGCTGTGAAATGAGGATTCTGTCAAAAATAATGTAATAAACAGATTTTCTTTATCAATTAACTTCTATGAACTAAATGAAATCAACATTTGTGAGCATCCTTTGTGTTTAAAGCAGCTTTTGCCCTCGGTGCACTTGAGCAGAGTTTCTCAGGAGCTTTGCAGGTAGCTTTCTTGAAGCGTCTTGGAGACGTTATTTACTGCAGACTGAAGCAGCGATGAAACGTGTGTTTACATGCAGCTTGTGGGGGCGTGGCCAGAGCCGCCTGCGCTCTGATTGGTCAGAACCAGCCAGAGCACCAGACGAGCTCCGACAGGCCCGAGGAACCAGACACGCCTCGGTATAAATCACAGCGCGGGGTCCGGGGAAAGAGCAGGGGTCACCTGAGACGGGTCAAAGGTCACGGTGTGATGCCGTGAGAGCACTGCTTTAGATTGATTAAACACTCAAACATTTCACTGAGAAACCAGAGGAAACTTGCGTCAGACCTGCAAACCTCCTTTGTAACAGGAAACACACACACACACACACACACACACATCAAAGCAACTACAGTACAGATGACACGCTCATATTCTAACACTGACTCATGACACAGATTCCTTCACATCACACTGATGAGAGTGAAAGGGAAAAATGTGTTTAAACGCCATGAGAATAATATCATAACACAAGAAAGTCATAAAGCAGGCTTGGTTTTTTAATGTCAAATATATGTTTTGATTTTTGTCTTTTGATTTGGTGGTGATATACGAGTCAGACAAGATTTTGTGATGTCAATGAATCAATGTGAGTTCATGTTCATGCATGTGTGTGTGTGTGTGTGTGTCAGTGTCCTCATTAAAGTATTGTGGAGTGTTTAGTTCTTGGTTCAGTTGAATGTGACTCTGTTCACGGTTGTTAAGCTGCTTATTTCTACACTAAATCCTGTTTGAGACATTTTCTGCTGTTAACACTAAACCTGCTGCAGGAGACACACACTATCAGGAACCCCCATCACTGATAACCAACACATTCACACACAAGCAGAGAACGACCGATAACCGATATCTCGAACCGATATTTAGACTTTCATATATTGTATATTAGTTGTCTGATAACAGATCTACTGATGACTGACTCTGCTTGTTGTGTATTTAAAGAATAAAACCCAACCACAGTATTTAAGCAATGAATTGTTAAATTAACTTCTATTAAAAACTTTATTAATATCGGACATTTTTTCCAATGTTGCTATAATTAAACTAAAGCTTAAAGTAAAATTATTAAAACTACTGTCATAATTGAAATAAAGCTGAAATAAAAATTTAAGCTGAAATTAAATTAGATAATGCCTTCACAACTGAATTTTTTTTAAAAAAATGGAGGTTAAATAGGCAACTAAATTTACCAAAACTAAAACTAAAATAAAAATAAATGAAACTAAATGGAACCATTTATTTAAAAGAATTTATAGAACAGAAAATTAAAAGACAATATAAAATTTTAATTAGTTTTAAAAGAAGTTTAACAAAAGTACTAAAAAGACTATTTAAAAATACTACAATAAATAGTACTTAATGATTTTTTTAACAATTTAGAAATGCGTAGCTTAATTGTTAGAGAGCAAATATATGTGTATTAAATATATCAGTAATATTTAACTACATAACAAATATATTTAATTATAACAAAATTGAAAAAATGCATAAATAATTACATATACAATGCTTTTACAGTTGTAGTCTCACGGTCACGTATTTTTATTTTATTTTATTGTTTTTAATATTTTAGCATTATTTATAGTTTCAAAAAGCAGAAATAAAAGTGAAACATGCTGACTGGTCATAAAAACTGTATTTATTTCTAAGAATATAAAAGCATTTATTCCTATTTTAAATGAGCTTGTATTTGTATGCTTTCAGCTTTAATATCCAGCGTGAATGTTAACAGTATCGGTCAGTCTCAGAGCCCGCAGACTCACCTGTGTCCAGAGCTCCAGGTGTGCTGCTGCAGGTGTTGCTGTGGTTCTGTCGGATCTCTCTGAAGAAGGCGAGGGTCTCCTTCAGGTTCTTCTTCAGGAACACGTTGTGTTTGTTGTAGTGGCTGAAGGCTCGGGTCAGATCTCTGACCAGCGGGCTGTTTTTCTGCGGGTTCTCCATGCTGATCCCGGAGCGAGAGCCAGTGCGCGTGAGTCCGCGTCACATATCCGTACAAACGCGCGCTGTTTCTGCAGAGGCCCGGTTCACCGCAGGATGGACCGAACCGATAACGTTACAACAACAACCAGCGGCGCGCACGCGCGCGTGTGTGTGTGTGTGTCAGTGCATCAACAAACACATTCACACACACACACACTTAAACACACATTCACTCACACTCACACACTCACACACGGCCTCCTCCCGTTAACCGGACCGATATCGGCGCGGTTCGGATCGGTAACACTCACTCGCGCGGACCGGGTCGCTGCTTGCGCTTGGCGGCTGTTAGGCAGCTCTTTTCCCCGCGGGTGAGCGATAATCATCGATAATCCCGGTGTTTGCGTCGGAAACGTTTCACTTTTCAGCCCAAAAACGGGAGTTCTGCGCTGCCAGCCGCCGCTGCTGCCCTTCCATTTGGCGAGAGAGACGCTCGGTGGGCGGGGCGCGACTGGTGCATGCTGGGAAATGAAGTCCGCTTAGCGTAGCGAACATAAACAAAGTACATACTAAAAAGATGTACGTCAATATTTAAGTGAAAGACATTGTTAGGAATACTTAAATAACTAATACAATTATTTTGACACCACACACACCTTTCCTGCTGCAGAATAAAAACAATAGAAACCATCACAGAAATTCTAATGCTATACACTACAAATAGCCTACTATTACAAACATTACAAACTATCAACTTTTAACCATTAAAGTGATTAAAAATGGAGTCCAGTAGTGTGTTTTGGGACATATTCCATGAGGATTTAGTGGTAGCCACCAATAGAAGGCGACTAAGTCCATTACAGTTACCATTAAATCCAGTACAATTCCCATTATAACCAGTAAAACCATTACAAATTCTGTGATGGTTTCTATTGTTTTTTTTTAGCAGGGTTCTCACTCCCTTATGAAAATTAACCATGGTTTTACAACAAAAAGCCATGGTTACTATAGTTAAACCATGGTAACCTCAAATTAGCCATGGTTTTGCCACACTAACCATAGTTTAACCATGGTATTTGTAGTAAAACTGTGGTTATACAAATCAGTATGCCAAAAAACCATGGTTACTACACTTTCACTATAATAAAACCATGGTTCATTTTCGTTTATTATTACTATTATTATTTTGGTCGATGCGAGTAAACATTTGCATCCAGCTAGTTTTAATCTTAAATTTTATATTCAGTTTCAACAACAACAACAAAAATAAATAAATAAATAAATAAATAAATAAATTAAACGCCACAATCGTCACAATCTTCTCTTTTTTTCCTGCTGTTCAGTCAGTGTAGTACACAGCATGCATGCTATAGTAAGCTTGTAGTACGCTAACCTGGTGACCTCTAGTGGTTAACTCTGCTGCGAATCCAAGACTACTTCTCTATTAAATCACCGTTTTTGTGATTATTTACTACATTTCTGTTCTGTTTGCGTAAATATACACTAACATAAATATAAAGGTGATATTATGTTGTAAATCAATCGGCTGCAAAGATCATAAAAGAGGACTAACTAACTGAAATAAGAGCATTATTTCATTAATAATGTCATTTTAATTTGAGTAGTATTATTTACATTATTTGACAACAGAGTTTTTGTCAACTGAAAGTTTCTTTCGAAAGAAACATTGATTTAGTCATGCTTTAATCTCTCGCAGCCTCGTTTTCATTCCTGTCAAAATGGCGTTACCCTAATCTACTAATAAAACGAATTAAATTTAAACATTAATCACTGTTAACTGAGCCCGTCTGATGTAAGAGCTCACATACTAAACACATGAACGTGACCAAATTCCCCTTCAGTTCCACTTCCTTGTTTAAGCTTTCAGTTTTATTAGCGAATGATGAAACGAAACGGAACGTTTTCCCGCGCCTCGCGTGGACGCACATATAAACTCCTGCTGAGTGGAAAATATTGATCATAAATCATAAACTGAGGGGAAACCGATCGACTGAGTATAAAGGGTGTACTCAAAGAAAATGATGTTTTATTTCTTTAAGAGTACACTGCTGACTTCAGAATTTGGTATATAGTGAATTTACTCAGTATAAATGGAAAATTCTTCATCCACAAATATAAAACTAATTTTAATAATTTTAAAATAGAAATAGGTCACTACCTGTATACGTTATAAGAAACAACAAATAACAAAGCGAAAAACTAAATTATTTTAAAGTCTTAAATTTATTGTTTGAATAATTTGTAACTGTTTGTATTTGTTATGGACATGTGATTTTCTTCTTATTATTATTTGTTTAATTGTCTTTGTTTATTATTATATTTATTTTGATGTAATTTATGTTATTGCCCTTGTACTGTATGTTCGTTGTTCCAAAGATTGCAATAAAAAAATAAAAAAATAAATAAAATAAAATAAATAAATAAAAAAAGACTATAGAAACAGAGCGCATTTAGGCCACGCCCACACCGAGGGGGGGGGGCAGTCCAATGCTCTCCATTGACTTTGTATTGCTGGAAGCTCCTTGTCATTTCTGACTTATAACACAAAACAGAACAATGCCTAAAAGCTGCTGTGTGACAAGGTGTACAGTAAACAAGCTAAAAAACCGGAACTATGTTTTTATAAGCTGTCGACACAAAAAAAACGAGCGTCTAAGGACACATATAGTTGTAGATTTGGCGCTCTAGCGGTTAATAAACAGAACTGCATGCGTCTTGCGGAAGAATATTGTAGCCGGAGCTACTTCTTCTGTTTATGTGTATGACGAATCACGCAGGTACTGGGCTCCTCCGCAGCGGTACCTACCCGAACCGGTCTAAAATAGTCCGAATATAAACACTTATTATAGGTGTACCGTAGTGATTCAGGCTTGTTTTGTTGTGCACCTTGTCACACAGCAGCTTTTAGACATTGCTCTGTTTTTTGTTATAAGCTTCCGCAGCTTCTGCAATACAAAGTCCAGTGTTGCCAACTAATATTCAGGGGAAGTTGCTAAAGGAAGGTCTATTTGTTGCTAAATGACGTTGTGATGTCATTGCGCGATGACGTCATTACGTAACCACCACGCAAAATTGTCACTGCATCAAATCTCAGCAAAAAAAAAAAAAAATAAATAAATACATTTTGTGTATGTTAATTTAGACTTGTCCGTAAAATAATATTAATGCATAATATAATATTAAAATATAAATATTCTTAAATACATTGAATTATTGAAAACATACACATTTTTGAAAGATAACAATTTAAGTTTTTTTTTTAATAGGCTAGTAAACAAGTAAAACTACACATTCTGAACAGTTATAGTTTTAAGGAGTGTATAAGTAGTTAGTTAGTGCGCTACACTCTAAGAAAAGTCTGTAAAAAATAGGGCACAGTCTACTATGTTAATATGAAGGAATTTTCTGTATTGATTTTTCCACAGGTTTTTTACTTGAATTTTTAATTACACATTGTATTTTGTGTTTTCGGGTTATAATGGATAATGTCCTGGAAAATTACTAGTATCTTTTCCATTTTTCTAGATAATTTTTCTTACAGTGTACCAACTGATCAACAATCGCAGGTACAAGCTACTAACAAAGTGTATCATAAATAAACAATTATTCAATTATTATTATTGTTATTAAATTAAACTATTGAAAATATCAGCTTAAACTTAATTCACGTAATGTGTTTACTGCTAGGCATCTTTGGTTTCCTCTTTTTTTGTAATTTAAATGGTAAATGCGTGCCTTTTTATCGTTTATTAAAAGTCATTTATTAAAAGTTGCTAAAAGTTGCCAAATAAATAGCTAGATTTGTTGCTAGGTGCTTTTGAAAGAAAAAGTTGCTAGGGTAGTCTGAAAAGTTGCTAAATTTAAACACGCCTACCTCGTTCACAACAAACGCGAGGGGCGGTGCTTACGATCAGCGCCCCGCCCACCGCACGGCGCCCCGCCCCCACCGGACTCTAGTAGTCGCTCCGCGCGCGCCGCTCGCTCGCTGTCTCACCTGTGCGCATGGACATGAACGCACGTTATCTTCCTCTTCCTCATCTTCCTCCGCTGAAATCTCATGCAGTGTGACGGGGAACCGGGCGTCGCGCGCGTCAAGCGTCAGGCGGTGAAGCGGCACCATCACAAACACAACCTGAAGCACCGATACGAGTTCCTGCAGACGCTCGGGGAAGGAACGTGCGGGCGCGTGAAGAAAGCCGTGGACCGATCCGGCAGAACGGTGAGAGACTCACGCAGCTTCTCATAGCAATCATATTATTACAATATCAACCATTAAAAATAAAATAAAAGGATTTTAAAAAGCATAAAATAATTAAGTAAATAATAAAATAGTTAGAATAAAATATAACAGTTTTTTTTAGTAAAGAATAAATTGAGAGAAGTTATTTTATGGCTGTGTTTTTTATTGTCCTGCAGATTTTAAGCTCTTTTATGTTCTTTGCGCTTGCTGTGTGTAGAGTATGGCAAGCTATTTCGACTTTTATCAGGATATGAATTCTTGATATCAACAATTCAGTTTTCACTAGTTAAAATAATTAATTCTTAATCTTAAAATTCTTGATATCAGGGATTGGATTTCAACTAGTAAAAAAATAGAATTCTTGATATCTGTAATTAGTTAAACATCACCATAGGCTGCCATTCAAATTCAGTTATTGATATCCAGAACTGATGTCTTACTAATTAAAAATTCCAGAAGCAAATATCAGAAATACAATTCTTACTAGTTAAAGCCTTTATTTTTGATTTCAGTAATCACGTGGTTATTAGTCCAAATGTCTATATTCTTGATATCAACAGTTGAATTGCTGCTAGTAAAAATGTTCATTTTTGATATCAATAATCCGATCGTCACTAGTGACAATGTTAATATCTGATATCATGAATCTGATTGTTACAAGTAAAATAAGTCAGTTTATATGTCAGAAATATTGATATCAGAAATACAGTATTTTTAGATATCAGAAATGACAAATGCACATTTACAGATATCAGACATTTCTTGATATCAGGAATTCACATTTTTACTAGTAAGAATGTAATTATTGATATCAGAAATAAAGGCTTTTACTAGTAAGAATGTGTTCTGGATATCAGCAGTTGAGCCTGTGGTGATGCAGTACATTATATCAGATATCAAGAATTCTATTGATAATTCCTGATATCAAGAACGAGCATTTTAACTAGTGCAAACTGAATTGTTGATATCAAGATTTCATATCCTGTGAAGGAATAAAGGTGTTTTGAGGCATTATCGATGTGTTTAGAAGAGGACAGTAACTCTATTGTGTTTGTGAGGCTCAGACACACATCAGCGGTCGGAGTAAACACTGAACCGGTTCTGCGGAGCCGCCCAGCCTTTACAAACAGCTTTAAACAGCCCACGGCTCAATTCAGAGCCACAACTTATTTTTCCAGGCTTCGTCACTCGCACGCACCGTCCTATTGTTATTCTGCTCCATATTCTGTCTGAAACAGAGCCATTAAAGGACATCTAATCAAAACACGTGCGGCTCATGAAGTCAAGCCTGGTTTCAGGAGCAATAAGAGTTTTGTTTTTGCGTTTTAAAACTGTTTTCATGACAGTTCAGCAAACTTCACCCTAAATCCTTACTTTTACTATTTTCTTTTCAATGGTTAATCTTATCACTGTAATAATGTCTCTTTAAAAAAAATATGTAATTATGTTTTTAAAAATATTAAAATGCATAACAAATATTACTATGACATGTAAATATTTTATTTTTGTATATATATATATATATATATATATATATATACATTAAATATATATATTAAATACACATACACACACACATAAAATTTCAGTATTGATAGTAGTTTATTTTATATATGTATTCTAAAAAAGTATGTATTCTATAATACATGATATACAATTTAATATACAGCGTGTATATATATAATTCAAATATCAAATTTAATATATTAAAATAAAATCATATGTAAATATAAATTTATTTTACTTCACTGGTTATTCACATCACTGTTATACTTTTTTTTTTTTTAAATAGATATATTGTTGAGATATATAAAAAAAAAAAAAATTGCCATAAAGGAAGAACAACAAACTTTACCACGATATTGGGGGAAAAAAAAAAAAAAATATATATATATATATATATATATATATATATATGCTCTAAATATTTAAAGATAAATATTTTATGCTCTCTATATATATTATTTAATCTCATTCTAAATTAATATTACTTTATTTTAGAAATGTATTCTATAAATTTCAGTAATGAGAATTTGTGTGAAAAACCTTAAGTATGTTTAATTTTCATAAAAATAATCATGTTAAAATGCAAAAGAAATCCTCCTGAATAGAGTTAAAAGCAGGTTGTGTGTTCAAGCATCAGTAAATCTCCTGTAGTCTTCTGTTGATTTGGGGCTGAAGTGTGACCTCTGACCCGTGACGGTGGATAAAGATAAGGATGTGAGCTGATTTTCCAGCCGTATGAGGAGATGAAGAAACACACAGAGGTTTACAGGAGATCCTGCAGGAAGTGACATCACGCTTGACTCACGCAGACACTTCCTGCTGGAGACGATTCTCAGTATATTTATATTTAAACTTTATTAATATTTACCTCATGCAAGTAAATCTGTTTTATTACCTTTTTAAACTAAACTTTTTAATTGAAAACAAAAAAACTGACATTTAAATAAAAAACAATGCTGTGAAAAATAATAATAATAATAATTCAGTTTTTTTTTTTGTAATAAATCTGCTATAAAGTTTGTTTTTCGTACCTTAGAAGCACAAAACTCACTAAATTATGACAAGTTTTATGCTTCAAACAAGAAAACAATATTTTTATTTAATTTATATTTAACTTAAGATACAAAATACTGGTGTTATTTATTATTGAATCTTTTCTTTTTACATATTTTGCGAATACATATTAATGGAAAACAAAAAATACTGACATTTACATGTTGTGTAAAATAATAATTTGAATAAAGATTTTTACTTAGAAGCACAAAACTATGATTTATGCTTTTAAACGAGAAAAACTGTTTTTATTTAAATGATATGAAAACAGATCTATTTGATAGTTATTCTCAAGTGAATTGTTTCAAAATATTTTTAAAGGAAAACACAAAAAATACCAGCCAACATTTATATTGATTTCATGCACAAAACATACTAAAGTTTAATAGATAGAAAATTTTACTGAATCATTAAAACTGATTTTCAATTATTATATTGTTTTATTAAAATAATTTACTCTCTGCAAATAAATTCTGTGTTTTAAGGATGTTTAGGTTAATTATTATTTTTATTTATTTTTGTGAAAAACACAATAATAGATACAAAGATAATTGTATTTTTGTGATGTAATGCGGTTGTGTTTTTAAAGTTTTGTTTGATTCTGACGAGCAGTCGATGTAAATCAAAGCTTGTGTTGGCTTGATTTCATTCTGGAGCTGGTTTCTGTTGAATGATCTCTGACTGAAGCAGGAGGAGAACGATTCTTCAGAGCAGATCAGTCTGGGGTTTTCTCCTGAGAAGACTGCTTGTTTGTTCAGTTCGTATTATTCTGAGGAAAGAGAGCGAGTCTGGACGCGTCTGACCTCAGATAAGCGGCTCAAACGCTCCTGATAACACTGTTACTAGTGCACAGACTCCTTTATTATGAACCCAGGTGAAGAAAAACTGCACTTCCAGAATATACTTAAAGTGCACTAATTTTGTACTTAATTTAGTGCTGCTTAAGATCATCTAAGTGTACTCAGCTGTGCTATTTTGAACTAAAATGTGCTTTTAACATACTATCTCTGTATTTAGTCAGCACTTGAGTGTACTAGTGTATGAAAGATGGTTCAAGTGCTGACTAAATACAGAGGTGGTCTGTTAAAAGCACATTTTAGTTCAAAATTGCAGAGTTGAGTACACTTAGATGATCTTAAGCAGCACTAAATTAGTGCACTTTACGTATATTCTGGAAGTGCAGTTTTATTTTAGGATTGGAGATGTTTCAGGATCTTCAGCTCAGGGTTTTGGTTTCTGGCTCTTTAAAGCTGCATGAAACTGATGGTTTTCTTCATAACTAGTTCTTTGTAGGACTTAAAGAGATTTAACGCTCATAATAATGCAGTTATGATCTGTACGGTTTCTGCATTCCAGAATCGTTATTTTATCAAACTAAAGCCATCTGATCAGCAAGTTTTAATTAATGTGCAAAAAATTCACAATTTTTAATGTTACCACATTATTACCACATTTACCCCTTTTTATTTATTGATTTATTTTAATTAAACATCTTAATTTTTCAACTAAAAAATTGAGAAGTTATTTGAATTTTTTTAACTACACATGAACCACACCAAAATACTATTATGTATATAAATAAATATTTTCAAATCAAATAAATTAATTTCACTTTCATGAACTTTCAGATGGAAATGAGATGAATTTTTCATGCTGCAGTGGTTCATCAACAGATGCACATATTCATGGTTATAAACAATATTCAGTCCAAAAGTGTGTGAGATGTGAGGGGAAACAACTAAAAATGATAATTTAACAGAAGTATTTTTGACACTAATGGTGTTCCATACATACCTTACAAACATTTTCAGTGGTTACATCTCTTAATAAAATAACAGTAAAAATAATAATTAAAGCATTTGTAAAGTTTCATTCACTTTTTTTTTTCTTTTTCTTTTTTTTTTTTTTATAAATGTGTAAGTATGTCTTCTGCTGTGTTTGATCTCAGTTTCACTGTAAGCAGTGTGAATTTCTCTGGAAATCATTTGTGAAACTATCTTTGTGTAAATGTGTAACTCTGTTATATTGAAAGTGACAAGATCCGTCTGACGAATGATTGACAGAGAAATCGTTCCGCTGCTGCTTCAGGATCGATCCCCAGAACTAAACTAAATACAGTCATTCACTGATTGATTCATTTTCTGTAGATTTAAACTAAAGTTTCAATTTTTCAAATTTAATATTTAAATTGATACTTAATAACTGTATAATATGTAATACATTAATGCTATTAATATTAAATAATGAAATATATTATTATAGTAAATTCATATAATTAACATGATTTTCATTATATTTATAATGCAATTGTAAATAATTGTAAACATTGTTAAATATTTAAATTAATATTTAATAATTGTTTAATATGTAATAAATCAGTATTAATTTTAAATAATGTTAAATATATTGTTTTATGTTCACATATTTATTCATTATATTATATTATATCAACATATTTAATATTAGTCATATAAATATAATTAACATTTATTATTAGTAATTAATGTTAAGTATTTAAATTACTTATTTCACTTTTAATAAATACTAAATGTTTTACATTGTCATAATACTAAATGTTAAATATATCAATATGATTAACCTATATTGTAAATGTTAAATATTCAGAAATATTTAATAATCGTTTAATATGTAATAAATCAGTGATATTAATATGAAATATTGTTAAATATATGATTGTTATATTATTGCAATTATTTAGGATTAGTGGTATTAATATGTTAAATGTTTAAATAGTAAATAAATTTATGTTATATAATATAATTGCAAATATTGTGATTTATTTTAATGGTTGATGTTTTATTTTAAATAGTGCTCTATTTAATCATATAATGTGATATTGGTGAATATAAATTTTTAAATATGCATATAATTACTTTAACTAGATTTTTGCTAGTTTTGACCATTTTTACAATACAAAATGTAGTATAATTTTTGGCTACAGTGACTGTTTGTTTGAAATTATGGATTTTTCTCTCATTCATATATATATATATATATATATATATATATATATATATATATATAAAATCATAACGACTGGTTTTGTTCTGCAGGTGGCCATAAAGTCGATCCGTAAGGAGAAGATCGGGGACGAGCAGGACCTGATGCACATCCGGCGTGAGATCGAGATCATGTCGTCTCTCGCTCATCCGCACATCATCAGCATCTATGAAGGTACCCAGAGCGTTCTGTTCTCGTTATATAATCCAGACAGATGCTTCATGCTGCGTGTGATTGTGTTTCAGTGTTTGAGAATAAGGAGAAGATCGTGATCGTGATGGAGTACGCCAGTAAAGGAGATCTGTACGACTACATCTGTGAGAAACAGCGCATCTCTGAGAGCCAGGCCAGACATTTCTTCAGACAGATCGTCTCTGCCGTCCATTACTGCCACCGGGTGAGAATCCCCATCCAAACCTTTCTAATTCATGCATTAAAACTTTTTCCTCTTTCTATATAGTTATTTTCTATTGCAAAATGTGTTAAAATACAATAAATGCAATATTTTGATGCTTGATTTCAGTGGATTGAAGCTTAAGGGTTGATGCTATAATAATAATATACAGTAGTCAACATTTGAAGTGGATCAAAAAAAGTTAAGAAGAATGCATTTAGGTTTTAGGACAACTTTTTGATGAAAGGTTTGATCCACTTCAAATCTTGACTAAATCTTATTTAAAAGTGAAACATACGTATAATATCAGCCATCATAATTTATCTGAAATAAAAGTTGTGAAATAAATTAAAATATTAAAAAAAATTTTTTAGTTCTACTAAATTAACTAAAACTGAAATGAAAAAAATGTTTAAAACTTATTTTTAAAAAATGACAAAAAAACAACAAAATTAGAAACTTAAACTTAAAAATCAAAAATTAAAATGACACTGTAAACAAAATAAAACTAATAAAATATAATTTAAAATACTAATAAAAACTATATTAGCATAATAATAATACTAGAATAACACTGCTGTATTGTCTATTCTTTAATGTCTGAGGTAACGGAAATAAATTAAAACGTTAAGAAATTATTTTATTCCAGTTATCATTTATTTTGCAACATTTCTAAATTCTGTTTGGTTTAAGTTGAAGTACCAAAATAACTATAAAGTACTAAAATGACAAAACTATATAGACAAACGTTTTTAAAAAAAAAAAAAAAAAAAAAACTATTAAAAATGATCAAAACAACACACTTACGAGCTTAAAACTTCAAAATTAAAACGAAAAGCTGAAAATATAAAAATAAAAATTCTAAATAATAATTAAAAACTATATTATCATATTAATGACATTAAAATAACACTGCTGTAATTTCTATTCATTAACATCCAAGGTAAATGAAATAAATTGAAATATAAAAAAAACTTATTTCAGTTATTTTTTTAACATTTCTAATTTTGTAGTTTAAGTACTAAAATGAATAAACTAAGGCTAAAATAAAAATTAATAATTATATAGATAAATAAAAAAGTGACAATCACAACAAAAATACAACTTAAAACTTTTAATTAGAAACTGCAAACTTTTTTTTTTAATTGCATTTTTTTTTTTTTAATTTACCAATTCAAAATAATAAAAACTAGAATGGTATAGTAATGCTAAAATTTTGATTTGATTGACTTTATTAATCCCAAGGGGAAATTCATGTCACAGCAAAGCTCACCACACAATAAATAAGATAAAAATAAAATAATGCATTTCATACAGCACCCCTTTGTTTCATATTTATACAATTAAAATTCTACATCAGTCATCTAATTCGACATTGATTATACAATCTAACAGCTGTTGGTAAATATGACTTTCTGGTATTTCATTCCTGAGCTGAATTAATCTACTCACACAGGCTTGAACGGTTTCATTCATCATCTTTATCAATCATTCTGTCCCGAGCTATCTCGTCTATAGTGGCTATAATAGCTATAACACTGGTTTTGAAATAAAAAACGACACTCTTCGGAGGTATTTTGCAGGTTTAGGGTTTAGGGTTTAGCAGATATCTGTCAGCTGCAGAGGTCAGCCAGACTAAGTATTAGTCAGACGTCATGAGAGCGTTTCTCACAGTCAGGAGAACTATGGGAAGGCTCTGGGAACGCTCGCGGGGTTGCATAACGCTCATCAGCCTCCGCATGACTGCGCTGCGTCTGAGAGAAACGCTCCACTTTCACGCAACGCACACCACCAAACTGAGTGAAGCTGCTTGAGCGGTTCTGTCGTGATGATACGGTTACGTGCGAGAGATCGGAGCGTCGCAGGCGTGAACGCAGAGCTTTTGTTGCCATGTTAAATGAGGCTTTGCCCCCTGCAGAGAAACACAATCACCAGCTCCGACGCCAGATTTAGAGATCCTCACCAGATAAAAGTCTTAGAGAATCAGAGGAACGTCTGGAAAGTGTTTAAGAGTGAAACTGAAATTAAAAAAATAGTGAAATTCCCTCCAGACGTCGTTGATCACTGATTAAAGAGATAGTCAGTGTTGGGAAGGTTACAGATTACTAGTTACTGCATTTAAAATGTAATAAGTAGTGTAACTTTTCAATTACTTTATTAATGTAACTGATTACTTTTGATTAAAACAGTAATCTTACAGTCATGCTCAACACTGATTACTGTCAGACTCTCACAATCCTTCATCACTTGAATTAAGATTATAATGATTTAATTTTAAAGCACAGCCACCACAAAATCAGACTTTAGCACCTCTTTTACTCTGAGATCGTTCTGAGGTTAAATACAGACTTAAAATCACAACAAGAAAGAATTTAATAGCTATGATAATGCCTTGGGAAAACAGTTAATCTTAAAAAATAAAGCATATACATAAACCCAAATAGAAAATAAATCTCTTATTGAATAAGCATGTGTTCTATTCTGTGTCCTAAACTCCTGAAACATTGCTGTCTCTTATTTTACAGCAGTCAATGCAATTTATGAAAGAAGTGTGTGTGTGTGTGTGTATGTGTGAGAGAGAGTGTGAGTGTGTGTGTGTGTGTGAGAGTGTGTGTGTGTGTGAGAGAGAGTGTGTGTGTGTGTGTGTGTGTGTGTGTGTGAGAGAGTGTGTGTGTGTGTGTGTGTGTGAGAGAGTGTGTGTGTGAATGAGTGTGAGAGTGTGTGTGTGAGAGTGTGTGTGTTAGTGAGTGTGAGAGTGTGTGTGTGTGTGTGAGAGTGTGTGTGTGTACGTGTTTTTGTGAAAAGTCAGGACATAGATTTGTATAATGACACAGGTATGACAGGTATTACAAGGAGAAGGTGACTTTTCAGGACATTACTCCATGTCCCCACTTTTCAAAACGCTTACAAATCATACAGAATGGAGTGTATTGAAAATCTGAAATAGCACAAAGTTTCCTGTAAGGGGTAGGTTTAGGTGTAGGGTTGGTGTAGGGCAATAGAAAATACAGTTTGTACAGTATAAAAACCATTACACCTATGGGATGTCCCTACTTTTCACAAAAACAAACGTGTGTGTGTGTGTGTGAGTGTGTGCGTGTGAAAAATTCAGATTTAACCCCCTTTGTAATCGTTAACATTTTCATATGTAACTGTAATTTAATTACAGATTTTTCGCAGTAACTGTAACTAATTACAATTACATTTATTTTGTAATTAAATTACGTAATTCTGTTACATGCAACTAGTTACTCCCCAACACTGGGGTTAGTTCACCCAAAAATGTAAATTCTGTCATTAATTACTCACCCTCATGTCACTCCAAACCCATAAGACCTTTGTTCATCTTTGGAACACATTGTTGAATAAAGTCGTTATTTTGCTTTCTTTGGGTACAAAAAGTATTTTCGTAGCTTCGTAAAATTACACTTGAACCACTGATGTCACATGGACTATTTTAACGATGTCCTTGCTACATTTCTGTGCATTGAACGTGTCAGTTGCACAGTTGCGTTGCTGTCTATGGAAGATTGCAATCAGAATGCTCTCAGATTTCATTAAAAATATCTTTATTTGTGTTCCGAAGGTCTTACTGATTTTGAACGACATGAGGGTGAGTAATTAATGAAGAAATTTTCATTTTTGGGTCAACTAACCCTTTAAAGCAATAATCAACAGTAAAAAACCCTCTGAACCGTGATTGCTTTTATAAAATTACACCAGCAACCGTATTATGAAATATTCCAATGTGAATTGATAAAAGACTGATGTTTGCCAAATAATAACGTTCATTAGCCTGTGCTTGGTAGGCAAGCAATATAAAAATTGGTGTATTTACTAAACCGTGCAACAAAAACGGCTCATCTAGTCAGAATTTAAAGTCGGATCAGATTTACAAAAAGCAATGGGTGTGGTTTCTAAATATCTCTGTTTATCTAACAGAACGGTATTGTTCATCGCGACCTGAAGTTGGAGAACATCTTGCTGGACGACAACGGCAATATAAAGGTAAGTTCAGGACAGAATGAATTTTTAATTTGTGAAGGTTTTACAACTAGTTCATTGGACCAATCCTGCTCCTACAGGGGAGAAGTCCTGCAGAGTTTAGATCCAACCTGCCCCAAACACACTTGCCTGGATGTTTCTAGTAATCCTGAAGACCAGTGGTTCTCAATCCTGGTCCTGGAGAACCCCAATGTATCGTACCTTATACCCTATCGTATCTTAGTAAAGACTCCAAGACCTCAAATGTGCATGTCAGATAAGAAAGACATCAGAAACATGCCATGTTGGGGGTTCTCCAGGACCAGGATTGGGAACCACTGCTGAAGACCTTGATTAGCTTTGTGTTTCATTAGGAATGGAGATGAACTCTGCAGGATAGTGGCCCTCCAGGATCAGGACTGGACAACCTTATTGGAAACTGTTGAACGGATTTGCGTAAACCTGGGCAGACCTTTGAGCCCCGTTCACACCAAGAACGATAACTATAAAGATAACGATAAAGATATAATTCTAAAAATAGGAAAATAGGAAAAACAATAAAAGCACAGCGAAACGATATCGTTGGAATCACTTTCAGAACGATTTTTTTCCAGCTGATGAACAATACAAATATTGACAGCCAATCATAATCAATCCTGCTGTCACGAGCTCGAGAATTTAAAGAGGTAGACGAGCACGTGCTGAGAATAAACAGACGATATCGTCCGCTGGAGTGGACGCTTATATAGTTATCTTTATAGTTATTGTTCCTGGTGTGAAATGGGCCTTAAAGGGTTAGTTCACCCAAAAATTAAAATTCTGTCGTTAATTACTCACCCTCATGTCGTTCCAAACCCGTAAGACCTTCGTTCATCTTCGGAACACAAATTAAGATATTTTTGTTGGAATGCGAGAGCTCTCTGAGCCTCCATAGACAGCAAGGATATTACCATGATCAAGGCACAGAAACTTAGCAAGGACATTGGTTAAAGTAGTCCATGTGACATCAGGGGTTCAACCGTAATTTTGCAAAGTTACGAGAATACTTTTTGTGTGTTCTGGGGTACTCTCCAAAATTGCAGAAGACGGTAACTCGGGGAGAAGAATTGCTGAATAAATTGTTATTATTGTTTTCTTTGTGCACAAAGAGTATTCTCGTAGCTTTGCAAAGTTACAGTTAAACCCCTGATGTCACATGGACTATTTTACCGATGTCCTTACTACGTTTCTGTGCGTTGATCATGGTAATATCTTTGCTGTCTATGGAGGGTCAGAGAGCTCTCGGATTCCATCAAAAATATCTTAATTTGTGTTCTGAAGATGAACGAAGGTCTCTCGGGTTTGGAACGACATGAGGGTGAGTAATTAATGACAGAATTTTAATTTTTGGGTGAACTAACCCTTTAAAGCCAATTTCTCTGTTGCGACTTTCATAGTCCGTTTGACAATTAAAAAAACGTTATCTCTGATGCTTCTGTTTCCCTAGAGTTATTAAACAAGACGCCATAAAACAAACACCCTATGGAAACTTGCGTGAGATAACGGCATAAATCTATTCTCAGCTATAAAACTGGCAGAGCAAAAGGCCAATGACCGCTAAATGAGAAGCACTGATCGAAACCACTGTCTGTTTTTCAGATCGCTGACTTCGGGTTGTCAAACCTCTACCAGGACAATAAATTCCTGCAGACGTTCTGCGGCAGTCCTCTGTACTCTTCGCCTGAGATTGTGAACGGCAGGCCGTACAGAGGACCGGAGGTGGACAGCTGGTCTCTGGGCGTCTTGCTGTACACCCTGGTTCATGGAGCTATGCCTTTTGATGGACAAGATCACAAGAAGTTGGTCCAGCAGATCAGCACTGGAGACTACCACAAACCCACCAAACCATCTGGTGAGGCTCTAAAATGATATAGAAGAACCAAAACTCAAGAGACCTCCTTTGTGTACCATTTGCCCTATTTTTAAACCAAGGCACGAAACTGGTTAACTGTGTTTGTCGAAGATCCAGACTTGGCTCTTTCACCCATGTCATGTAGCAGTTTTATAGATGGAGTTTATCTATTTCTAGCAGATAACGTTTTGAATTACGTGCCTTCCATCTGTTGACCATTGCATGGCAGTCTCATAAATTTGAGTTCTGACTGTTGAGTTGACACCGGCAGCAACTTTATTGCTGGAGGTTGTCTGGTTGCCTTGATGTTGGTTGTAGTGGCTGTTTTAATGTTGATTTAACATTTTTGATGAGGTCTAATTTCTCACATGGTTTTTCATGCATCATTTTTAGCTATGTCCCTACATTACAGAGAATTACAGAGAACTGGGAAACTGCCCAGAGTAACATGAACTAATCTTGCCACGCAATGTGTCCCAGCCCTGTTCCTGGAGGCACACCAACAGTACACATTTTGGATGTCTCCCTTATCTGTTGGAGTCTCTACTAACAAGCTGAGTTGAATCAGGTGTGTTTGATAGGGAAGAGTTTGAAGATGTGTATGATTGGTGTGCCTCCAGGAACAGGGTTGGGAAACACAGTATCGGGATACTGTGCACTGTTTGTGCTCCCATGCTTTCATTCCCATTAGTAGTCAAAACACTGCATTGCTGATCATTTGCATAGTTACATAAAACTTTGAAACTGTGCCACATGGATACACCTGCTTTGTACTGCCAACAGTCCCTCACGTTGATAACTCTTACCGAAAAAGAATGACTTCAGAAGCCACACACCAGTCTATTTGAATGCAGCATTGAAGTTTGTGATGTTGTAGGCCAGGGGTGTCCAGTCCTGCAGCTGGAGGGCCATTTTCCTGCAGAGATTAGCTCCAACACACCTGACTCTAGTGATCCTGACGACACTGGTTAGTTGGCTCAGGCGAGATTGATTAGAGATGGAGCTAACTCGACTGGAAGGTGGCCCTCCTGAAGCAGGACTGGACATTCCTGTTGTAGGTCATTTGTAGCATCAATCCTAATCCTTTTTGTCATTCCACAGATGCATGTGGTTTGATCCGCTGGATGTTGATGGTAAACCCAGAGCGTAGAGCTACTTTGGAGGAGATCGCGGGTCACTGGTGGCTCAACTGGGGCTATCAGCTCCCTCTACTTGCTCAGAGTGAACCCGCATCTGTACATCAGGAGCCAGGACATGCGACTGCCGCATGTGGGCCGACACGCATCGCGGATTGGCTACGCCGCACATCTCGTCCTCTTCTAGAGAGTAGCTCCAAGATGCGCTGCCTGTTGCGGACAGGTGGGGCCACTGCAGGGGAACCGGTCCAGCGACAGCGCTCCATACGCAGGTCGCGCAAAGAAAACAACGTCTCGCAGACCATGCAGGAAGCTCCTCGCCCATCTAAAGGAATTCTAAAGAAGCGGGGGAGCCTTAAACAGAAAGCGCCCAGTGACTCCCAGGCTACACCCTTGGAGGAGAAGAGCCAGAATGCTTTGGCACCATCTGTCCTGCCTCCACCTCCTAAAGGCATCCTGAAGAAGCCTTCGGAAAGTGAGTCAGGCTATTATTCCTCTTCTCCGGAGAGCTCCGGACAGACTCTTGGGAATCCAGAGCCACACCGCAAAGGCATCCTCAAACAGCACGGCAAGTTTTCCGGCGGCCTGCAGGAATTTGGCTCGCTGGACCAGCTTGCACCCTCCTTACCAATGGTGGTCAATAGATCCCGACCGAGCGGCGCGATCAGTGAGGATAGCATCCTCTCCTCTGAGTCCTTCGACAAACTTGACCTACCTGACCGCGAGATTCCAGTCGTCCCAATGGAGCGACCAGCAGGTGGACGGAGGATGAGAGGATGCGTGTCCGTTGACAATCTCCTCGACTTGAGGGAAGAGTCTCAGTACCAGGGACATTGGGAAATGGACATGGCTTGCTACCGCGCAGGAATGTCCGACAGCGTGTTTTCAATTTCTGACTACGAAAACGTCACTCAGACTTACAAACAAGCCTTGGGAGCAACCGAAATGCACAGGGACTACGATGTGAAGAGATGACGCAACTCCAGTTGCGCTTGGAAAAGGAAGCTGGTTGGGAAGCAAGGAAAGTACTTCTGGAGCAATGCCAGACAAGAGTGGTCAGGGAATGGTTTCAGGCCCAGCAGGAAATGGGCCTTCGTAGAGGACAGGACGTCCAGTTTAGGACATGCATTTCATTCTGAGGGAACAGCAGTTTGTGTTGCAACATGCAAAACAGTGGTTTTTATTATGTAGACTTGGTTTGAGAAAAGTGCCTTTTATTTCGCCAGCTGCCTTGCTCTCAGTGACGAACAACTGACTGGTTATTCTTTGAAATGTTTTTAAATTAGTGTTTAGGGTGTTGGCTAGTCAAAAAATACCAAAGATGACTCATGATAAAGTTCAGAACCATTGTGAGTTCAGTTTGTTTTTAAGGTGAATGCTGGTGGTAGAACACAACAAAACTCACAGTGCAAAGATTGACTAAAGTGCTCTTGAAGATCGTTCCCGCCAATTTCTGACTTTTTAAAACATGCCATTAACTGCTCAGAGTTCACAGGTGCACGGATACAATAAACTGCTGCCTGTTTATGACTTTATGTAGTCCAGACTTTAGTTTTGCATCTGTTTCATATAAGAATTTTGCAGATAGGAGTGTTTGAACTGCTTCCATGTCGCAGTTTATTAGAACACCGTGACCTTTCAGAATAAGATGAAACTAAAAGTGCTTCTCAAATTTTGTTACAAACATTCTGTTTTCGAGAAACGTGTTGAACTGGTGAGATTTACTGGATGTTAACAATTGTGTGGTTAAAACTATTTAGGAATGGGGTGGAATGGTGTTTCGGTGTCATAACAGGGTGTTTGGGGTCATCAGTAAATCTAAACTCTTTATACAGTGTTTGTAAGTCCAGTAGAGCAGCAGTGTGATCTGTAGGGCTGCTCGGAGTGTCATGGCTCAAGATAACCCGGGTAATGAGGTGTTGTTCTTCTGTTTGGTGTCATATTTTGTTCGAGTTCCTGCATGTTTATTTGCCAAAGTGCCTGATTTATCTGCCCTGATGTGTCTTTGACTCAGTGGAACAATAAAACAGCACAAATTAAGTGGAAAATGTTCTCTGGCTGTCGGTTTTTTTGTACTCATCATAGTCTCCTGGATAACCCTAAATGACATTTATAATCAATAGTATGTGAGAATTGTGATGCAGCTATTATAATTGAAGTATTAATGAATTTGAAAGTAATTAAGGCAAATAGTATGCAACAAATGTGTCTGTAGTCTTTTGAAGAAGTAGTATGACCCAATACCAGGGTTTTTATAGTTAATCAAAACATAAACGTAAAACATTTTAGTTACTTGAAATACACTAAACGTTAACTGAAATAACATAAAATATTAAAAAAGTAAACTTATTTTATTTCAGCAAGTTGCCAATGCAACATTTATCATTTTTGTTCAATTTAACTTGATGTACTAAAATAATTAAAACTGATATGAAATGAAAATTAATAAAGAATATACTGATGCATTGAAAAAAACTAATAAAAAACACAAAACTAAATGAAAATGGAAAACACAAAAATAACTACTAATTATTTATATATAAACGATAATATAAACTCTAACGATAATAAACTAACAATGCCTGAAAAAATATACTTATGGTGTGTAGTATTAAATATGTGTTTTGGGATGCAGATTATTTAAATTATTATTTCTTTTCATATCTTTCATATTCTTTTCATTTTCCAGGTGATTCAGGTGATTAATCCAGACCAAAAAATATCCTGGTTATATTTTACCCCAAAATAAAGAAAAACGTTTTCATGTAAAGACAATTGAGATTATTTGGGGTCATTTTTTGCATTGTGACATTATTTTTATCACATGTAAATTTGCTAATTAGTATGCAAGAAATATTTATTACACGTCATGCCAGTATATATCATGGTAGTGTTTGTTGTTCTGAATTTAATTTATGCTAGTTTTAATTAAAATGTAATCTTAAAAATAATCGCATGATAAAGAACAGGCTTCATTTTCTTAATGCAAAACCATTCTGTCTTTTGATTTCAGGGTGAAATGTGGCATTTCAGCTTAAACCACCACGCTTAAAACATTCACCGTCCACACATATGCTGTTTATTTTCACATATTTATCTTTAAAATTGAAAAAGAGTTTATCAATAGCATGTATTCAAGTCCAAGAAGAGTGCACGAAATTAATCACGTGTGTAATCATGCAGTGTGTGTGTGTTTGACAGGGCGAAGGTTTCCTGACAATGCAAATATTTGCTTGGATGCAGAACATCTGCGACATTAAAACTAATGCAAACATCGTCAACAAATGCTAATGCACCGGAACTGTCAACAATAAGAGAAAACAAACGCGAGAATCCATTGGTTTGAGCGTATCTGATGGATCTGAGAGGGTTGGATGCATCCACCTGTCAGAGCGTGAGATCCTGCACCTGCACAGGTGAGCGGAGGAGCTCGGGTGGAGACGGCAGCACCTGATTGATGATCTCCTCCAGCGATGAGAAACAGGAGCGCAGGGACGCCTGGATCACAGAGAGAGTCTGGCTCAGTTTAGGAATCAAAAAACGATTCCAATTCCAAAATCGAATACTAACACCGTGTCCTAACTACACGCGATAAAAGGTATCTTTTCCATGTTAATCGGAGGTTTTGTTCTAACTAGCCGCGACACGTGAAATTGCTATTTTAGAAATGGTTTCTATTTCCGCGACGTTGCGACTGGAGCAACAACATTCAAACTACCATATTGACCCGAATATAAGACAATAGGCCTGGGCGATAAAACGGTATCGATATTTATCGACGGTACACGTTCTTCGATAACGATAGAAAAAATGTTCGATATAGCGCACGATATAGGCATGTGCTATGAGCGACGCAGACAGCACACACAAACACATGCTGAGTGCTGCGTTTCTGCCTGTGATGAGGAGATTGTGAATAAAAAAATGAATATTAGTCGAAACGCACTAATACGGACAAATACGACTGCTGCAAATACGAGTCTCACACAAGAGATGTATAGAAAGCCATGCAAAGTTAAAACGTTTAGAAAACACGTCGCGAATTTGTGGAGGTTTATTCATTTTCACTGCGTCTCATATTTACATTTATGCATTTAGCAGACGCTTTTATCCAAAGCGACTTACAGTGCATTCAGGCTATACATTTTTTTTTTATCAGTATGTGTGTTCCCTGGGAATTGAACCCACAACCTTTTGCGCTGCTAACGCAATGCTCTACCACTGAGCCACAGGAACAGTGGTAGAGCATATGTTTTTAAATGCAATCTGTGTGATCAGCAATTCGGCTCTTTGTATTAAGCAATGCGTAAATACATGATGCTTTTTTGTTCATAATTGTTTATGCAATTATATTTGATTTCTAAGAGTTAATTTAGACGTAATGCACGTTTTTATAGACAGTTGCGCAGACAATTTAACGCTCTGCATTATTTTGTTCATTGCGCCCTCCTGTGGCTTCGGGAAACAAGCCAAAAGTTTCCTTAAGACCTATTTAATCTGCATATAAAATATTAGAAATTAGATATTTGTTTTATTTTGTGTTTGACTGTTAAAACAAACAAAAAAATAGTTGTTTGTCTCAATAAGTTGGGTTAATTTAAAAATACAGTGGTTAAATAAAAAAAAAAATTCTATTCCTCTTTGTTTTAGAAATGGTTATAAAAAATGTCAATAATTATCGATACCGAACGATATGAAACATATCGTTGATACATTTTTTAGCTATATCGCCCAGCCCTATAAGATGATGTTTTTTTCTTGGAAATACATCTGAAAAAACGCGGTGGTCTTATATTCACGGTCTAGACTTTGACATGTCAATAATACACCCACAACAATAGGTGGCGCCAAATACGCGTAAAACAAGTGTGCCATGAAATGCGTAATGTAATGTGTGTTGTAAAGATTTTTATTTATTTATTTATTTTTTAAATCTGCCAGGCGATCTGCCAGGACCTTGCTCGCTAATCTAATCGCTCAAAAGTTTGGCTACATTTGCGATCAGAAGCCGAAAAATCTAAGTATAATATTTGTTATAAGCTAAACATCTTTTAAGAGAGGTGTCACCACCAACATGACGTTAAGGATCACGAACACGATTCAAAAACCACATGATTCTCTTCCTAAATTACAATGATTCGTCTTTTTCATTCCTCCACCTTTGACGTGTGCAATCACAACGCTGTAGCGTACGATCATTTAACTCTGCGTTCGCGCTGCCGCTGACCTAAAGAGAGCAGCTGTCATTTATATACTGAACAAAATTATAAATGCAACACTTGTTTTTGCCCCCATTTTTCATGAGCTGAACTCAAAGATATAAGACTTTTTCTATGTACACAAAAGGCCTATTTCTCTCAAATATTGTTCATAAATCTGTCTAAATCTGTGTTAGTGAGCACTTCTCCTTTGCCGAGATAATTCATCCACCTCACAGGTGTGGCATATCAAGATGCTGATTAGACAGCATGATTATTGCACAGGTGTGCCTTAGACTGCCCACAATAAAAGGCCACTCAAAAATATTGCAGTTTTATCACACAGCACAATGCCACAGATGTCGTAAGTTTTGAGGGAGCGTGCAACTGGCATGCTGACTGCAGGAATGTCCACCAGAGCTGTTGCCCGTGAATTGAATGTTCATTTCTCTACCATAAGCCGTCTCCAAAGGCGTTTCAGAGAATTTGGCAGTACATCCAACCAGCCTCACAACCGCAGACCACGTGTAACCACACCAGCCCAGGACCTCCACATCCAGCATCTTCACCTCCAAGATCGTCTGAGACCAGCCACCCTCAGCTGCTGCAACAATCGGTTTGCATAACCAAAGAATTTCTGCACAAACTGTCAGAAACCATCTCAGGGAAGCTCATCTGCATGCTCGTCGTCCTCATCGGGGTCTCGACCTGACTGCAGTTCGTCGTCGTAAACGACTTGAGTGGGCAAATGCTCACATTCGATGGCGTCTGGCACTTTGGAGAGGTGGCACCCATGGTGGCGGTGGGGTTATGGTATGGGCAGGCGTATGTTATGGACAACGAACACAGGTGCATTTTATTGATGGCATTTTGAATGCACAGAGATACCGTGAAGAGATCCTGAGGCCCATTGTTGTGCCATTCATCCACGACCATCACCTCATGTTGCAGCATGATAATGCACGGCCCCATGTTGCAAGGATCTGTACACAATTCCTGGAAGCTGAAAACATCCCAGTTCTTGCATGGCCAGCATACTCACCGGACATGTCACCCATTGAGCATGTTTGGGATGCTCTGGATCGGCGTATACGACAGCGTGTTCCAGTTCCTGCCAATATCCAGCAACTTCACACAGCCATTGAAGAGGAGTGGACCAACATTACACAGGCCACAATCAACAACCTGATCAACTCTATGCGAAGGAGATGTGTTGCACTGCGTGAGGCAAATGGTGGTCACACCAGATACTGACCCTCCCGGACCCCCCCAATACAGTAAAACTGCACATTTTAGAGTGGCCTTTTATTGTGGCCAGCCTAAGACACACCTGTGCAACAATCATGCTGTCTAATCAGCATCTTGATATGCCACACCTGTGAGGTGGATGGAGTATCCCGAGAGAAGTGCTCACTAACACAGAATTAGACAGATTTGTGAAAAATATTTGAGAGAAATAGGCCTTTTGTGTACACAGAAAAAGTCTTAGATCTTTGAGTTCAGCTCATGAAAAATGGGGGCAAAAACAAAAGTGTTGCGTTTATAATTTTGTTCAGTGTAGGAATGAAACAGCTTCACAGTCTTATCAACAACAGTATCATTATATCTGTTACAAACATTCAAATAATCATAGAAGTACGGGATAAAAGCTTATAGTTCGGATATAAACTCTGATGTGTACGGCAGAGTAAATCACCTTTTGAAAGTAATTTGACACTTCAAATAAAGATTTATCGATTACACTGTTACGCCAGTAGGTGGCGAAAAGGGGCTGTTAAAATGTATTTGTCTGTGAATCATTTAAAAGATTCGCTGATGCATCCAGTAATGAAACTAGTGAATCTTGAGTGAGTCATTGAATCATTCCACTCATAAATTACATGAGATTTTGTTTAGTTGTCTAATATTTTTTCTTCAGAATCGTGAGCAATTTTGCACACAAACAGCTCTTAAACGAGTACAGTTTTTATGTAGCCTGTTTTTATGTAGCCTATTATTTTCTTTAAGTACATTTTCTGAGAGTAGTACCTTTTCTGTTTGCTTTCCGCGCTGATTCTCATCTCAAGCGCACACATAAAGACGACACCGACGGCGCGCAATTCCGATAAATATACACATATACACAAAATTACAGTATTTAAATATTCACGCAAACATAATCAGTTATATCTTAAGTGAATGTTTGGGGAACTATTGGGGAAAAAAATCGGACGTGTAACATTATATTAGATCCGTGCAATACACTCTAGGCATCTGTCTCATTAATGTTAATCAAACAATAAAAGAAACGAGGGAATCACTCACTGCTTTTGTAGTCTTAATAATCAACTTATTTGTAATGAACACACTAAAGTGATTTTTACATTTGATTATTTGTTTTTCTTACTTGAATGCTTTTGTTTAGATGTAAAATGAAAAACGTTATACACTATACACTTGTTTCTTTCTTATATTTGTTCTTTTTTGCATAGGTTCTTATTTATAACAACAAAGATAAAATAAAAAATAGCTATGTTGTGATTATTAATCTAGTAATGATTATTAAGAAAGTGGGGGAAAAGATGTAATGCTGCTGGGTGATTTTGCTTTGGAACCTTCAGAAAACTTTAAATCTCTAAATTGACTTTTCTGACTCCATCGACTTCAAACAGGTGTAGCTCAGGCATTTTTCATCTGATTCCAACAAATCATACATCGTTTTGAAGGTATTTAAGTGTGGGCCTAACGGCTCTCTTTTTTACATTGTCTTTTTTTCTCTATCACATATTTTAGTAATCATCATAAATGCTATATCATTTGAAAGCTTAAAAACCTCAGAATTCATTCTGTGAAAAAAATTTTTTCAATCAGACAATGCGTTACCATGGAAATGGTACTTTAAAATCTTTTAGCGGTCTCCTCACCCTTAGTGGGTGGAGTCAAGTGTCACATTACAAAATGTAGTACGGTCTTTTAGAATCAAAAGTTTTTATAATCTTGACAAAACACATCGTCGGAAAGTCTCAAGATTCCATATTTGGTGGTTATTTTTTGATAGAAGTGATATTGACAGAGAAATTGAGACATTTGAGACAGAAAAATGTATCAAAAAACATTCAAAGGAGTTTTGATGGCACCTGGTGGCTGTTTATGGTATGACACCCTAAATAAAATCTCACAGCAATTTTTTTTTTATATCAACTTCAAATTTGGACCATAACTTACAGTGCCCTCCAAAAGTATTGGAAAAGACAAAATTGCTCTGTTGGCTGTGGAGTCAAGACATTTACAAATATGATTAAAAGATGAATATGAGACAAAACTACAGAATGTCACATTTTATTATTGGGTGATTCAACACATAGATGTTTTACCAGCTAAGAAGTTCAGCACTTTTAGAGTTTCATCCCCCTATCTGATGTGAGGATAAGTATTGGAACAGTTGCCTCACAGGTCTTTCTAAGTGATCAGCTGTGTCCTGTTGCATTCATTCTTCAGATATTAAAAGCAGGGAATGTGTCGTATCAGTTATATCCATTACTTCTGCATTCTGAATCTTACATTCGATGATGACACACACAAACCAGGATGAAGATGAGGGAGCTGACTTTGAGAGAAAAGCAAGCAATTTGGATGCTAAAAGAAAAGAGGAACTCAATTAGAGCTATAGCAAAAACAAAGGGCATGGAGAAATCAAGAGTTTGGAGACCACCAGCGACACCATCAATCAACAACTACCTGATCGGCTGAGAAAACAACAGTAGTTGATGACAGACAAATCATAAAAGCTGTGAAAATGAACCCTAAAAGACGTGTCTGTAAAATCACCAACAACTTCCAGAAAGCTGGGGTGATGCTCTGACAATCTACTGTCCTCAGGAGACTTTGACACAGAATTACAGATCCTACACAGCAAGATGCAAACCTCTGACCAGCACCAAAAATAGAAAGGCAAGATTAGAGTTTGCAAAAAAGCACAAAGGTGAGCCAGAAGAGTTTTGGAACTGTGTTTATGGACCGATGAGACAAATATGAACCTTTATCTAAGTGATGGGAAAGCAAATATGTGGAGAAAAAAAGGGAACTGCAAAAGATCCCAAGCATACAGCCTCATCTGTAAAGCATGGTGGAGGTGGTGTCATGGCATGGGCATGTATGGCTGTCTCTGGAACAGGCCCTCTCAACTTTACTGATGACTTAATGTATGATGACAGAATCCGATTGAACATGAATTTCACCAGCTGAAGAGGAGAGTAAAGGCAGAAACTCCCCAAAACAAGCAACAATTGGAATTGGCTGCATTAAAGGCTGGGAAAAGTATTTCAAAGGATGAGACCAAGAGTCTGGTGATGTCTATGGGTCACAGACTCACTGCTGTGATTGTGCGCAAGGGATCTGCAACTAAATAATAGCTTTTAATCTTTTATATCTGCCTTATGTTCAACTGTTCCAATACTTATGCTCACATCAGTGGGATGAACTCTAAAAGTGCTGTTCTTTTTATTTGGTAAAACACGTATGTGTTGAAACGGCTAATAATAAAATGTGACATTCTGTAGTTTTGTCTCATATTCATCTTTTAATCATATTTGCAAATGTCTTGACTCCACAGCCAACAGAGCAATTTTGTCTTTATTGTTCCAATACTTTTTGGAGGGCACTGTATATAGACATAAGGCTTTAATTTTATAGCAATTTTGGATTAAAATTATTTTCTAAAATATTTATTTTAAATAAAATAAAAAAAAATTGGTACAGTGCATTTTCTTTACAGTAAATTAAAACTTCTATAACTTTTTGATACTTTAATATTTTGAATCTGTAGTAATCTGCAGATTGTCTTCTTAAACAAAAGAGTCCAACCTTTGGTCTGTATTCCAAAGCGTTCATGAATTATAACAATTTAAGGGGGGTTGGTGATACTTAAGGGGTTAATGGATTAATGGAGGTATTTTTTTTGAAAATTTGCTCATTGTGACTCATTTTGCCAGCACAGGTCACATTTTTTAATCATATTGGAATCGAAAAGAATCGGAATCGGAGTTGATCAAATTCAATCGATACCCAGCCCTAATCAGGGCCGTTACGAGTGAATGTGTCCTCACCATGTCTGCGTTTAGGACGTCCCTCAGCAGCTGCAGCAGGCCGTCGGGGCTGAATTCATTCTTTAGGACGTCCAGTCTGATCACGGCCGCCGTTAAACATGAGCAGGCCACCGCAGACGGAGGGAAGACCGAGAACTTCAGCTCTGAAAACACACACACCGCTCGTGTAAGCTCCGCCCTGAAAACAAAACCCACCAATCCTAGCACAGCAACTATATAAATTATGTTTCTAACCTAATAAATTAATTGTACATAATTAAAGTATTGTGTGATTCATTCAGTTTATAATTGCATTACTGTGTAAAAATGTATTTAATACAAAAATAAAATGGCAATAAAAATGCTTCATGAATGAATAAAAGCAAATTTTAATCCAAATGTATGATTAAAGTTGTTTCTTATAAAATTGACTGAAATTAAACAATCATCAACAAGAACATCTACATTTGCTTCAAGATGAATCAAGATTGATGAATTAAAAGAAATAAATTAATGAATGATTAATAAATCAACTATTAATCACTATATTCATAAAAAAAAATATTTTAAATAAAGTAAATCACTAAATTAATAATTCTAATGTGGTTAAATGTAATTAATTTACATTAGTAACAGTTCTATTCATTTACAATATTCACAAAAATAAATTAGTGCTGTGAAATGATTAATCGCAGTTAATCGCATTCAAAATAAAAGTTTTTGTTTACATAATATATGAGTGTGTGCTGTGTATATTTATTATGTATATATAAATAGAAACACATGCAAGTATATATTTAAGAAAATTATGTCATGTTTATATATTAAATATATTTATATATAATATAAGAATATAAATATATAAATGTATATACATGTATATACTGTATGTGTGTGTATTTATATATACATAATAAATATACACAGTACACACACATATATTATACTTATTTTGAATGTGATTAATCGCGGTTAATCGTTTGATAGCACTAAAATATATTCATAACAATAATTTTACATCAGTTGTTAAATTATTATTTCTAATTGCTAAATTAATTAATTTTGATTAATTTATGTATTGAGAGAATAACAGTTGTGTTCAATTACACTAATGTGATTCGCTGTTAAATTAAGTTTTGATTCATTTGTCTCAATTCTGATTTTTAATCATTTTATTATGCATTTGAAAAAGAAATAGCAGATAAAAACACTTCATGTATGAATATAATGCACAATTTAACCCAATATTTAACCCTCATGAAGGTGTAATTAAATAACAACATCTACATTTCCTCCAAAATTAATCATTATTAATTGCTAGATTAATAAAAATAATAATTATTTTAAATAAATAAATGATTTTTAAAAATTGCTAAATTAATTAATATTTGTTCTATTCACTTTAATAATTGGTAATCAAATTGAACCAGGTCTTTTTCTCTGTTCAGTGACTAATTCAGTCTTTTTAATTACATATTTTTTTTATTATATGTGGTCCTGGACCACAAAACCAGTCATAAGGGTCAATTTTTTTAAACTGACATCATCTGGAAGCTGAATAATAAACAAGCTTTCCATTGATGTATGGTTTGTTAGGATAGGACAATATTTGGCTGAGATACAACTATTTGAAAATCTGGAATCTGAGGGTGCAAAAAAATCCAAATATTGAGAAAATCTCCTTTAAAGTTGTCCAAATGAAGTTCTTAGCAATGCATATTACTAATCAAAAATTAAGTTTGATATATTTACAGTAGGAAGTTTACTAAATATCTTCATGGAACATGATCTTAATATCCTAATGATTTTTGTTATAAAAGAAAAATGGATCATTTTGACACATACAATGTATTGTTGGCTATTGCTACAAATATACCTGTGCTACTTATGACTGCTTTTGTGCTCCAGGGTCATATATATATTTTAAAATTGCTGAATAAGATAAGATGAATTCGAGGTTCATGAATTCAAATGTAAATTAATTATTAATCAATTAACAAAAATAAATACATAAAACCAATTGTAAATAAACTGCTAAATTATTATTTCATGTAAAAAAAAAAAAGAATAAATAAACCTTGACAAAAAAGTATTCTTTGAGAATGCCTTAATATACATTTAAATCCACAACGTAATAAAAGTAAACAATTACACTAACAACTAACAACACTTACACTAATGTGATTAAATGAGGCTTTGATTCGTTTGTCTCGATGCTTTATTTTGTGAGTAATAATGTGTTTAGAGGAAAGCGCAGATGAGCAGCTAATGCAGTCTATGGCTGATTCTCGGGGCTGAGTGAGGTTAACTGTGACAGACGCTGATGTGCAGAGCTGCAGAGGAACAATGAGCCGCACACAAAGAGCGGATCAGAAGAGCTGCTGATGCGGCAGATACCTGTGGAGCTCAGAGCGATGTAGGAGAGCGCGTGTCTCCGGACCGAAGCCGTGTCCTCGGCGCTCAGCAGCAGCGTCTGCAGCAGCGGCTCCAAGAAATCAGACGGCAGAACCGCGGCCAGATCCCAGTCCAGACGCGACACCAGCAGCACCTCCCACTGCTGCACACATCAACCACATGCACAAAAAAATTAATTCATAATAAATTTAAAAGTTATCATTAAATAGTAAAGCCAGAGCTATTAGTATTAAATAAATAAATAAATAAATAAATAATAAGCAGATTTTTTTTTATTTAGCTGCCAAGTTTATTACCATATTTATGACAGGGTTATTATAGTTAACAAAAGCTAAAACCATTAAAAAAAAATACAAATGTATCACTTTAAATAAAGTAAACATTAACAGCAACAATGAAATTCTCTGCATTAATTAATTAATTAATTAATTATCTTCAGGAATCGGCTAAAAACAAACAAAAAAAACTTGCCCCTTTTAGACTTGCACTCTATTCATTTACTAACGGCTTGTTTTCTAAAAAAAAAAAATTCTATCTGTTTTCTTTTTATTTATTATATAATTTAAAAACTATGGAAGCCCGTTTCCGCCACTGATTAAAAAAAAAAAAAAAAAAAAGGTTATTTGGGGGGGATGAAATACATTTCACAATTCTGACCTTATAACTCGCAATTGGGAGTTTATATCATGCAATTCTGAGAAAAAAAGTCAGAATTGTGAGTTTATATCTTGCAGTCCTGACTATTTCTCAGAATTGTGAATTTATATTTCACAATTATGACTTTTTAACTTGCAATTGCGAGTTTATATCATGCAATTATGAGGAAAAAAAGTCAGAATTGTGAGATAAAAAGTCGTAATTACCTTTTAGTCGTAATTTTTTATTCAGTGGCGGAAACAGGCTTCCATAAAAAACCCTTGCTACGTGTACGGCGTTAAGCTAACTGAGACTTGTTATTTTTATACTATTTATTAATATTTAGAATGATCTTTTATTTTAATATCTTTATTTTAATTTTGAAATGTGCTTTTGTCATTTTTATTTTATTTAACTTTTTCATAATTTATATTTTAGGCTTTATAAATGAAAGAAAATGATTTTTAATGTTTTAATTTCATTTAATAATAACAACACTGTTTCAAATACAGGATAGTTTTAAAAATTTTTTTAGATTATTTTATTTCAGTGTTTTTAAGGTTATGTTTTTTAATATTCTATAAAGCTTTATTTTATTATTTTTTATTTAAATTTTAGTTTTATTAATTTTAATACTTCAACTTATTTTATTTCATTTTTAATTTACGTTTAAGTATTTCTTCTAATATTTATATTTCCTTCAAATGTAGGTCATCCAATCAGAATATAAAAGCTGAAAATATCAAGCTAGAGGCACAAAAGGATTGCTTACTATTACTAGAGGACTGTCAAAGTGTGCTTTGGGCTAATATTACCCACAATACCTTGCATAATAAAAGAGTTTTACAACATGAATACATTAAGTTGAGAGTTGCCGCAGCAGTTTTCCCAAACCTAAAAGCTGCTAACGGTTTGCGTAAAGCGGGTCATGTGACGTTACCAGGATCTCTGGGACGGTGACGGCGTGGTCGGTGTAGACGCACAGCTTGGTGGCGCTCAGAGGAACCGTTTCCCGCAGTTTGGAGGCCAGGAACATGCAGACGCACCCCAGCAGCTGCAGACGACACCTGCGCACGGCATTCTGGGACATGTACCTGTCCAGGTAATTAACGGCCAGAGGAAACACCTCCTCCTCACACTTCTGATCCTCACACACCTGCTCCAGAACAAGCTCCGTGATTCAGGATTCAGATCAGAGTGACTCAAATCACTGAATCAGATCCGAGTGACTCGAATCACTGAATCAGATCAGAGTGATTCAAATCACTGAATCAGAGTACGATTCGTTAGACAGCATCAGATCAGTGTGATTCGAATCACTGAATCAGATCCGAGTGACTCGAATCATTGAATCAGATAAGAATGACTCGAATCACTGAATCAGAGTATGATTCATTAGACAGCATCAGATCAGAGTGATTCGAATCTCTGAGTCAGAATACGATTCATTAGACAGCATCAGATCAGTGTGATTTGAATCACCGAGACAGATTAAGATTCATTAGAGAACATCAGCTCAGTATGATTCAAATCACTGAATCAGAGTACGATTCATTAGACGGAATCAGATCAGAGTGATTCGAATCACTGAATCAGATCAGAGTGATTCAAATCACTGAATCAGAGTACGATTCATTAGACAGCATCAGATCAGTGATTCGAATCTCTGAGTCAGAATACGATTCATTAGACGGAATCAGATCAGTGTGATTCGAATCACTGAGACAGATTAAGATTCATTAGAGAACATCAGCTCAGTATGATTCAAATCACTGAATCAGAGTACGATTCATTAGACGGAATCAGATCAGAGTGATTCGAATCACTGAGTCAGAATAAGATTCATTAGACGGAATCAGATCAGTGTGATTCGAATCACTGAATCAGCGTATGATTCATTAGACATCAGATCAGTGTGATTCAAATCACTGAATCAGAATGATTCAAGATAACATCATATCAACGTGATTCAAATCACTGAGTCAGAATAAGATTCATTAGACAGCATCAAATCAGAGTGACTCAAATCACTGATTCAGAATATGATTCATTAGACATCATTAGATCAAAATGATTCGAATCACTGAGTCAAGAGTACAATTCATTAGACAGCATCAGATCATGAGATTCGAATCACTGATTCAGAATACGATTCATTAGACATCATCAGATTAGTGTAATTCGAATAACTGAATCAGAACACGATTCGAATCACTGAGTCAGGTTGATATGATTCATTAGACCTCTCCTCACCTGCAGCATCCATCCCGTTAAGATTGGGCGCACGTAGCGCTGCTCGTCGGTCGGTTCGGTACCGGGTTTGATGCTCGGTCTCTCCGAGCTCAGCAGGTTCTGGCAGACGCGCGAGTCTCGGGTCAGAACCGCGTCTCTGAACGCGCGAACCGGTCTGAGGCTCGAGTCCGGTTCGACCAGCTCGTGACAGAACAACTCCATCTGACAGACTGATTAAAACGGTCAAACTTACCGTCAGACGCGGGTTTATGTTCACACAACTCCTAACAGCTCTACAAATATATATCCAATACATTTAGTCAAATTCATATATGAAAACACGGTTCGTGAGCGAGCTGCGGCGCGCGGCGTGCCCGCGCTCACGGGGATGGCGACGATTGTTGTGACGTCACATCGCCGGTGATGCGGCTTGTTCTCGGTCTAATGAACTCAGCAAGAAAAAATACCGCTTTTACAATTACTTGCTAAATTATGGAAACCTGTTTCCGTGAGACTTCTTACAATTCTGACTTGTTTTCTTGCGAGTTTATATCTGACTTTACAATCAAAACCGCAAAATATATCAACTCAGAATTAAGAGATGTGAATTTGCAATGTTGAGGAAAAAATGTCAGAATTGTTACATATAAACTCGCAATTGCAAGAAAAATAAAAGTCTGACTCGTGAGATTTTTTTTTAAATCTTTTTTACAATTATCTTTTTTAATTTTTTATGCCGTGGTGGGAAAAAAATAAATAAATAAATAAATTGCGGAATGTAAACTCCAATATAAGAAAATAATTCAGAATTGAGAGGCGTAGACACGGAATTGTGAAAAAAGAAATTTTTTTTATCTCGCAATTCTGAGTTTGTCTCGTTTTTTTTTTGCAGAATTGCGAGAAAATCCGAATTATGAGATAAAAAGCTGCAATTACCTTTTTTATTTGGGAAAAACAAACAAACAAACAAATAAATAGTAATCTGAGAGGTAAACTCATTAGATGTAAAAGACATTATTTTCGTCAACTTTTTTCGGGATAAAAATTTCTAATCAATTCTTCATTAATAAAACCAAAATTATATAAATTTTTCTTGTTATACATCCGGTTTCCTTCATCATCGAAGTAAAATTCACTGAAAACAAAATTTCACAGCAAGGTTAAAATCCATGCGCACTTAATAAAACTAAAACCAAAGCGTTCTGAAGTTTATATAACATAATTTTATTACCTGGTAGCACAAGTTTTAACCAAAAGTTTAGTCCAAAAATACGAACAATGCATTACTGCAAAGAATGCGAAATATATTGCAATACAATCGCGTTACGATGGAAGTCCACAGTGGCTCAGTCGACGGTCATGGCGGGCGTAGCGTCTTCCAGGTCGCGCGACTCTGCGCTCTGCAGCTCGCGCCGGATCTCGGCCGAAGTCTTCGGATGCGTCTGACACTTCAGCAGCTCCAGCAGCGCCTCCTTCTGTTCAGAGGACAGGTCGGCTTTGTAGCGCTGCACCAGCGTTAGCAGGCTCTGGTGCCACAGCACGGGCAGCGTTCGTTTGTCCGCGCGGAACGACAGAAAGTGCGCGACCAGAGCGTCCAGCACGCGGAAGGGCAGTGCGTACTTCTTATCCAGCAGCAGCCGCAGGAAAATGCTGTTGGCTCCGTTGTACTCCATCTCTGCGATTTTCAGCATGGCAGCGCTGCAACGTATAACGGCGGATTAGTAGCACGTAAAAAACTACAATTACTAGAATAAAGTCGTATTATTGTGAGACTGAAGTCGTAATAATCTGAGAATATTCAGTCAAAAGTCTAAAAATATTAACTTTACTCTTTACTCTCAAAATATTTCCCTGTAATCTCACAATGCTGTGAATTTATTATTGTAATTGTAACTTTATTCTCAAAATATTACAAATTTAATCTTGTATAAGATTTAGTCGTAGCAATACTATTATGACTTTCATCTCGTTACGACTTTCATTTACTACGACTTTGTTGTTGTAATTTTGACTTTATTCTTAAAATATTAAAAGTTTCATCTCGTATAAGACTTTATTCTTGTATTTCTGCGAATTTATTCTTGTAATTTTGACTATCAAAATATTTTCAAAATACAGAACTTTAATCTCACAGTGCTATGACTTTATTCTCAAAATATTACAAGTTTAATCTCGAATAAGGCTTTTTTTTCATATATTGCTACTTTTTCTCAGAATTTTAACTATTCTCAATTTTACAAGTTTAATCTCATAATTTTGACCTTAATCACCAAATATTATGACTTTTAATCTCACAATGCTGCGACTTTATTCTCAAAATATTACAAGTTTAATCTCTTATAGACTTTCTTATCATTTTGATTTACTCTCAAAATATGAAATTTAATCTCATATAAAACTTTATTTTCTTATTGCAACAACCTCATTATTATGACTTTATAATCAAAATATTATGACTTTGATTACACAATGCTATGACTTTATTGGCATAATCTTGACTTTATTTTCAAAATTTTACAAGTTTAATCTTGTATAAGACTTTATTCTTGTATTGCTATGACTTTAATTGTAATTTTAACTTTTCTCAATTCTTAAAATATCATAACTATAATCTCTCAATGCTACAACTTTATTCTCGAAATTGACTTTATTCTCAAAATACGATGTTTAATCTTGTACAAGACCTTATTCTCAAATTGCTATGACTTTGTTCTCATAATTTTCAGTTTATTCTCAAAATATTACAAGTTTAATTCTGGTAATATTACGACTTTTACGTGTAATTTTGACTTTATTATTGATCTTTATAATAAATATTATTTATTATTAATCTCATATAAGACTTTATTCTCACACTGCTATACCTTTTTCATAATTTTGAACATTCTCAAAATACCTCATATAAGCTTTATTCTAGTATAGCTACGACTTTATTCTTGAAATTTGGCAATTTTTGTCTCATAATCTAAGATAATTTTTCACTGTTGTAGCAAAGAGCCTGTCAACAAAATATGAAGTGTGCTTTAGTACGCTTGAAAAGTGTGTGTACCATTAATAAGTGTTTTAAAGCTGCTGATTTTGTTTAAGCAGCTGCTCAGAGAAGGTTTTATCGTGTTCACCTGGAGTGCAGCACAGGGATGGAGCATCGGGTGATGATGCTGCTGCTGATGATGATGGCTTCTCTCAGAGTACACGTGCCGGATTCACACAGCGGCAGCAGGATTCCTGCGCACACACACACACACACACACACACACACACACATCAGTGTTGTACTATTACAGTAGTTATTAATGCATTAAATTCACTTCTAGTTTCAGCATTTTAGATTAAATTTTTAAGGCAAGACAGTACTAATAAATAGGGTAAAAATGTAAAGACAATTACATTAAGTCAAGTGTTTTCAATTACAAAATGTTATGTTTAAACATGCAAAAGAGACATTATCTAATTAAATATGCACTAATTTGTACAGACATAGGATAAAGCCAGGTGCATAATTCTTGTTTGATTTTGTCATCATATTAGAGTTAAAGGTTTTTCCAGAAGGGATTTTGGATTTCTCTTTTCATCACCGCATAAATCAGAAAACACTGTCAACAGACAGAAAACAAACACATTTTCACCATGTTTTTAGGAGTAAAATGTTCTATAAATGTGACCCTGGAGCACAAATTAATAAATAATCTTTCCATTGATGTATGGTTTGTTAGGATAGGACAATATTTGGCTGAGATACAACTATTTGAAAATCTGGAATCTGAGGGTGCAAAAAAATCAAAATTTTGAGAAAATCACCTTTAAAGTTGTTCAAATGAAGTTCTTAGCAATGCATATTACTAATCAAAAATGAACTTTTGATATATTTGCGGTAGGAAATTTACAAAATATCCTCATGATTTTTGTCATAAAAGAAAAATGGATAATTTTGACTCATACAATGTATTGTTGGCTATTGCTACAAATATAGCTGTGCTACTCATGACTGCTTTTGTGCTCCAGGGTCACAAATCAGTGCGAATGGTATAAGAATAAACCTTCAGAATACAGAGAGGAATAAAACTGTAAAGTTTGGTGTAAGTGCTGCTGAAGTTTAAAATAACTATGTTTTAGTGGCATTTGTTAGATACTACAGTAATGATCTGTTTATGAGTTAACCAGAATAAAGCACCAGATCTGATCTGTTCATGTGGAACTCAGACTAAGCACTTGTGAAGCTCACTGGTGTCCTCTAGTGTTCAGTTAAAGAAACTGCACACTGACTCTGTTTACATCCACTTCATTACTGATTATCTGCTTTAAACTGTGATTTGTGCTTTACACTATTGGAATATTACTGTGTGCTTCAGACGTGCCAGTTTTACAGCATAACTTTGGCACTGGCTGTGTAAAACTCGCCTTTATTGGGAGTATGCTGATTATGCATTTAACTAAAGGCAGGATTGACACAGTCAATGCAAAGGTGGCACAGAGGCGCTTCTGAAGTGGCATTTAGGTGGGTTTCACACTTTTTAATGCTGCTCAGAGGTGGCATAAATACATTTACACAGCAATGATAACTATATACTTTGATACTGAGGTGGGTCAGAGTTAAATCTGGCTTTTATGGAGCATTACGTCATTTGAGCTCTTGAGCCTTAAGTAAAGACTGCTCTGTGCCTGCTCAAAATTTAGTGTAAAGACGCAATGCAGCATTAAAGTTATATTAGATTATGCCTGCTCTGACCCACCTCAGCCCCTAGTATCATCAAAGTGTACAGTTGTAATTGCAGTGTAAATGCATTCATGCCACCTATGAGCAGCATTAAACAGTCTGTTTAACGCATCGTGATATCGAATCGAATCGTTGACATGATAATCGTAATTGAATTGAATCATGAAACCAGTGTAGATTCACACCCCTAGTGTTTGCACACTGTTTAATGCTGCTCAGAGGTGGCATGAATGCATTTACACAGCAAATAAATACACTGCATTACATTTTTACCAGGAGTATAACGATTCGCTCGTTTTCTCGATGCATCGACTACAAACCCTGATGATGCATATGCATCGATCTTGAAACATGCATTTTTGAATCGTGAATCGTTGATTTCGGCCAATAATCGATTTAAAATGCTAAGAATCGAATGAATCGTGATTTCTTTAGCGATTCAATGCTTTATAATATATACACATTAAATTACTACAAGCACGAATTAATGGAGACCTTGGAACAATGTTTTTATTTTATGAAAATAACAAAGAAACTTACATCATGCAAAGGTGTGACATAAAAAGTTTCCCTATAGCCATTTACAGTATGCTACACAGTAGGTAAAGCCTTTTTTTTTTTTTTTTTTTTTTTTAAATCTTGGCTATACCCTACAGTAAAAATAAATATACTAAAATGTATTTGAAATAAATTTATTTCATACTAAGTAGCTATACTACAAATAAATTTACATATTTATGTACTTAATAAAAATACCATGCAGTTGTACTTTTAGTAGCCTATACTAAACCTCATCATTAGTGACATTAAAAACACATTTTAGGCTTAATATTAAGTAATGCACATTGTGCACAAGTAGTACTCCAAATAATGATTAACTAGAATTTTTGTTTCAATAAGTCTTCAGCGATGCAGTAAATATGTTAATAGATGAGTTTGAAATAAAAGTGTAAGCAATTTTAAATATATTACTTTTTACTACGGTAAATTTCTACATATGCCATATGTCATATAACACCTAACAATGGATAAAAGTGTTTTTTTTCAGACTCCATAAAGGCTGCTGTGTAATTTGCCCTCTTACTAAGCATTTATAGAATATAGGGGAAGCATTTAAATAATCCTGTGGATGCACTTAAAGAATGCAGAATCAAATAGTTAATCAAATCGCATAAATATTAGACTATATACTTCATTATATTTTACTTTACCTGTTAGTGATGTCTTATTTAATGTTTAAATAAATCTTTTATGAAACAAGTTATGACAGCCACTCTGTAAATTATTATATTTCAACAACAAATAGACATTGTATAATTTAGAAGTTAATTTAAAAACAATTTGCACGTTTGCATAGAATTTTTTTAATTTGAGTGTTGATGATCAAGTTTAAAAATAAATAGTAATTGAATTTAATTGAAGTTTGGGCTCTGTTGTTAACTGCAAGTTTATAGTAATGTAAAAGGGCTCCCTATAGTTCAGAGCAGAAGCTGAGGTAGATTTTTATCCCTAGGAAAAATTTTATTAGAATTGAATTTATTTAAAGAGCGAGCAAATTTTTTCAGTAAACCATTGTAAAAAAAGAAGAAGAAAAAAAAAAAAGAGAAGCAATTCATGTTTTTTTCCTCCTGCTGTACTGAAACCATACCGAACCGTCATGTTTGTGTACCGTTACACCTCTACCGTATACCACGATAAAAGCATTAGCAATTAATCGCAACATGAAAATTTGATACCGGCATACTCATCTGTTGCTAAATCCTCACCTTTGAACCAGGCTCCAGGTTTGAAGAGCGCTTTCTTCAGCGCGCTGTAGAGGTGGAACTTCAGCCGCTTGTACTCGGCGATGTCGTCTCGGATCCTGGGCAGCAGAACCAGATTGTAGAAGCGCTGAGCCATTCGCTCCTTCAGATCCTGGACACAAACGAGAGCCAAACTCAGAACTAGGGTTGCTCGATTACGGCAAAAATCACGATTACTTTGGTCAATATTGTAATCACGATTACTTAACACGATTATGAGTGGGCGTTATGACCAAAACTTTAAGCTTGGTTTATTTAAAGATAGTGATACTTTACATATTTTTTGTAGTGCGGTCAAACGATTAATCGCATCCAAAACAAAATATTTTATGTAATATGTATGTGTGCTATGTATATTTATTATGTATATATAAACACACACACACACACACATGCATGTATATATTTCAGAAAAATATGTTATGCTTATATAATAAATATATTTTAGTGCTGCCAAACGATTAATCGCGATTAATCGCATCCAAAATAAAAGTTTTAGTTTACATAATATATGTGAACTGTTTATTTATTATGTATATATAAATATAACATATATATATATATAAATAAAACATTTATATTCTAATATTTTATATTATATATAAATATATTTAATATATAAACATAACATTTTTCTTAAATATATACATCTGTTTGTATTTATATACACACATAATAAATATACACAGTGCACACACATATATTATGTACACAAAAACTTTTATTTTGGATGCGATTAACCGCGATTAATCGTTTAACAGCACTAATTTTCTGTAAATAAGGTTGCTATGACATCTACATTGTAGAGACCAGCGAAATTTCACAATTCTCAATACCACAGCAGAGTACTTGAGTAATTAATATTAGTAACAAACAAAGTCCTTAAAATTATTGAAAATTATTAAACTGTCAGTAATAAAAAAAGCAGAGGACGAATACAATAGAATAAAAAGATACAAATGAAACAAACTGTGATTTAAGGTGTTTTTTTTAAAGCAAGTCTCAAGCAGTTAACAGCCGACTACAGAAATAAATAATCAAACTTAAAATAAAACAGCATAGTCTTCACTGTAAGAATTAAACTTTCTTTGTTTCTTATTAAAGCTACAAAAGTCCTTCACTCAAGAGCACCGAGTGATTTTGAATTTGTCTTTTGTTGATTAATATTAAAGCACACAGTTGCAGCAGGAATATTAGGCTGCTGTCACTTTAAGAGCTACACGGATCCAGTTTACTGTTACACGTCTTTTTCATTCTCAACTCTTTACATTCATTTATTACATGACTGACGAAGGTTTATGCGAATTATCACCAAGCGCCGTATTTTAACACATTTTTGCGTGTATTTGACCGTTTAGGTGCTAAAAGTTGACTTTACATGTCCGTGTTCTGCTCATCTCTAATTGTTGGAGGCGAAAACCAAATTTGAAGCGGTTTTTCGATTAATTGCACAGCCCTACTGAAAACACAAAGCGCCGCATGCGTGACCTCTGACCTGGTGGCCTGGTACATGGCGGCGGCCGTCCACGTCTCGGGCTCGGTGAGGTACAGAACCTGCTCCCAGTTGGACAGAGCCGGGATGATCTTGAAGGCTTTGGGCAGTTTCCCGCTGCGGTATTTCGACAGGACCTGCGGACGGAAAGCGTTAGCGTTAGCGGAGGACGACTCGTACACTACCAGACAAACTTTTTTGGATTTTTAATGTTTTTTAAAGACTTCTCTTCTGCTCACCAAGCCTGCATTTATTTGATCCAAAGTACAGCAAAAACGTATTTTACTAGTGATGGGCAATGATTAATCGCGTTTAGTTGCATCCAAAATAAAAATTTTTGTTTATATATTGTGTGTGTGTGTTCTGTGTATATTTATTATGTATATATAAAGACACATACAGTATATATATATATATATATATATATATATATATATATATATATATATATATATAGAAAATATTTACATGTATGTTTATATTCATATAATTTATATTTTATATTAATATATTTAATATATAAACATCACTTTTTTTTTTAGATTTAAATGCATGTATGTGTGTACATTTATATATACATAATAAATATACACACATATATTATGTACACAAAACTTTTATTTTGGATGTGATTAATCGTTCCCCAGCACTAATTTTTACTATTTAAAACAGCTGTTTTCTATCTGAATCTCTGTTAAAATGTAATTTATTTCTGTGCTCAAAGCTGAATTTTCAGCATCATTACTCCAGTCTTCAGTGTCACATGATCCTTCAGAAATCAGTCTAATATGCTGATTTGCTGCTCAATAAACATTTTTTTTTATTATTATAATTTTCAATATTTAAAACAGTTGAGTACATTTTTTTCAGGATACTTTGATGAACAGAAACATCCAGAGATCAGCATTTATCTGAAATAGAAATCTTCTGTAACATTATACACTATACCATTCAAAAGCTTGGAGTCAGTATAATTTATTTATTTATTTTATTATTTATTTTTTTTTTTTTGGAGAAGGAAATTATAGAAATTAATACTTTTATTTAGCAAGGATGCTTTAAATTGATCAAAAGTGATGATAAAGACATTTATAATGTTACAAAAGATTTCTGTTTCAGAAATAAATGCTGTTTGTCTGAACTTTCTATTCATTGAAGAAACCTGAAAAAAAAATCATGTTTCAATTTTCAACATAATAATAATAATAATAATAATAATAATAATAATAATAATAATAATAATAAATGTTTCTTGAACAGCAAATCAGAATATTAGAATGATTTCTGAAGGATCATGTGACACTGAAGACTGGAGTAATGATGCTGAAAATTTAGCTTTGATCACAGAAATAAATTACATTTTAAAATTTATTCAAATAGAAGCAGTTATTTTAAATAGTAAAAATATTTCACAATATTACTGCTTTTGCTGTATTTTGGATCAAATAAATGCAGGCTTGGTGAGCAGAAGAGGCTTCTGTAAAACACATTGAAAATCTTACTGTTCACAAACGTTTGACCGGTAGTGTGCGCTGAAGCGCTCAGATTAGCGCTCGTACCTTGTTGACTCCTCTGTACACCTCCAGCACCCGCGGGTCCAGCTGAGGAGCGGCGCGCCCCGACGCCTCGGACATCACGCTGCCCACCTCCGTCTGCTTCTCCGTGATCTTCTCCATGATGATGTCGGCTAGCGTGCGTCTGCGGCGACACAAT
>CM077230.1:904429-976929 GCA_039654775.1 Spinibarbus caldwelli
CACACACATATATATACAGGTGCATCTCAATAAATTAGAATGTCGTGGAAAAGTTCATTTATTTCAGTAATTCAACTCAAATTGGGAAACTCGTGTATTAAATAAATTCAATGCACACAGACTGAAGTAGTTTAAGTCTTTGGTTCTTTTAATTGTGATGATTTTGGCTCACATTTAACAAAAACCCACCAATTCACTGTCTCAACAAATTAGAATATGGTGACATGCCAATCAGCTAATCAACTCAAAACACCTGCAAAGGTTTCCTGAGCCTTCAAAATGGTCTCTCAGTTTGGTTCACTAGGCTACACAATCATGGGGAAGACTGCTGATCTGACAGTTGTCCAGAAGACAATCATTGACACCCTTCACAAGGAGGGTAAGCCACAAACATTCATTGCCAAAGAAGCTGGCTGTTCACAGAGTGCTGTATCCAAGCATGTTAACAGAAAGTTGAGCGGAAGGAAGAAATGGGGTAGGAAAAGGTGCACGAGCTACAGGGATGACCACAAGCTTGAGAATACTGTCAAGCAAAGCTGATTCAAACACTTGGGAGAACTTCACAAGGAGTGGACTGAAGCTGGAGTCAGTGATCAAGAGTCACCACGCTCAGACGTCTTCAGGAAAAGGGCTACCAAACCACTTCTGAAACAGAAACAATGTCAGAAGCATCTTACCTGGGCTAAGGAGAAAAAGAACTGGACTGTTGCTCAGTGGTCCAAAGTCCTCTTTTCAGATAAAAGTAAATTTTGCATTTCATTTGGAAATCAAGGACCCAGAGTCTGGAGGAAGACTGGAGAGGTACAGAATCCAAGTTGCTTGAAGCCCAGTGTGAAGTTTCCACAGTCAGTCATGAATTGGGCTGCCATTTCATCTGCTGGTGTTGGTCCATTGTGTTTCTGAAGTCCACAGTCAACGCAGCCAGGACATTTTAGAGCACTTCATGCTTCCTTCTGCTGACAAGCTTTATGGAGATGCTGATTTCATTTTCCAGCAGGATTTGGCACCTGCCCACACTGCCAAAAACACCAAAAGTTGGTTAAATGACCATGGTGTTGGTGTGCTTGACTGTTCAAATAAATGAACTTTTCCACGACATTCTAATTCATTGAGATGCACCTGTGTATATATATAAATTATATATATAATTTGGCAAATAATATGATATTACAAAACTATACTTGAGATTATTCATAGTTCATAAGTTTATATTTAATGTATTTAAGGAAAGAATATGTATATATGAAGGGATATATAAACTAAGCCTTTTAAATTTGCTTTATTGTGAGGGATATATTACAGAAGCAACAATTATATAAATGTAAATTAAAGAAGTCACATTATTGCACAAAAACAACATTTGGAAAAATATCTATGTTATAACTTTGCAGCACATGAACACAATGCTGCAGTCTTTACAGTTTCAGAATTATTACAGAATTGTTTTTGTAATCTGGCAGGTGACATGATAATGAGACATTAGTGTGTTTCTTGACTCTGCGTGTGTGTCTCTGTGTGTGTGTGTGTGTGTCTGTGTGTGTGTGTGTGTGTGTGTGTGTGTGTGTGTGTCTCTGTGTGTGTGTGTGTGTCTGTGTGCGTGTGTGTCTGTGTGTGTGTGTGTGTCTCTGTGTGTGCGTGTGTGTCTGTGTGTGTGTGTGTGTGTCTCTGTGTGTGTGTGTGTCTCTGTATGTGCGTGTGTGTCTGTGTGTGCGTGTGTGTCTCTGTGTGTGCGTGTGTGTCTGTGTGTGTGTGTGTGTGTCTGTGTGTGTGTGTGTCTGTGTCTCTGTGTGTGCGCGTGTGTCTCTGTGTGTGTTTGTCTCTCTGTGTGTGTGTGTGTGTGTGTGTGTCAGTGTGTGTCAGGTGCCGGTGGCGGAGGGTAAGAGCGTGCAGCAGACGGTTGATATGCTGCATAAGAAGCTGGAGCAGCTGGGAGCCATTAAACAGGGGAACTTCTGGGTGGACTGCGAGACGTACCACACCACGGGAAACGCCACCGGTGAGCGCGACCACCACAAAACCTGTCACGAGTCACACAGCTATATTTGTAGCAATAGCCAACAACACATTGTATGGGTCAAAATTATCCATTTTTTTATGCCAAAAATCATTAGGATATTAACCCCATAAGTGTCACCCCCCATTTTTGAACATAGACGTGAAAGTGCACTATCCAAACTTAATTTGTTATAATTAATGAACACTTTGGAATACAGATGTAAGGTAAGACAATCATCAGATTATTGCAGAAGTGGAATAATTTCAAAATATGAAAGTATCAAAAAGTTATACAAGTTTAAATTTACTTTAAAGAAAATGCACTGTACAATTTTTATTTTATTTTATATATTTTTCATAACAGGTGTAACTCTAAAATTGCTATAAAATTAAAGGCTTGTGTCTAAATAAGTTGTCTTCCAAATTTGAAGTTGATATAAATTAAATTGAGGTTCCTGTGAGATTTTATATCTTATTTTTTTATCTTAATCTTTTAATTTTAATATTCTTAATAAAAAGAGATTTTATATTTAAATTACATTATACCACAAACAGCCACCAGGTGACACCCAAACTCCACTGAAATTTTTCTGATGCATTTTTCTGTTAACAAATGTCTCAATTCCTCTGTCAATATTACTTCTATCACGAAATAGAAAAACCCAGCACATATGGAATCTTGAGACTCAGAGCATTCCAACGATATGTATTTTGTCAAGATTGTATAAAGTTTAGATTTTTAAATACCGTGATACATTTTGTAATATGACACTTGACCCCGCCCACATCGGGGGAGGAGACTGCCAAAAGATTTTAAAGTACCATTTCCATGGCAACGCAATGTCTGATTTCAAAACTGTTTTTTTGTTTTTTGTTTTTTGTTTTTTTAAATAATATCTAATTAAGGGTGATTACTAAAATATTTGATAGCGTAAGACGGCAATAAATTATATAATGGCTGTGGGCCCACCGGTGACACTTAATTCAGTAAAGATCATGTTCCATGAAGATATTTTGTAAATTTCCTACCGTAAATATATAAAACTTAATTTTTGATTAGTAATATGCATTGCTAATAACTTCATTTGGACAACTTTAAAGGCGATTTTCTCAATATTTAGATTTTTTTTGCACCCTCAGATTCCAGATTTTCAAATAGTTGTATCTCAGCCAAATATTGTCCTATCCTAACAAACCATACATCAATGGAAAGATTATTTATTCAGCTTCAGATGATGCATAAATCTCAATTTCATAAATTGACCCTTATGACTGGTTTTGTGGTCCAGGGTCGCATGTGTTGCCATGGAAACCAGATGGTAATTGCTTCACGATGTGTTGCAGGCCAGCCGTCGAAGCTGCTGTACGTGATGCATAACTCGGAGACGCCGCTGAGCTGCATGGCTCTGTTCGAGGGCGGCCCGGGCCTCACCGCCGACGCCAACTTCGACGTCCTGATGGTCAAACTCAAGAGTCACTTCCAGAACGCCAAAGGACATAAAGTGGAGTCTCGCGGCACGCGTTATCGCTACTGCGACTTCCTGGTGAAGATCGGCACCGTCGCCATGAGCTCCAGCGCCAGAGGGATCTCAGTCGAGGTCTGAATGCGTTCAGTTGGACTCATTCACCATGTGCGAACTTTTCACAAAAAAAAAAAAAAAAAAATCATTAACTTTTGTAACTTTTGTACTAATTTATTTAAGCTTACGAAAAACGTAAGAACAACTGAAAACAAAGGTGCACAAAAAAATAAATAAAAAAAATCACATACAGCTTTCTGAATCATGTTAAGTTGAAATTTTATAATTAGATTTTTCATCGTATACAGGAAAAGCTGTGCTAAAGCTGACAAAACTTTATGCAAAATGTCCTTATATGTAGATGTTTTGGCCGTTTTATGCAAATGACTAAGATTGGAAATGTGGTTGCTCATTTAATGCACCAAGGATGATAACTATAGTGATTACTATATTATTTTAATAAAGAGAAGAGTGAAAGTCCACAACTATAATGATAACTAAAAAAAAGTTTAATAATTATTCTAATTCAGCAAAATTAGCATAGTCCACATGATAAACTATAACGATAACAAAAGAGAGGAGCGATATCATTAGAATCACTTTCTGAACTTTTTTTTAAGCTGATGAATGATAAAAACATTAACAGCCAATCAGAATACACTCTGAACATTTAAAGCGGCAGACGACAAAACCGCAGCACGCAGTTAGAATAAACAGAACATTATTGTGCATTGGTATAGACGCTAATATAGTTAGCATTAATGTGGGTGTTGGTTATAGTTGGTGTGGATGCTCCAATCCAGTCGGATCGCGAATCATTTGATTTAGATCGGGACTTCAGAGTGGGTTTGCGAATCATTTGAACGGAACTTCACGTATCGGGAATAATTTCATTCAAATCGGAATTTGGAGTGTGGAGCGCAAATCATTTGATTTAGATCTGAACTTCGGAGCGGGTTCGTGAATCTTTTGATTCAGTTCAAAACTTTGAAGCGGGTTCATGAATCTTTTGTGGGGAAGTCGTGGCCTGATGGTTAGAGAGTTGGGCTTGTAACCTAAAGGTTGCCGGTTCGATTCTCGCACCGGCAGGAATTGAAGGTGGGGATTGTGAACAAACAGCACTCTCTCTGCCTTCGATACCATGACTGAGGTGCCCTTGAGCAAGGCACCGAACCCCCAATTGCTCCCCGGGCGCTGGAGCAATGGCTGCCCACTGCTCCGGGTGTGTGTTCACTGTGTGTGTGTGCGTTTGTTCACTACTCACTGCTGTGTGTGTGCACTTGGATGGGTTAAATGCAGAGCACCAATTTCGAGTATGGGTCACCATACTTGACAATACGTCACGACTTTCACTTTCTTTCAGATCAGAACTTCGGAGTGAATTTGAATCTTTTGTTGTTGTTGTTGTTAAACAGTAGAAAACAGCAAACCATTAAGGCAGTACAGTTATAAAAACAAAAAGAAAAAGAAAGAATACACAAATAGAAATCCCTTAAGAAAATTAATCATGGTTTTACTATAGTAAAAGTGCAGGTTTTTTTTTGTTTGTTTGTTTTTTTTTTGTATAACCGCAGTTTTACTACAAATACCTGGACAGTAAAGTAAAATAATCTTGTTTTAAGAGTAATTTCCTTACCCCACTGGCAGATAATTTTACTTGTTTTAAGCACAATGCACTTAATTTAGTTTTTTTCCCCCCTGGAAACAAGATTAAATATCTTACATCATTTTGCTGATCTAGTAAATGCATCTTAATTTAATCTTAATTTTTAATGATAAATTTAATTAAAAATTTGTAGATATCTTGACTAGAAACCAAGACAAGAATACTAAGTAAGATGAGCCTTTTTTTGCAGTGTTCCCACCAATGAATGAATAATTCAGGCAACTCTTAGTGAATGAGACGCGTTGTGTTTTCTGACTAACCGTGTTCAGAGACGCATGATAAGGAGCAGTGATGGTGGTTGTGTGTCTGCAGGTGGAGTACTGTGCCTGCGTGATTCCCGGAGACTGCTGGAACCTGATGAAGGAGTTCATGCAGAGTTTTCTGGGCTCAAACACACCTGAGCTGCCGGCAGTGTTCACCAATAAAGCCGAGGGTCTGTACGCACCGGTGGACTGCATGGACACCATGAGCCAGTACCTGGAGCTCTTCGGCAAAGTGCGCAAACAGCAGGTGCTTCCAGGCAGCGGCGTCCGCTGAGACCTCGACCCGCGCAAACCACAGCCGTCTTCAGAGACTCTGAGAGAACTTTATACAAGCCACAAGAGCATTTCACACACGACTGTTTTTAAATTTGACATAAAGCATCTGTTCCTGCCTTTGTGTTACTTAAGTTGTGGCTCTGGATGCTTATTTTCTGTGTTTACACTTGTGAAATAAACTGTTTATTTTGATTTGGAATCATTTTATCCACACAAAATCAGTGTGGTGTTGTTTTAGTGTCATTAAAATCACTTTCACAGACTTTTACATTAACTGTTCCCTCCTGGTGGAATGCCTAACTCAATCCGACTCAATCTTCAAGAAATGGCTAAAAACACATCTCTTCCATCTTTATTTGACCCTCTAACTCTAGCACTCTCTATTCTAATTCTATTCTTTACAAAAATGCTTTTTGAAAAAAATTTGCCACTTTTAGACTTGCACTCTATTCATTTACTAACTGCTTGTTTTCTTTAAAAAAAAGGCCTCTAATACTAGCTTACTCTATTCTTTTTCTATTCTATGTGTTTTGTTTTTTATTTATTATATAATTTAAAAAAAAAAACACCTTGCTACGTGTATTGCTATTATAGGACTTGCATATCATTGCTCTTTTGTTGGTTTTGATTGCTTCTATTGTCCTCATTTGTAAGTCGCTTTGGATAAAAGCATCTGCTAAATGACTAAATGTAAATGCAATTAAAATACTATTATATTGTTTGTTAATATTTTGAATTAGATTTTATTTTCATGAAAAATGTTGCCTTGGCAGCTAGCTAAAATTAAACAGTAAAAAAAAAAAAAAAAAAATTATACCAGTCAGCGTTTATGTCATGTAACAAAACTGTTTTTTTAATGGTTTTAGTTTTTATGATAATAACCCTGAATCCCTGTTGAGGAGGTAGATGCTTCTCAAAGCTTTAAAACCTTTTTAGTTTCAAATCTAATATATGGTTTTAACTGATCTTGAAGCTGTTTAATAATTTAGGATCTATTTTAATGACAAACGCATGTGTATAATGGAAAAATCGAGGGTGATTTTTTAAAATTTGTCTCCAATTGGCCAGATAAACTCTCTCAAAAACACACAAACAAGCACTAAAATTGAATAAAACACCACAAATTATACAGACATTTACTTAATGGTAAGTAATGATTTGTAGATTTTCACGAAAACGTGTCATTTGTGTCATGTTTCGTGTCATGTTTGTACCGGATCTCGTTGCTTCTTCCTGACCAGCAGGGGTCGCCAGTGTGTTTTCAATACTTCAAAACAGAATCTTTTTTTGAAACAATTGGTTAAATTTTAAAAAATACTCAGTTTTTTTCCATCTCTAAAAGATGTTTATCAGCTGGTAAGAAGTTTTTCCTGAAAGTTTGCACTGGCGAGCAGCTACGTTCCGGCAAAACAAACACATCTAAAATAACGACAGTTATAGTTATAGATAGATTTTTTTATTTAGCTTTAAGTATATCAAGGCGTCTATGCATTGGTGTTTGTACAGGAACACCACATTTGCATTTAGCAAATGCAGAGCAGATGAAGGAGCAGAAGATTGGCTAGAAAATACCAATTCATTTGAATATGCATGAGCAGAACACAATGTGGTTGAATGCCGAGCCACGTGCAATCAGCCTTATATTACACATGAGCTTAAATTAGCATCAGCCAAATCAGAGCAATGCATTAACCAGCTCCACTCATTCAGTTCAAAACCACAAGACTTCGGGCATCCACGACCAGTGTTGCCAACTAATTTTCAGAGAAAGTTGCTAAAGGAAGGTCGATTTGTTGCTAAAATTTGCTAAATGACGTTGTGATGTCATTTCGCAATGACGTCATTGCGAAATCACAACGCAAAATTGTCACAACATCAAATCTCAGCAAAAATATATATTTTGTATATATTCATTTAGATTGGTTTGTAAAATCATATGCATAATATAATATTAAAATAAATAACTGTATTTTTAAATACACTGAATTATTGAACGCTTACACATTTTTGAATAATTACAATTTAAGTTTTTTTTAATAGCTAGTAAACTAGAAATTCTACACATTTTCAACTATTATGCTTTAAGCAGTGTTTTAAGTAGTTAGTATGCTACACTCTAAGAAAAGTCTGTAAAAACAGGACACAATCTACTGTGTCAATATGAAAGAATTTTCTGTATTGGTTTTTTTACCTGCTTTTTAAATTACGCATTGTGTTTTCGGGTTACATGGTTACAGGGTGATAATGGATAATGTCCTGGAAAATTACTAGCATCTTTTCCATTTTTCTTACAGTGTATTAACTGATCAACAATCGCAGGTACAAGCTACTAACAAAGTGTATAATTAATGAACAATTATTAAATTATTATTATTATTATTAAACTGAACAATTGCAAATAGCAGCTAACTCAATTCACGTGATGTGTGTAGCGCTAGGCATCTTTGGTTTTCTCTTTTTGTGTAATTTGGATAGAAAATGCGTGCCTTTTTATTGTCTGAGTCACTTATCAAAAGTTGCTAAAAGTTGCCAAATAAATTTGTAAAAATTGCTAAATTTGTTGCTAGGTGCTTTTGGAAGAAAAAGTTACTAGGGTAATCTGAAAAGCTGCTAAATTTAGCAACAAAATGAATAAATTGGCAACAGGTACTATTCGGCTCAACAATGGTAACACGCACAACATGTGATATTACAGTAAAATTGAAATCTATATTCTATTCCCCATTTTACTTAATTTTACAATCTTATAAAGTGGTCAGAGTTGCAAAGCATGCTGGGTATGCATACTGTATACTTCACCAACTGCATACATACATACTTCAACCTTTGTTTACGCTTATTTGTTTATCTTTTCCGCTTTTGGGAAACCATATAATCTGTGTTAATTTTATATGCGCTTGCTCGTAAAAATCATCTTAAAATGTAAAATAAATAAATAAATAAATAAATAATCATGGACAAGGTTAATCTGTTCATCTGACCCCGCCTCTGGAGCTTTAAAACCTGACAGACGCCTCCACAACCGATGAGAAACCGCGCTACCGACCGCCGTCTCGACCAATCAGAACACGGTCGACATGCGATTGATCGCTCCTCGGCCAATCAGAGCGCAGTGACGCCGGCGCTGGGCGAGTTCGGTTGAGCCGAAAATGGTGACAGCTCGCGCGTGCGGATGATGGCGGTAAATAACAGCTCAAAGCGAGTGTAAAAAAACCCGCGCAAATATTAACCATCATTTAATGCGCCAAACGTATTTCACCGGCTGTCTCGTGGAGGACTCGCGCCGAGGCGCCGTTATTTGAGAGCCGATCGGTGGCTTTGCGGTGCGAGTTTATTCCGTGGCTGCGGCTCTTGCTGGTTTTTGTTCAGCGGGTTTAAAGTAACAGATCTCTCGCGCCGGTATAAACACGCACACAAACACACCGATCGAGCGCCGGTACCGGAACCTACCGGATCCGCCGCTGCCGCGGATTCCGCGTGTCTCCCGGTGGAGCGTCTTTTGTTCTGTGAGTAGCGCTAGCGGGTTAGCACACACACACACACACACACACACACACACACACACACACACACACAAACATTCAAACAACAGACACACACACACACACTCATATAAGTCTACACACACTGCATTGTGAGACAAACACTCAAATACTAATGAAAAATATACATTCACATTCAGTCATATATGTAGAGAACACTATATAGTCACAAACACAACTCTCACATATGCATGCACACACTTAATCATATAAAGCAGCACAAATACACCACACTGTTTAAAATCAGAATGGAACCATTTAATGGCACTGATTTGTGTGTTCAAGTGTTGTAAGTAATGCATTTTTCGTCCACAGTTTTCATTCTGCACGATGAAGTCTTTTAAACTGTACAGCAGCAGGACACGTCCGCTCTGATGCTGAAGCTCGCCGTTTCTCACAGTGGGTAATATTGCTTAAAAAATTGGGAGCAATAACAACAACAACAACTGCTTTCGCACCGGAGGAACCTTTTCATAGTTCCTAGAAGTATTGGCAGAAGTTCCCACTTTTTGGCGTGTTCGCAGCGCAGGAACTAGGAACGTATTTAGTTCTAGGAACTCTGTTTGGGGTAACTAAATTAGCTCCCACTTCAGAGCAGGGTCTAAAACGGTTCTATAGGAACTACCAGTGACGTAAGTGTACGCTGATTGGCCAAACACTTCCGAAACACTGGCTACCTGGCATTTTTAAAAGGCCATGTAAAAATATTTACTCCACGAACAAAACAGCTTTAATAATGGCATTTACCTTCATGATATGTAACATTGCAAGTTAGTCAGATTTTCATGCTCTTTCAATCGCATAAATTCTGTGTTTGCATTCCATCTCTGTTAAAACGAAACCCACGCCACACAACAAAAACAGCTCCGATCACAGCGTCCTCCATTCACCAGTTGTTGATTCATAGATCGATTCTGAGATTATTGGAATACATCGCGATTCTCAGCTTATTTTTAACAGTAGATGGCGCTCTAGTTTTTAATGGCATACTCAAATGCTCACAAAGAAGAGCCCTTGTGCGTTCGGCTGAGTCATGTAAGTGGTTAAAGGAAAGGGAAGTGGTGTGTGGCCAAGTATGGTGACCCATACTCAGAATTTGTGCTCTGCATTTAACCCATCCAAGTGCACACACACAGTAGTAAACATACACCTGGAGCAGTGGGCAGCTAATGCTGCGGCGCCCGGGGAGCAGTTGAGGGTTTGGTGCCTTGCTCAAGGGTCTCACCTCAGACATGGTATTGAGGGTGGAGAGAGTGCTGGTTATTCACTCCCCCCACCTACAATCCCTGCCGGACCTGAGACTCGAACCCACGACCGTTACAAGTCAGACTCTCTATCCATTAGGCCATGACTGCCCCATGTACTTGAACACCCTTGTAATTCGCTTCAACCTTTTCAACCTGTTTCTAAAGCACGCAGCGCCATCTGCTGTTAAAAACTAAGCTCAGAATCTATTCAAGAGAGAATCGCTTTGCATTCCGATAATCTCAGAATCGATGCAGGACAATTACTTGATTCGTGATGCATTGATTTATTATCCCAGCCCTAGTTGTTGATGTTTGTAAACGCCGCAAATAAAGACATCGCTGTGGGCCGCTTCAGAGTTCCTGAATGCAACCAGCAAAAGAACTAAGTTCCTAGAACTATGCGGTGCGAAAGCGCCTACTGAGACATGCATGTTTTCAGTCGTCTTTGTCAGCAGTAATGCACTACTTTCTTAAAATGGTAACTTACAAACATTTCGTTATCTTGTCCATAGGATGAGTGCGGTCATGGCGTGTGGTTCCTGACTCCGAGTGCTCATGCGTGTTGGGAGACATGGATCGCTGTAAGCATGTGGTGCGGTTCCGTTTGGGCCAGGGCCACTCCATCCTCAACCCGCAGATGTGGCGTTGCGTTGACTGCGGCACCACGGAGTCCGTATGGGCTTGTCTGAAGTGCGCTCACGTGGCGTGCGGCCGCTACATGGAAGAACACTCCCTGAGTCACTATCAGACGACGCAGCACCCACTAGCCATGGACGTACGCGAACTGGACGTCTTCTGTTTCGCATGCGGCGATTATGTGTTGAACGATAATGTCGAGGGCGACTTGAAGCTCCTTCGTGGGGCGCTATCTACCGTCCGCAGCCCTGGTCAGCGCTCCCTGCGTTCGTCGGTGTCCGATGGCGGACTTCGAATGTGCGAGGTTGCGCGGGACGGTGCTATGCAGACGGCGTTGAGGCACAGACGGAAAACACTCCTTCAAGCTGCCTTGCGCTGTTGGAGGAGCCGACAACAGGAGCAACACCGGAAGCGCGAAGAGAAACAGGAGCAAGAGCGAGAGGAGAAGCGACGGCAACGCAGGGAAGTCAAGAAGCGGTTGATGGGCGAACTAGCCAATGTGCCACCGAGGAAAAGTGCACGGCTTCTCACCCAGGCTCCTCGTCCGACACTCGCACTTATTCCTCGGAAGTTCCGTGATCCTCCGGAACGACTCCCTGCGGCTCCCAAACAGTCCCTGCTGTCGCTGTCCAACAAGCCTCTGTCGCGGAAACCGCTTCGTAACGCGGGTCGGTTGCACCGATATCACGCCTCGCAGTCATCGCGGCGCAGGAAGCTCGCGCCCGGAGTCACGGGATTGCGCAACCTCGGGAACACGTGTTACATGAACTCCATTCTCCAGGTGCTGAGTCACTTGCAGAAGTTCAGGGAGTGTTTCCTCACGCTGGACCTCTGCGAGACCGAAGAGCTGCTCGCTAAAACCAACCAATCGCAGGGAGCCCTCACTGCGCTGGGCCGCATGGGGAGGACGAGCGGAAGCGCCTTTAGCAAACAGAATGTCCCGCCCAGCCTGAGCTCGGCGGAACTGGTGCAACCGAAAGAGCCGAGGTCCTCGGCTCGGCAGCAGATGTCATTGTGTCACGAGCTGCACACGCTCTTCAGGGTCATGTGGTCGGGTCGGTGGTCACTGGTGTCTCCGTTTGCCATGCTGCACTCCGTGTGGAACCTGATCCCGGCGTTCCGTGGATACGATCAACAGGATGCGCAAGAGTTCTTGTGCGAGCTTCTGGACAAAGTCCAGCAGGAACTGGAGTCGGACGGACCCAGGAAACACTTCCTGATTCCGATCACGCAGCGGAAACTGTCCAAACAAGTCCTCAAAGTCCTCAACACTATCTTCCATGGACAGCTGCTCAGCCAGGTGATGTGCAATTTACCTGTTTTGACCCGTGGTTCCCAAACTTGTTCCTGGAGATCCCCCAACACTACTAAATTACAGGGATAGTTCATGCAAAAATGTATTTAAAAACATCCTGGCTCTTCCAAGCTTTATAATGGCAGTGAATGGCTGTTATTTTTCAATAGTCCAGAAGAAGTCCAATAAAACGCATCCATCCATAGTAAAAAGTGACTCACACAGCTCCGGGGGGTGAGTAAAGGCTTCCTGTAGCGAATCGATGCGCTTTTGTAAGAAAAATATCCATATTTAAAACTTTATAAACAGTAATCTCTAGCTTCCGTCAACTGTCATACGCACATTCACAATAGAACGCTGTTCTGGCAGATGACGTAGGACGTCGGCATGGCATAAGCTCCAGTGAGAATATGCTAGTCTCATGAGAACCAATGTATGTTTACAGGAGCAAGGAAGCAAAGTTTCCTAACTTTAGCAAAGGAAAACTAGTCTCCTCTTGGATTATATCGAAATCCTCCAACATTTTTCTTTACAAGTCCTTGTTTTGTACTTCTAATTCATGACCAGTGTTTTGTTTTGCACTCTCCTCGGCGCTTCCACTTAAGCTAAGCCGACGTCCTACGTCATCCGCCGGAAGGGCATTCTATTGTGAATGTGCATATGACATTTAGCGGAAACTAGAGATTACAGTTTATACAATTTTAAATATGGATATTTTTATTACAGAAATGCATCAATTCGCTACAGGAGGCCTTTATTCACCCCCGGAGCCATGTGAGGCACTTTTTATGATGGACGGATGCACTTTTTTGGGCTTCAAAATCTCGACCCCCATTCACTGCCATTATAACGCTTGGAAGAGCCAGGACATTTTTAAATATAACTCCGATTGGATTCATCTGAAATGGGAATGTCATGGTACCAAAAATCTAGCAGTCGGTACCGATACCACTAAAAGTGGTAACTCGATACCGAGCCGATATCACAGAAAAAAAAAACAATAATGCTTAAACATTAACTCCTTTACAGTATTTAACATTACAAAAACGCAACATTAGTGGCACTTGGCCTTCAAAATAATACACACACACACACCTTTACTTTGAATGCAAGCATTAGTTTAAATTCACTGACATACTGGCAGGCTGAAAATATTTATTAAAACCATTAACATAATTATTTAAACCAGTAATATTAGCCAATAAATGTTAATAAGGATAATCCGCGAATGGATGCACAACGAATGAACATGCTGTAAGCTGTCAGACAGACAGTAACTTTATGTGTGTGCGTGATCATGCGCAGCGCTCATGCTTTCAGAGCTGCATGCTCATTTAAATCTCACACAATCATTCATATATCGTCGCTAGTCGCTACCTTCGGTACCATTGGTACTTACACTACTGAAGAAAAACAATAAATATAAACCTAGGATGACTTGGGTGAGTAAATCATGGGCTAATTTTCATTGTTGGGTGAACTAACCCTTTAAACACACCCAACTTTTTTAGTAGAGACTCTATTTTGGGTGTGAAAGGAGACGTGCAAAATGTGCAGTGTTGAAGGGCTCCAGGAATGTGTTTGGGAACCACAGGTTTAGATGTTTCATTTTGAATTGATTGAATAAATGCATTAAGGACTAAATCACTGAGCGAATTATCTGCGATAATCAATGTTTCTAAACTGAACCTGCAGGTAACATGTCTGTCCTGCAAGCGCAAGTCGAACACGGTGGAGCCGTTCTGGGATTTGTCTCTGGAGTTCCCAGAACGATACCACCGCATGGAGAAGCCCAGCACAGCGGCGTGTCAACGGAGCTGCTCGCTGTCAGAGATGCTCGCCAAGTTCACGGAGACGGAGGCTTTGGAGGGCTGCATTTACGCCTGCAACTTCTGCAACAGTAAGTTGCGCCTTTCTTACAGACATCACGAAGTTGTTGATGCATTTATCTAAATGTCCTGCATTTTCAGGAAAGCGCCGTAAATCGTCCCATAAGCCCCTGTCTCTTTCGGAGGCCTGTAAGCAGTTACTCATCTGCCGTTTACCTCAGGTGCTGCGGCTACACCTCAAACGCTTCCGGTCAGTCAGAACACCTCACATGTTTTACCTTGACGTGTTCGTTAGTTGGAACCAGGATCGTCCAAACTTGTTCCTGCAGAGTTCAGCTCCAAACACACCTAAGCTAAGACTAGCTAACCAAGGTCTTCAGACTAGAAAATGGTCGGAGCTAAACTTTGCAGGACATTGGTCCTCTAGGATTGGACACCCTTGGTTTGAACCTCATGCTAACGATTCCATCCACACTTGTCCAGGTGGTCCGGTCGGAATCACAGGGAGAAGATCGGCGTCCATGTGGCTTTTGATCAGGTCCTGAATATACAACCATACTGCTGCTCCGACGCTGCTCCGACGCCGCAGAGAGAAGCCTACACCTATGACCTGTCTGCTGTAGTGATGCATCATGGGAAAGGCTTTGGCTCAGGGCACTACACGGCCTACTGTTATAACACTGAAGGAGGTGAGTCACGGTTCCTGACTAGCGAACTGCACCTCAATCTGTTTCATGCAGACCGCTCACAATTGGTGTGAACGCAACCCTCGGTTTAAGCAAGCAGCCTGCATGCTTCAAATCTCTTGCCATGCATTTGCAACAGACAAATGCAAGTTTTACTTTGTGCATGTTTTGGCAGTAGAAGCAACATTTTCCATTTTTTACTCCAAAGTTATCAAGCTGCAGTCTTAGCCACTAGCACTCAAAGTCAGTAGTCGGGTTTCCATCCAAAGTTGCGAATTTAACTTGTGCGCAAAAATTGGAATATAGCATAAAACATTTGCGAATTAGAGCCGTTTCCATCCAATGAGTCAAATAGAACAAAATCGTCACGGCACTGGCAACTGGCACTAAAAATCACTAAGAAAAGTAGGAGAAGCCACTCGATATAATAATTTTCATGTACAATAAATGACTTGCACCTCAGAGCGAGAAGAAGAAACACAATAAATGTGGTAATTGCTTTTGGAGGCGGATGCCTGCTGTTTGGAAACACAGTCGTGTAAGACAATTCTGGGATGCAATTACATAGAAATACGTTGATGACAGACTTTGCTCGAGCATTTCAGAATGACCGTAACAACATTTCAGATGCTATGGAACGAGATCGGTCCGCTGGTTAGTCAAGTTATCCTGTCCCATGATGCAAAGTCACATGAATTTTTTTGATGCGCATGGAGGAATTTTTCCATCTCCCATTACTCACATTAACCCTTTTTTTGCACAAACACCTCAAGCGAGCACAAAAGTTTTTTTGCAAATTAGGGGATTTTTATTCGAGTTTCTATAACTCGTTTCTGATGTGATACTTTAAAAACAGGGTGATAGAAACAGGGTGATAGAAACATAGCTAGTGTTGGGAGATAATGCATTACATTTAACACAAGTTACGTAATTAGTAGGGCTGTCAGTCAAATAAAATTTTTAATCTAATTAATTACATGATGTGTAGATTAATTAATCTAATTAATCACAAATTACATTTGGCTGTAAAAATACCCCCAAAAGATTATTTAAAGCTATTTTTGTGTTAAATGAGAAAGTATTAAACATTACAAATAGCTTTAGAAAGAAATATTTTATTTGATTCAACATAAAATTTATTACTCACAAACATTAGGCTACAACGGCCTAATGTAAACTATGGAACATAAAAGTAGACAATTTGAGAAACATCTTGTTCATGCAGTGTAAGTCATTGGTAACCAAAACAGCTTTGTTACCAACAGTCTTCAAAATACCTTCTTTTATGTTCCACAAAAGAAAGTAAGTCATTCAGGTTTGAGTAAATGACATAATTTAAACTTTTTTTGGTGAACTGTCCCTTTAAAGTTTGAATGAATGAATTAATACTCTAAATAAGAAACTAAAACTGCCAGCAGGTGGCGGTAAATGTCTTTGAGTCTTTCATGCATTCGTTCAAACGGCTGATTCATTCAGGAATGAAGTAAACTGCCCTCTCTATGAATGGGGCTTTGAATCATTGATTCAAACGATTCGTTCAAAACGCGGATTCATTCAGAAACGAAACATCGCTGTGTTGCTCGGAGATGCGCAACAATTCTTCTGTGGCTTTATAGGTAATATTTTTGTTGGCAAAACTGAGCAAAAAAAGACAATATTGTGTTTAAGATATAACACAATATTAACTTCTTATTTACTGAACTGTTGTATACAATCACATTTGCATTCGGGACAAACAGCACTTGTGTGATATTGCTCTCGCTGCTGGTGTGATATCGCTTATTATATGATATATAAATATGAGACAAAAACGCATACAGGAGCATTTTTGCCCCAATATCTTGAATTTTAGGGCATAACTGCATTTATGGAGTTGTTGCCCTGCATCATATTTTCAACAGTCAACTGTATGAAATGTAAGATGACATACAGGTCTGGGGGCGGGGCCAGTCCGTTAACTGCGTTAAAATATTTTAATCGCATTATTTTTTTTCATAACCAATTAAGTTAACGTGTTAAACTGACAGCCCTAGTAATTGGATTATTTTTTTAAAGTAACTAGTAAAGGAACTACTTTGCTTAATCGCAACGTTTAATCGCAATCGCAAAGTTTAATCACAATCGCAAAGTTTAATCGCAACATATAATCATTGCAGTTAATAGTGGTTACCGTCTGTTTGATTACGTGCAATTTGTAACTAATTGCATGATTCTTACTGTACATTTCTGCCATAGTCACCACTAATAACCTACTCCTAAATATAATGTAGAAACTTAAAATTTTCTGTAAAGCTGCTTTGCAACGATTTGTACCGTGAAAAGCTCTATACAAATAAACTTGAATTGAATTGAATAGGGATGTAACAATTCATGATTTTGATTTCACAATTCGATTTTCTTGTGATGGTTTTTTTTTTTTTTTTTTTACAAAATGAGATTGAAGACATTATACAATAAATGAGAAGGTGTTCTTTCATTAGGCTATTGCTGCACGTTTCTTTGTGAAATTGAAATATAACAAAACTAAATTTAAATTAAAACAAACCCCAAATCAAATAAGCAAGTTACACAAATAAAAGAAATCTCTTCATATAAACAAACTAAGGCTTTGTCTGTGCTCTTTCCATTTAAAATGAGAGACAACCATCATCATCCAAACAAAGATGCAGCATGAGAAGTTTTTAATCTAAATTAGACTGTATAATTTTGAAAATTGAAGCAAAAACAGAATGGTCTGACTTTAGTTTTGTGAAACTATATACTATATAAAACATATTTGAAGGAAGCAGCAGACGAGCTGATTCAGATTCACTCTCTGCCAGCAGGTGGCGCTTATGAACAGCAATGATACAGTGTTTACCGCTGTAAACAAAGCAGAGCTGCGCTTATGAACACTACTTTAATATGCATCGTTCAGAGGCAAGAAAATACTACAAACTTTTCTAAAGACAGTCAGTTCCCCTCAGAGATACAATTGGAGTAGGAGTTCATATGATTGTATCGTGATTTATTTGGCATCTCAACCGTTTTGAATCGTCACATATTTTAATCGATTTTCAACCGGCTCACGGTTCATCGTTACATCCCTAGAATTGTATAAAGGAATGCATTATTGTAGGTCAATTTTAGAAGGTTTTATTGGTGCATGTTGACATACCACGTTGTTGTGCATGGTTTGCCACAGTAAAAGTGTTTGCATTGCAGGTTTCTGGGTTCACTGTAACGACTCGGAGATGAACGTGTGCAGTGTGGAGGAAGTGTGCAGCACTCAGGCCTACATCCTGTTCTACACGCAGCGCTCCTCTTAGACCTGTCTGTCTCTCGCTTTCTTCTCTCTCTACCTGTTTCTCTCTGTCTCTCATTGGAGCTCTGTTCCTGACATCAGCAGTGAGACTCAGAGGTTGCACGGTCTCTGCTGGCACAGTCACACTTTACCCAGGGCATTCAGGACCAAACTACACTCACCTGCAGGGTCCAGAACAGCAGGGACACACACACAGATCAGCCCCTCCGCTGTCGGCGAGAGAGACAGATGGACGCTCATCCTGGAGAGAAATGCGACAGCAATATGATCATCACACACTCTGAATCAGGAATTCTTCACCTTTGATACTGCGACTGTTTTCTACTCTTTCTAATCGGGATGAAATTCAGGAAAACAGAAAGCCTCTTCATTTACATCAGTGGTAAATGACCGAACAATCTTATGACGCTGAATGTCTAGTTGTGTGTGTGTTTGTGTGTGGAAGGGAGTGACTGCTGACCTCTGACCCTTGACCTTTGTTCTGTATCGTGAGAGCACCTGTTATCAAGTTTATAGATCTTGTGGGATCTTCCTGATGATAGTGAATAAAAAACAAATCATGAATCCTTGAGTTACTGTCTGCTTTATATTCGATGCACCTCATTGCTGACCGACAGGTATATAGACAAACAGGTTTTTGAAACCATTTTAACCATTTTCATAATCTTGTGTAATTATAATACATGCTGATAGTCAACACTATACATAGAATATTTGTGTTTAAACGCACGTGTTAGTTTAAAAGAATATCTTTTAAACTAAAAAACCTACCTACCCACCAACCCAATATAAATCAACCTAAAATCTTTTTGTTCAATAATCTTTTATCTTTTTTATTTTGTATTTTGAGAGTTTTATGGTACTAATTAATATTTATGCAATAATACGATCAGTTTTTTCCATTGAAAATAGTACAATTTTTTTTTTCTTTTTAAAAATAATTTTTCAATTAATGCAGTATTTCAGATTAAAATAGAGACTAGGCCCATAATATCTAATTCCTGAAGGCAGATTAGCACCTCCTGGTGAGAGCAAGGAAAGAAACATGTAGTTTTATGGTGTAACCACTAGTTGCCTGTATAGGACTCTATAGAGAGGTTTGGGAATTCCTTAGTTGTTTGTAGACAATTTACTTTTATTAGGTTGTGGATTTAAATGTATATTAAGGCATTCTCAAAGACTACATTTTGTCAAGGTTTAAATGTTGATCTAAAGTGCATGTGTGAGTGGGTGTGTTGAATTTTCACTCTAGATGTTTTAGTTTCACTCCTTCATTGCTGTGCACTTTTTTCTGCATTGTTGCAGGTTTGTAGATTGTAAACAAAAATGTTCTGTATTTTCAGATTTTTTGCCCATTTCCGATTCATTTCCTATATCATTTCCTAGTTTTTGACCGCGAAGACCATGTGACCTTTTTTTTTTTTTTTTTTTTTTTACGACCATTTAGCATGTTCGAATCATGCCCTCAATTTTTTTGTGTTCACATACCAAGTGCCATAAAAGTCACCAGATTTAATACCATTCCGATGAAGCCACGATTTTTAAAATTTCAAAACATAAAATTTTTCAGGTCTAAAGTGACCGAAGACTGCAGGGGGTTATATCAGAGGGTTAAAAACTTAAAATGATATAGATGTTGAACTAACGTGAATTTAAATTAAATTATTTCACAAACACTTTCAGTTCTGCTGTGTCTTGAAAAATCTGTCAGTATTAATATTACATTAACACACCATTTGTCATAGTTACTCTTCAGAAGTGTTCATTGTAGTTGTCAGGGAACATTTTTTCAAATTAGTCTTTGTTAAATTTTTCTTGGTTAAATAACTTTCAAACCAGCCAAACTGAAACTTACGTTACGAAATCTCGCGCCATTTTAGCATTTAAATTCCCTCAGGCGGTCAGCAAACGGTCCGTGCACGCGACTTATGGACAATTTATCCGTTAAGGTAAGTCTAAAATAAGACTAAATATCAAATCATCTATGTATAAACAATATTAAAGTGCTTATCTCCACGCATAACATCTGATATTAGCCATTATCTCCTCGTTTCTCTTTTCCAAGCACAGTTTGTCAGATCTATCTTATTTGCATAATGTTAATTAAAGGAAGCTGCTTCCCATCATGAGGAAGATAATGAAGTGTGTAAAACCTCCATCTGAGCCCCAGGTGGCGCCCTTGAGCAGTTTTTAACATGTCGATCCTTCAGTGAACTGAGCAGATTTATTCATTACCGATAAACCACATCACATCTGCTGATTTATAGAGCAGGATTAAGTTTGTGACAAACTCACAATCATTAACCTGTTTAAGTGAAAAGAGGCTATTTCATAAGTTACGTAGCATGCTGTATAAGTTAAAGATCATCTGTCTCATCATTTTGAGCCGGAAGCAGGTGACTGTGTAATCCATCCTGGGATTAATGAATTTGATCTGGATTAAAATCCGCATCTGGATTACAGCAACAGATTGTCGCACCGATGCAAAAAATATGTTCACCGAAATTATAAACAGAAAACAAATCATAGACTATATTTTCAAATGTATTTATTAAGAATACAGTGGTGTTGTGATTTAGCAAACGGGTAGAAACATGAGAAATATGATCATGCTAACAGTGAGTGTTACACTATTACTGTGTTTACAAAAATGTTCTGATGACAGATGTAGTATTGATTCTTGACTACTGACGTTACGTTTCTGCTTTTCTGCCCTATGTCAAATATCACTTAACAATACACAAAGTAAAATGACAAAGTTTCATTCTCCTCCATAACGAGGTATAACAGACACTGAGTTCCACAGAGACAAAACAACTAAATGCAACACATTTGAGACAGTTTTGGTGTCAACGTGACAGAGTTCCTTCAGTCATGAAGATGTTTGGATCTGAAATGTGACCGTGTGTTGGTATTAAAGCCATGCAACAGCAGAAGACCATCCTCTGGATTTATTTCTTGTGTCCGCTCAAAGAACCAGTTTTAACATTCATTAGTTAAAGCAAAAAGGAGCTCGGTGGTCCAATAAAAAGGAAAGAAACTAGGGCTGCACGATAAATCAAAATTAAATCGCAATATTTTATTTTATTTTAATGCGCAATATTCATGCGCTCATCTTGTCAGTGAAGCACGTTTCTGTGATCAGTAGTAAATCTCCATCCGAAGCCCAGAGAAACTCAGAAGAAACCCAGGAGATCCCTATAACGCTAGCTGAATAAACAGAAGATTTAACTGCTTTCATTGATTCAGCGTGACTAATAAACACACCACTACGACAATATATATGATGTATCTGAGTTCTTCTTATTATAATTTAAGTATATAATAATGCAATACCTTTATCACTGCTTAGAATACTATGAAATATGTTGTGTACCTTATTCTGTGTAAGAAGCCACATCATCTCACAGAAGGATTTATTTCAAACACTCGACTGACGTTATGAAGTGTGTTTGGAGTAAAAACATATTATTAAACGTGGTATTTTCGGATGGAGCAGCATTTACTACACAGAGCCATAGTTCACTCAGAAGCTACTCAAACAGCTGTCATTATTGCGAACGATTTCTTCGATTTCATAGTCTTTGATTTTTTTGCGTAGCTTGTCAGTGAACTACGGCTCTGTGTAGTAAATGCTGCTCCATCTGAAAGCACGTGATGGAGATTTACTACTGATCACAGAACCAGCTTTACTGACGAGATGCGCTTCCTTATTAATCGCGCAGCCCTAAAAGAAACCCATTCAGAAGGAAAAGACAGGAAATGTAGAGCCATGGCCTGCGATTCAGACAGCACCATCTTCAGGCCACGTATCTCCTTACTGAAGCCATGGACGGATCTTTCATGTACGTCCTTCAAGGTCTCACCCACTTCTGGTTAGAGTTAGAGTTTAAATTCTGGACGTGTATTTTGTTCATGTTTTTCAACTGGGCAACAAGCAAAGCTCAAGCCAATCCCAGTGTTTCCACAGTGTGACCAGGAAGAGCGCAAGGGCGAGGGTGGCGCCAACCCGGGCACGCGTCTTCATGAGGGGCGTGATGAAGTTGGCAATGGTGGAGACGAACACCAGCAGTACCGCCATCAGGGCCAGGATGACATTGATGAGTTTTCCCAGCAGAGCTCGGGCATTAGCGTTCTCCACGCCCTCCAACTGCACCACCTGCTGCTGTTGCTGCTGCAGCTCCAGTTTGGTAATGCGGGTGAGGCAGGACTCTACTGCTTCCTGCAGGCAAACATACACACACACACACACTTGGGTTGTAACACTCAGGAGTTTCTCTGGAGTGCCTAAAGTCATCGGAATTCAGAGTTTTTATCAGGAGTGTCCAATTACACTTTTTTACAACTTTTTCACAAAAATCTGAAATTATGTCAGCACAGGGTAAAGTTAGTTCCGTTACAGTATTGACCTGAATATAAGACTATGTTTTTTTCTCAGAAATACATCTGAAAAAAACGTGGTCATCTTATATTCAGTGATGGTGCTTTAGTCGTAAATGTTTTATACGATATTCCAATTTTGCGCATAAGTTTAATTCGTAACTTTGGATGGAAACATAGCTTGTGATTAGCTGATTCAGGTGTTTTTAATTTGCACTGAAAGTTAAACTCTGCAGGACAGTGGCCCTCCAGGAGCAGGATTGGACACCCTTGCTTTTTAAGGTTGGAAACTTGCACATTTGCGCACTCTTCATTATTGGTGGTCACCTGGATGTCTCGCGCTCTCTCGTACGACTGGTACGCCACCTTCTCCTCCATGCTGGCCAGCTCCTGCTTCAGATTGCTCATCTCGTTCTGATGGAGTTCCGTCAAGTCATTGAGTTGCTCTTCCAGACGCTCGTATCTGGAGGAAAGAGAAAAGACACGCCTTAGGGCCCTATGGAATCCAATTTATTTTTTCCAAATTCCATTTTTTCAGTTTTAATTTTTCTGGATTCCGTTTTTTTTTTTTTTTTTTCCAGACACTGTTTTAATGGTTAAATTAAATTTTATTCATAAAAAAGCATGTCTAATTAATTGAAATCATGAAACTTACAATATTAAACAGCAGTTTATTAAACGTTTATGAAATGTTTAATACCGCTATGCCCTATGAAATGTTTTATTTTTTCTCAAATTCACTTTTATTTTTACCAAATTCTGATTTCCATTCATTTTATGGATTCCATTTGAATGGTTTCATTAAATATTAATAATAAAAACCATCTCTAATTAATTGATTTTATTAAAAAAATAAATATTTTTATTTTATTTCTTTCTTAGTAATATTTCTGTCACCGTTTCTTCAAGTTAAACTGATCTTTTATTTTGACGGGTTGCTGTGAAGACCTTTAAGTTTCTCTGTTTAAGTTTCGCACTATGCAGTAAATTCCATTTTTATGACTGGATTCCGCGATTCCATCTGCGTTTTACGCATCGCGGAAATCATAGACCCCTAACGCCTGAAGATCTGGCTCCGGAGAGTGTTGGATTGGCTGTAGGTGCTGCAGTCTTACCTGTATCGCTCCTCCTGCAAGCACTGGGTCATGTAGCTGTAGTCGCTTTGCAGCTGCGCTTTCATGTCCTCGATGGCGTCCTCCATATGCACCTGACCGACTTTGATCTCCTGCAGGCCTTCCAGCAGGGCATCCCAAGAGGAAGACGACGAGTGGTGGTGATGATGGTGGTGATGATGTCCGTCCAGTCGCGGGCTGCCCATTGCCGCTCCTGCCCCGCCGGAGTTGCTTCCACCCGCTGACCCAGAAGTTGCGCTGGAGCACTCGTCGTCACTGCCGTATTTGGGGCTGGAGACCAGCGTGGCGCTGCCGCTCAGAGCTCTGGGCGTCTCCTCCGTGTGCCCATCCTCCAAAGTGTCCTTTAGGTGGGCGATGTTGTCGGCGCTGCCAAACTTGTTGCGGATGAGACTGGCGAACTCTCGGGGTTTCGAGACGACAGCGGTGTGCGTGAGTGCCGAGACTCCGCCCTTGACTCCTTCCACTACTCCACCTCCGAAACCACTGATTCCTGCTCGCATATTGGCACCTACGTCCTTCAGGCCCTGCTGCATGTCCCTCAAAACGTCTTTGGGCTGTCGCGCAGGACCATTCTGCAGAACAGTGAACAGATGTCATTACTCTAGAACAGGGATAGGCAGCATCGGTCCTGGAGTGCCGATGTCCTACAGAGTTTAGCTCCAACCCTGAAAAAACTCACCTGCCTGTTAGGGGTGGGAATCAACAGAGGTATCACCACGATATGATATTATCATGATACTTACATGATACAATATTATTGTGATTTAAAATATATTGCGATATTCTGTGATATATTGCAATTTATTACCTTTTTCCAACTTCAAATTGGAAAACTTTGGCAACATCTGTTTTAACTAAAAAGAAACACTTCTCAGTTTGTTTATCTCACTTCAGTTTTATTGCTGCAGTGCAAAATGGGATTGTCAAGCAGACAAACTGACCAACACTTTCATGAAAACCTGTCATAAATGTTGTATGGGCTTGGCAAACTCAATTATTTGTATTACAGTCTAATCTTGTCCACTTTAATTAAATGTAAACAGGTATGCACTGCTGTGCTACCACAGTAAGTAAAAGTAGATTTACTGGTATTGAAAGTAAATTACTGGTAACACTTTATTTCAATAGTCCACTTCAGACATTCTACTAACAGTAAGTAACTTTGCAACTACATGTCAACTAGCAGTCATTAGAGTATTAGTAGACTGTCTGCTTAATATCTTCTAACACTTTATTTTGATGGGTCCACAACATACTGACTATGAGAAACTTTGCAAGTACGTCAACTTATTCTACTAAACCTAAACCAACCCTTACAGTCTACTCTGAGAGTTACTAGACATGTAGTTGCAAATTAATGAGAATTAGTTGACATGTAGTTGACATGAAGTTACTCATAGTTAGTAGAGCATCTAAAGTGGATTATCAAAATAAAGTGTAACCAAATTACTGTTAAATTTAAAATTAATAAAACAGTACAATTTAAACAGGGACAGGGCTTTCCTGATAACCTTCCGCGATGCCGCCATCTTTATTTTACTAATTTACTAACTACATGTTTGTAGATTTTTAACGCGTTTTATTCGTGTTTGTAGTTCTGGACCGAATCCTTCGCCAAAGCTCAATGAATTGTGGGCAATATTAGCCACTGGAGTGTGCACGGATCCACACTTCAAAAATCGACCTGAAATAGTAGACCCAGGGGCGCTGCTATGGTTTGTAGGCCCCCTGAACAGTATATTTACTCAGAGCCCCCCTCGGTAAAAATCGCGTTCCGGGGTCCCTCCGGTAGAAATCGCGTTCCCCCCTAGGGGGGCCCCCTTTAACGCCGGGCCCTTGGAATCGTCCTAACCTCCCCCGCCCCTTAAGGCGCCTCTGAGTAGATCATCCAGAGACTTTTGGCATACTCTTTTCAACATACTATGCCTTGGGACACACTTATTCTAATCTCACATACTATTTAGGATGGATAGTATGAACATTGTGACGCAGGATTAGCTGATTAGCTTTTTCAGGTGTGCTTGATTAGGTTTGGAGCTAAACTCTGCAGGACAGTGCCAAGCCAGGACCGATGTTGCCTATCCCTGCTCTAGAAAAACGCGCATGCATGTGAAATTACCTGCTCGATCTCTTTAAGTTTCTTGTGATAGTGCTCGAGCTTCTTGTGCAAGTGTGCAATAGTCTGTGCAGACTTCTGATTCTTCTTCTCAAACACCTGTTTGATGCGCGAAGCCTGCTGCTTGTCCGCATTGTGGGCCAGTTTGAGATACTCGGCCACATTATCGTCACGGGCCTCCTGTTCCACGCGGATCTGTTCGGTGATCTTCAGGATCTTCTGCTGGAGGTGTTCCAGTGCCACTCGTGTTCTCTGGACCTCGCCGCATGCCCCGTCTGACCCTGCCTCCACGCTGATGTTCCCGTCTGACCCGCCATGGCTCACGGAGGGCGGCAGACTGAGAGTGGACACTTCGCTTTTATCCAGCTGCATGCACACAATGAAAACAAGCTCTGAGTTGCGCTGTCATGCTAACAGAAACATGAGACATGAAACCACACTATTTAACACCTCTGTCATTTGCGCAGCAGCTGCACGAGTGAGTGGTCACGTCTGTTTACAAGCTGAACAAAAACTCACACGCTCAGAGTGAGAGAGACACAGCGTGACCCACTTTAATTCTGAAAATATCTCTACTTACACAACATCACACTAAACGTATAAACAATCTGAAACAGTAAGTGCATGTCTTCAGTGCATGATAGACAGCACACTGTAGGATAGTAACTATGCATCTGAAATAAATTATTCATAAATGCAACGTCGCAATTCACTCCCAAAACACACTGGATGAATGAATGTCACGCATACACGATACTAAGTGGCAGCAAGTTCTCAACCTGCAATACCTCAAATAAGCATGCATCAGAGAATGCGTTTCGCATGCATGACAAAATGCACACATGCATGAAAAGATGCATGGTCTGCATGTGTGTTCAGAGTCGCACTGACACAGCAGGGTTTCACGAGAGGTTACTGCAGGCCATGCATCTTCACATGCATGCAACCTGCACACAGTATGCGTGTTTCTCTGAGACCAGGTTTGTTGTGTTACATACACATGCATGCACACGCAGCAGGGCTCCTCTAAAGGTTAGCGCAGTCCATGCATCTTTTAACACATGAATCTGAGTCATGTCACCTGCCGAGAGCATGCGCGTGTGTGTGCGAACTACAGGCCGCTGATGGACGCATTTAGAAAGTAGGTTGGAGCTGAGCGATGGGGGACAGCAAACACACACACACACGCATGTAGTGTAAATCAGGGATGTGTGTCAGATGACAGTGGGCGAGTTAAACACATGAGAAAAAACCGCAGCTGACTTCTGACATGCAGAACAGCGCATGAGAGAGAGAGACAGATGGGTGATGACGAACAGATGGATGGACGGACGGACGGATGGATGGACGGATGGATGGTACAATACAGGAACAGAAGATTAATTTGCGATAAATTACCATGGTCTTCAGTCCAGGGCGTGCAGCTTGACTGCAGAGACGTGTAAGAGGGCCATATCCCTCCCGTCTGTCTCTCTCTCTGTCTGTTCACCCCTCCCCTTCTCCTCTAGCCGTCCATCTCTCGCTCCAGTCTCATGGTTCACGCTAGAGTCAATATCGACTGCGGTTTCGTGTCTCTCATCTTTGTCTCGCCTGTATCTCAGATTTCTCTCTCGTCTCTCCGGCCGTGTGTTTGTCTGAGTGTTTCGACGAGGCTGCGGAGCAGATGAGCAGATGAGCAGAGGGGGAGGGGAGTTCAGCGGAGCATGCGTCACACACACACACACACACACACACACACACTCACAGCTTAAACTGTCTATGTGTGTGTGTGTGTTTGTTTTCATTGTGTGTTCATGAGAGCACATTTGGGGTGTGTGTATGTGTGTGTGTGTATTTTCACAGTGAGAAACACATTTTTAAGGGATATGCATGCATGTGTGTGTGTGTGTGTGTGTGTGTGTGTGTGTGGGGTGGGAGGGGGTAGGGGGGGCAGGACATTTCCCAAATAGACAGAGGGGCTAATGGGAAATGCTGACGTCAGTCTCATAGCAACAAGCTTCATAACAACTGAGTCACTATGTTGAAGGTGTGCTACGCACATAAACACGAGCTACTCGCGTGTGACGCGCAGCAGAGGTTACGCTTTTCTTATTTAAAGGAATTTTTTGCTTTAAATAACACAAATGGCTTCTCCAGCATTACAATAAGGTTGATAATAAGGTTGATTCGTCCCTCTGTGCGCAACTGTTAACAAATGGGAAACGCACGTACAATGCAAAAATAAAGGTTTAAAGTGCGCAAACGTCAACATGAAATTTCGAAATTTATTTAATTAATTTATTTACCGAATATTCCTGGTCTGATTGTGAACAATTGTTTTTCTAAAGACAAAATTCAAATTCAGAACTTACTCCGCCTCCTTTACTGGCGTTACCCAAGCAACCTTAACCTTAAAAATGGTAACTAATAGTTGGATAACTATGAAGTCATTGTTTCCTAAATCTAGCTAATTAACGCAGTAATTTAATGCCATTTAATAAATTGCAATAAAGAAAAAGCGTTAACACTGGGATACTCATATTTTTAAATACAGGTTATTCGACACCACATGATGGAAGTAAAATTCAGTTTCGCATTGACTTTTAACATAACACGTTAGCTTTATCTACTTGATTCACTTACCAGTCCAGAGAAAGGGTCGATTAGCACTACATTAGTAACACACTAGCAGAAACCCAGACCCAGAATTACCCAACTAACAAAAATATGTTCCAAAAACATTTTGCTAACATTCCCGTTAAGTCCTGAAAATTTTATTTCTGATGTTCTGTGAACATTCGAAACATCCGTTTTTTTTTGTTTTTTTTTAAATGTTTTTTTCTTGGTTATACAAATGTCAAGAGAACATTCCATTTGACCATTTTGCAAAATTATGTGAACGATAAATTTGAATGTTCTCTCAACTTTCTGAAACAAGCAGTAACATTTTAAAAGAATGTTAGATGAACATCCAACCAATGTTTCAAAAACGGTTCCATGAACCATGTATGATTTTTTTGTGCTAACGTTTTGAGAATGATATTAACAACCAGATAACTCTGAACAAACGTTACTATAAGAACATTTGTTCATAACTTTGAGAGAACGTTCTGTTAGGTGGGTAGTTTTAGCACAAAATGCATGTTTTGTATAGAATCAAAAGATTGAATATTTAAAGGAATTGTTTATTTGTAGAAATCAATCGTACACACCAGAGATTCTCTTTATAAACAGCTTTATTACAAGAATAATTACATGTCAATCTACAATACAATATTTATCCGTAAAATAAATACAGCATATATTCTGAGCTCTTTAACAATAACAGACATGTGCAAGCTACACTACTCAAAATAACAAGTGCAATTTTCCATCGACGGCGGATAATCCGGATATTAACAGGATATTTACAGACAGGTCGCAGAAATCTACAAGTATCAAGATATGAGACAATCACAAAGCAAGAACAGATTCAATAAACGTTTGATGGAATGCGAAACTTGAGAAACTGAATGTATCCAATTAGTGAACGTAGAAAGCTTAGCGTTCGTATCTGTGATTGTGTTTATTTCAAACAAACGTTACTTGTATTTCCATGACTACAAGTAAAACTGAGTGTTTGTAAATATGCTGTAGTTGCAGTGGCGGCGGTGTTCACGGAACGCAAGCAGAACTAATTTCTGAGTAAAACATTCATACGCAATTTACAAAGAATTTGTAGAGAATTCATTCTGCTCGTGTTTCACAAACGACGCCAAGTGTTTGTCAATAATTTTACATTGTAAAAACGTAATTGCAGCTCCTTTATGAGAGTTGTGTGAGAATATAGTCAGCTTAGAAGGGTTAGAATTATAAATAACTTTTATACGTCAAAAAAAACAAAAAAAAAAAAAACATTTGGCACCAAATGTTAGTTTTTAAAATTAGCTACAAGTATTGTGCAATAAAGCAATACATTTGTATACATGGATACTGAAAAATTTGTGTTTTATAACCTGTCGTGTTGTTCGTAATGAAACTCTTTTTCGTTATAATTTTGTGGTCCCGCTGAGAGACAAATTCTGAAATCTTTCGCCCCCTCCACACAACACCTAGTTGATTTAAAAGGATTTTAACTTATTTTCTTAAACGGAAATTTGTATAAATGTTAACCGTTGACATGCAAACATAAACAGGAAGAGGAAATGACAGAGTAACAATTTCCTATTAATGAATAACATTCGAAAAACACGATGGAAGATGGAAAATAAGTTCTGGAACAGTCTGTTGCGTGTTTCTTGCGTTCGGTCCATGGCACCCGCACGGACCAAACAGCGCGACGGAAAAATGCTACGAATGACTTTTTAGAGTTCTTGAGAGGATGAAGGTAGATGATGGTGTAGAAAAACAGAAGATCTGGTGAGAATAAGCGATGGTTTGTGTGGTTTTTGTGTGTCTGTGTTTCTCCTGTGAGGACAAGAGTCCAGACAAGACACACTAGCGTTCCTGAGTGTGTGTGTGTGTGTGTCTGTGTGTGTGTGTGTGTGTGTGTGTGTGTGTTATTGTCCTGATTTGCGGGGTGTGGCCACCACTCTCTTCTTCGCCTGGTAGAAATCTGTTTGGATAAGAGAGAGAGAGAGAGAGAGAGAGAGAGAGAGAGAGAGGGTGAGACGATAAGAATGCTTCTATTATTAGTCAAAGTCTCATTCACGCCTTCGTTTAACAGACGTCATTACTCAACATCTCTCAAAACATCCAAGTTATATTTCACTCCTGTTCTAAAACTATAACATTTAAAAATAAATGTCACACTACTCACATATTAAACAGAGCTTTTCTTTAAATTCTGATGCAAAAAAATCTCATTATGCATTCAAATATTTAGTTTTGCAACTTTCTTTTAGTTTTTGTAAGTTTTCTAGTTTTTCCCTCATATTAGATAAGAATTAGTTGATAATACTATGATTATTTAAATCAGCATAAATGACAGATTGTTGTTATTGTTACTAAAAAAAAAAAAACAAGTGAGTGAAATAAATCCAAATATAAATCTATATCTATATATATATACACACACACTTTTACTTTACTTTACTTTTAGTCATTTAGCAGACACTTTTATCCAAAGCAACTTACAAATGAGGACAACAGAAACAACCAATTGTAGTATTAAAACAACTAAAACTGATCCAAAACTAAAAGCTAAAACTTTATAAATAGTATACACACACACACACACTAAAAAAAATTAATAAAAATGAGAAATGCATGCCAGCATTTCTAAACTTAACATTTAAATGAAAACAAAATAAAGCTACAAACAATTCAAAATATTAAGAGAACAAAAGGTATAAGAGTGTAATAATGATTCTAACATAAAAATAAGCCAAACACCAAAAACAACTGCGTGTATGTACACACACACACACACACACATATCCATAAATTCAATATTATTTCCATTTCAATGTAGTTTGTTGAAGTACTAAAATAACTCAAATTAAATAAAACTAAAACTTAATAAATAACTTATACAGACATAATGGAAAACACTAATAAAATGACAAACATTACTACAACTGTAACTAAAATTAAAATAGATAACATATAAGAATCAAACTACATTAGTTTAAAAAAAAAATAACTGTGCCAAACATACAAGTAAGAAATGGTTATAAAAACTGAAAGAGAAGTGAAACAAGTAATAGGAAAGAGAATAAATGAAAAGCGATACTTATCCCTTGCTGGTGTCCATGAATTATAATATTAGATGAAAACTCAATGTCAAAGAACTTGAAAAACTTAACCAAATGTTGCTTTGGCTACTAAATAAAATAAGCATGTTTGAGTTTAAATATTAAAACGACTAACACTGAAATACACTTAAAAATAAACAGAAATACTTAAAAATGACAAAAAAAAAAAAATAAAAATTACAAAGGCTTTGATATAAGTTTTAGTATTTTAGGCCTGGTTTCACAGACAGAGCTTAGACTAAGCCAGGATTAGACTATAGTTCAATTAGGACATTTTAAAAAAAAATTATAAACATGCTTAGAAAAAAAAACATTACTGGGGTGCATCTTGAGACAAAACAAAGTCACTGATATATTTTAAGATCAGTCAGTGCAATTTTATTTCAGTTGAAACAGCTAAGACTTACATTTTAGTCTAGGACTAGGCTTAAACCTTGTCTGTGAAACCAGGGGTTAGTTAAATTAATTGCTAAATTATTAGCCTATTTGTTGAAATTTACTAAATTTAAGTAAACTCAAGTGAAAATTAAAATGAACACTAAAACTTTAAAAATAAAGCTAATTTAAAATAAACGTTATAATTCAAATAACATTTAATTCTTTTTAACTGCGTATTTCCGAGTCCTTCCTTGTGCTACATACGAACAGATTTTTGAGGTTCTTTTATAAATGCGTCTCTGTTTGGCTCCGCCCACCTCACCTGTGATATTGGTCTGTTTCCTCTTCAGCTCTGTCCTCTTTTCTGGCGTTTTCTCCACGTCCTGCGGGACAATGCTGAATCTCTCGGGGGTTCTGGGGATGTTCTCTTTCCCCGCGCCGAACAGGCCGGACCTCGACCGATTCTCCCCCTGACAGGCGCGGTACAAGACAGGCACCTTCACCCCGGACACGCCCTCCCACTGGAAGTCTCCGCCCTCCAGAGGCGTGTCGGTGGCGAAGTTGAAGCCCCAGCGGCGAGATGCCTCCTCCAGGTCTTTCCTCAGAGCGTCGCGGTACTCCAGCTGGAGCTGCTCATGATCCACTGGACCGAAGAGGTTCCGCCGCGCCGGGCCGTTTCTGAGAGCCCGCAGGATCCGCCTGTGCATCGCCATCACCTCGAGCTGCATCGAAAAACACATGATTACAGTCAGATTGCATTCAGTGTCTCAGGGTTACAGAAGTGTGTCCTCCCTGACCTGCGCTCTGTATTTAAGGGCTGAAGTGAGTCATGATCGCTGCATGTCTGGGCAGATCTGCAGGCATATGTGAGGGCATGTTCCTCCGGATCAGACGTTTAACCAGCAGAGGGAGCCGCACAGAATGACAATTTCAGTGAGAATCAAACACTGATTTCTCTAAATCCTCATTGCCGTGATGCAAAAAAAAAAAAATAAATAAATAAATAAAAAATAAAAATTCTCTTTATGCCTCCAAATATTTAAGTTGTGTGACTCGAATTTTTATTGTAATTATTACTTTTTAATATTAAATAAAAACAGCTCTTTTTAAATCAGCATAAATTACTATAAATGACTGATTGTTGCTTCCTATGTTTTTGGTGACTGAATTAGATCTGAAATAAAATGCTAGATGAAAAACCTAACTTTCAAAAACTTAAACTTAAAAATGTTGCCTAATAAATGAGTTTAAGTTGAAGTACCAAAATTACTAAAAATTAAAAGAAAATAAAAATAAATTAAAGCTAAAGTAACAAAATAAAACATTAAATATAAATACAATCTATATATTCAATATTAAACTAAATACTAAAACAACTAAATATACTAGTATTTATATCATAATATTTTAGCTTTTTTCCAAGTCTTCTATTTTTTTTTCTTCTCTCCACGTATGGCTGATGTCTCACTCTCACTTTACTCGCTATTTATGAAATGTTCTTGTGGGTCAAGAGTAACGTTTTAATCCAATAAGGAAATTAGTTGTGGATCTCAGGGGCCGCGGAAACGTTTCAGGAAATCACTAATTCTGAGGAACTTTCCAACCAGACACACTGGATATTCATACAAAACAACTGCTAAACTAACTGTATATTTCAGTTAAACATAATACTTGAGTCAATACAATAAATGTAAAGTAATAATTGTGACATTCTTACGATGACAAATACTCCAGACCAAAGTTCACATCAGAGTGTCAAATTTGTCATATTTTACTATCAATTAAATCAATAAATAATCAATTAAGTAATCATATAATATCCAAAGATTTTAGCCAATACTATCTTTTTTCCATGTTTTTATTTTTATTATTTTTTTTATTAAAATAACTTTCCATCATTCGTGAATTAAATTATGGCAGTAACGTTACATGTCACTGGTTTCACTCACTGCACTTCTGATTCCCTATTGGTCAATATGACGGAATGTGCAGCTCATTACGAGAATAAGTTCAAGTCGGCAGCGGGAAACCGAACGCTTATTGATTGGTCAGCAGTGACACGGACACGCCCACTCTATCCTCAGTCCACGTGAACGTGAAGCTCGTGTGAGCCGGTGGAAAACACGTCGCGATCAGATACAACGGTGACTTCACAATAACATTCAAAGAGCGATCAAAAATGATCCGTTCAACTTACTGGGAACGGTTTCGGTCTTAGTTTTACTCGATTGTTATTTTAAAGAAACACTAAGAGACTTTAAACTAGTTTTATAATTAGTTTGCATACTAACAGAATCCAACAGGTTTTGTGATAAACGATAACAACGTGTAGGCAAACGTTATGAACGTGCAAAATGATGTAAACGTGCAACTTACATGTTTTTTTTTTAAGCTTCTGGAAGTAAAAGTCAAAGAAGTAAGCGCGCTGTCTGCAGGATAAGCCCTTGAGAGATCCTGAACGGCAGTATTGAGATTAAAACAGAATTTAAGAAAAGAGGTTTGAGGGAAAGAGGAACCGCTGATTCCAGACGTTCTGCTGCTGCTCACTGGACTTTCTGAACTTTTATGAACTCCGATATTTGTGGTCACACAGGGGGCGGGGCCTCGTGAGTGCAGCACGTGGACTGAGACGACACGTGAGCACGTGTGCAGCGTAAACGCGCCTTCATCGGAACATTCCAGTCGATCGGCGTCACAGAAAAGAACAGAACCTTCAGAACGGAACGGAACGGAGCGGACCCGCCTAAAAAACAGACCCGCCGCTATTTTTACTCGGGCGTGTGATATTATTTGTTTGAAGTGTTTATTTCCTTTTTTGTATTGTAAATAAAAAATAATAATACAAAACAAAAAATACAATTATTAAGTTACAAAGAAAAACAGTACGAATGTACAGGATGGATTTTATAAAATAGAAACTGTTAGCTTTTTTCTTTTTTTCTTACTGAAAAGTAACTACGAAACAACGTATCTTATTCTCAGCTTCCTGCGTTTTAATGTCTCTCTATGAATTTTTTGTTAGTTTTGTTTAGATGTTTGTCTGTTATAATAACACTCCCAGAATGACAATCACTTTGTTCTCTTACAGCAGGATATGTGACCCTGGACCACAAAACCAATCATAAGAATCAATTTTATGAAATTTGAAAGCTGAATAAATAATCTTTCCATTGATGTATGGTTTGTTAGGATAGGACAATATTTGTCTGAGATACAACTATTTGAAAATCTGGAACCTGAGGGTGCAAAAAAATCTAAATATTGAGAAAATCTCCTTTAAAGTTGTCCAAATGAAGTTCTTAGCAATGCATATTACTAATCAAAAATTAAGTTTTGATATATTTACGGTAGGAAATTTACAAAATATCTTCATGGAACATGATCTTAATATCTTAATGATTTTTGGCATAAAAGTAAAATTGATAATTTTGACCCATACAATGTACTGTTGGCTATTGCTACAAATATACCTGTGCTACTTATGACTGCTTTTGTGCTCCAGGGTCAGAGGAGCCCAGAAAAATAAAGCCACGCCCACTTTTTTATCTCACGCGTATGTGAGAGGAGTCTCTCATGAGCTCAGTTATTATTACTCAACTATTCATCTACATCATATAAAAACTTAAAAATTAATACTTAACACAATGAAGCACACCATCCACTGTAATAAAATCCTACATGTCCAGTAGTACCATAATTATAAGTGAGATTTGGAAGCTAATTTCTGCCACTGTAAAAGTCACAATAAAAGTAATGTGACTTTTTTTTTTTTTTTATCTCGCAGTTCAATAAGAAACTCGCAATTCTGAAGCAAAAATCATAATTGTTAAATATAAACTCAATTGCGGGGGGAAAAAACTGAATTGTGAGATAAAACTCGCAATTACTTTTTCTAATTACTACTTTACTTTTGTTTTATTGTTATAATATGTATTGTTTCGTGCTTGAAAGAAAGAAAGAAAAAAACAGAATTGAGAGATATAAACTTGCAATTGCAAGGAAAAAAATCAGAATTCTGGGTTTATATCAGAGCTGGCTTCCATAGTGAGAGTTTGAGAGTACAATAACTAGCTATCATTCATGAAACAATTACCCAGATTAACAGAAAGAAGAAGAAATCGTGGCCACAACTTAATTCGTTCCCACATTATTTATTTTAATTCCCATTAAGTCATGGTGAATTTGTACTAAAATCGATTATTTATTAAGTCGCGAAATGTCATTTATGCTAAAAAATACAAACCTGTAAGGCTTCCTTTCTTCTGTTGAATTAAAACAAAAAAAGAAAAAGTATTTTGAAGTGTTTTCTGTCCATAATCAAAGAGGACCATAATATTGCTAAATTACATTTTTGTAAAAGAGAACAAAATTGCATTTATTCCATGAAACATATTTAATACATAAACAATAACTGCCCCAATTTAGAGCCAATAAACACAAAAATATCAGTCTTTGTTCACTAATGAGACTGAGTGCATCTTTCCCACGACAGACTGTACAGTCATGTATTCAACAGGAAAGGCATTTCATTGTTGTTAAGTGATGATGTTTAATTAATGACCGCTCTTCATTAGCGTGTCTACTGTTTGGCGGGAGAACAGGACTGTTACATGACATTCCACAGCGCGAGGAAGCCCCGCGAAAAATCAGCCAGTCACCAACCGTGACTCATCAGAGCGTGACGTCACGCGGTCATGAGTAACGCGAGCGAAAGCGCGGGAAGTTTGAGTGTCTGTGTGAAGCCATTCATTCATTCATTCATTCATTCATTCATTCATTCATTCATTCTAAATGAACGTTTCCTCACTCTGTGATGCATTAATATTAATAAATTTAAGAGTGTAGCCTCATGAGTTCAGTATTAATAGAAAAATACACTTGAAATATTTGTGCTTAATAAACTAATTTGTTAAACCAAAAGAATAGGCCTATGAAGTGAACTTCTAAAGTGATTTAAAGTGGTGGAAAACATTAACATTTTCCGCTCCGTAAACTAGCGAACGCAGTAAAGTCTCAGTAATGATCCACCTCACCCACTCATAACACAAAGGGTTAAAAATCCACCCATTCATGTTAGCATGTTACATAACAATTGTTATGAAAAGAGGAGGGGATTTCAAGGGCATTGACAGTAACCACCCTGAAGTGTAGCTTATGTAAGAGGTTATCTTGTGATTGGTGATCTTAGAAACCCTGTAGGGTAAGAACAAAGGACTGCTGATTGAGCATTACATCATTTAGCATTTGCGTTACCAAACAATTTCAAAGGATAGTTCACCAAAAAATGAAAATTGTGTTACTCAACCTCAACTTGTTCCAAACCTGTACGAGTTTCTTTCTTCTGCTGAACACAAAAGAAGATATTTTGAAAAATATTGGTGACCAAACAGTTGGACTCCACTGACTTCCACAGTATGAAATTAAATTAAATTAAATAAATACTATTGAAGTCAATGGGGACTAGAAACTTGATGGTGATTAAAATGACGACCTAATTGTCGTTATACCTTTAAGTACTCATGAATGAAGGATTCGAACCTACAACATTTAGGTTATCAGATTTGTTAAACTTCTACACCTTAGCAAACCGGAATCCATCAGCGCCTTCTTTCTTTAAAAATGACTCAGTGTTCTATCAAAATGTATGAATTGTGCTGTTGAAGCACCCAACTTTAATTAAATGGGCTAAATTACAACACTATAAACACGAATGTTTAATAATTACCTCGTGTTCTACTTTGGATTTTAAAAATGAAATCTAAATTCTTTAAATCAATACAGACAAACCAGTACCAGTTTTATAAACGTGCAATATGAATATTTCTCATGATAACTAAGCACCCGAATCTGAATTATGTTCTGCTAGTTCATAAATGTGGTGTGGATTGGTTTCTCAAGAGTTAAAGTTCATGTTCGCCCTCTGCTGGTGCTACTCCGCAAACAATCTGTATATATTTTAATTGTATTTTATTTAAAAATAGTTGTTCCTTTTTATACTTATTTATATATGTCGATAGTCAAATCCCTCATAAGAGCGATCTAACCTAAAACAAGTAACTTGCTAAATTGGACCTCAGCCACAAAAATGAAGCTCAGAACAACTTGTAGCCTATACTATTAAACCTCAAACAAGGTTCAGGTAGCATTATAGTTTAATATTTAACCAGGATTTTCAACATGTCAGTGATCACTACTGTACACAAGTATATGTGCTGTAGAATGGGGAATTAGCTGTATGCGAACACTAAAAACAACTCACGACACGTTCTTATGTAGATTTGTTTTGTGCGGTAACACCTTACAGTAAGGTTTTGTTGGGATTAACTAAGAATAAACAACTTTTACAACATTTATTAAATTTCTACATTCACATATAAAACTTGTACGTGTTAACATGCACACACCTGACAAGAAAAACAAATCACTCAGTAATTGCAAGTAATTTTCACAATTACAAAAAAAGGCAAGTACCACACTGGTATTTTCTCATAACATGAATTCCAATAATATATATTTTTTGTACAGACTACGAAAAATCATTTTTACAATGTTCATAAACAAGGAACAATAGTTTTTTTTTTTTTTTTTTTTACGATTTTTGCAGGAAAAAAAAATGCCGTAAAATCTATGCTCAGTGTTTGAATGAAGTCATCTATTAAGAGTAAATGTCAGTTCAAAGACACTTCAAAAACAGTCACTATATATTTCACTATAAAATGGATTATTTAAAAACTACTTCTAAACTACTTTTTTAAAACACACAATTTTTTTAAAAATTCGTAGAGACAAAAGCATTTTTGTAATGGGTTTTAATTCAGATCAACATTATAAACCGTACAAACACTACAAGGAAGAAAAAAAAAAAGAAGAAGAAAAGAATGAAAGCTGTTCTCCATTCCACCCCCTGCTGCCGTCATAGTGCCATTACATCTCCCCCCTCTGATCGCACAGAAAACAAACATGGTCGAGCTCAGCACAGCAGGACCAATCACATTCACCGCCAAAAAACAAATAACAATTCTTAAAAGTGTGAGATGGAATGCCGTCGCATTAAAACTGCAAACACGCACAACCGCAGCTACAGAAGAAAACAGAACCGCTAAAATAATGTTAATAAAAAATAAAAAAAATGTGGGGGACTCCAAGTCTTTTCAAAGTTTTTCAACATGTTTGATCTGTGCCGAGGTTTCCGTCACAACGTTCTTCTCGGCGCCGAAGTTCATTTCCGGTCAGTTGATCTGGAACGACTGTAAACGAAAAGATCAAGCATGTCCAACATCATTTCTCACAGGAATATTTCTTCCAAAACTTGCTTTAAATCAGCAGTTGCAGTAGTGTGAAAATTCTGATATTCTGAAACAAAGTTTAGGTAGCAACGTTCTTCTGGAACAACACCAATATCTATGGTAACATTCTTAAGCGTAAAATAAAAGTAAAAACTACCATTTAAACAACTTTACAGTTTAAACAAGTTGTGACAAAGTTTTATACAATGACAAACCTCTAATTTCTATGGAAGTCCATTTGTGCCACTGAATAAAAATTTGAAAATATTTCTCTCAGAAGTGTGTGACAAAAAAAAAAAAATCAGAATTGCGAGAACAAAAAAAGTCAAGAATTGTGAGATTTAAACTCGAAATCGGAAGAAAAACAGAATTGCGAGATATAAAACTCACAATTGCGAGTTATCTCACAATTCTGATAAGTCAGAATTGCAAGATCTAAACTAGAAATTGCGAGAAGTCAGAACTGCAAGATACAAACTTGCAATTGTGAGAAAAAAAGTCAGTGTTGCACATATCTCGCAATTCTGGCTTTATTTCATGCAAATGCGACAAATTAATGATTATGTTACATAATTGGTCTGAAAAAAAACAGTAGATAGGTTGAATAAATACAAATTGACTGACAGTAAGTGGCACTTGTGGAGGGCAAAAATACAACGGTTACCCCTGTTAACACTTATAAACACTATTTATTAGTCTTTGTCCATCATACAGAGGTAAAAAGAACATTTGCCTAAATGGCCTATATAAATGCCATAAGAAATAAAATGTGCAGAAACTCTTACCTCCTTGATCGGGAGAAAGATCGCGAGAGCCTGTGGTTCCTGTCGCGAGACAGCGATCTCTCCCTCCGGCGCTCTCTGGAAAGAGATCTAGACAGAATCCAAAAACAAAACATTGAGAAAGTGCTTACAAAACCAAGCGGGAAAGCTGCCAGAACAGATGGACTCTTACCTGCTGCGACTACGACTCAGGCTCCTCCTCCTGGGCGATCTGAAGAAGAGAAGAGGCAAAGCGAGTGAGCGCACAATCGACACACGGACGCACCTCAAAAGCCCTGCAACTCCAGCCTGCTAACGGTCAAACGCACTCGTCACCGCCCTGATACAGGGGTGGAGTGGAGACCTCGCAACACATGAGGCTTCGGAGAACCTCCCTCGCTAAGAGCGTTACGCTCGAGTACAGAGAGCTACAAAAGTAGTGCCCTAGCAGGAGAAACTCAACAGAAACGCACTGCAAACAACCCCACAGAATGAAGACAGTGAAAGAAAGCAAGAGCAGCTCTCAAAGCCCACGCTTCTTCTGTAACCTGAACCTCCGTTTGGGCTCCCCATCAGTCTGCTTGCCTAAGCTTAACAACGTCTGTCCAGATCTCATACCAACCCTGTTTGTTTCAACTCAACAGGAGATTTCTCCTCAACTTACATCTGTATTCAGCATTAAACTGTATGAAGCAGGAAAAACTTACTAGTCTTTTCGGTTTTCAACAAGCTAGAAAAGGCGAAGGGGAGGACGGCTGGCGGCCGGGGAGCAGAATTGGCGGGAAAGTGCAGGCCAGATGCAGCGAGCTGATTAGCTGGCTTGCGGATGGGGGCTGGATGTAGTGGATTTTTCCTGCTTTTATTGGTTAGCCGAAGGCTGTTGCTGGTGGTTTGTAGTGTAGACATTGGGGAGCGTAAAACGCTGATTGGTCAGGAATGTGAAGTGGGCCGCTGCCGATTGGGTGTTAAGGTTGGAGGAGGAGGAGCTGACAACGGCATGCTCAGGAACCAATGGGCTGGTGCGACCTGATGACTGGCAACGCCTGGGTCATGTGACACCAACCCAGCCAGCTGATTGGGGCACGCTGGTCACATGATGCTGAAAGAGGACTAGTAGACTGACTCAGAGGGTGGTGAGGAGAGGCATGGTGGTGACTCTGCAACGGGGTTCATTTTTATTAATATAGATAAGAAAATAAAAACAACCTTCATGTAAAGTTAAGTCAACAAAAGATTGCATATTCCAACCATTACTAGAGCCTAGCAGATTACTGAAATCTAGTGACTGGGCTTTGATGTCCAATTCGCAAATTAGCAAAATTAACGTTCGGGTCAAGTTTCAATCCAAAAATCAAGAGAAACAAAGCCTATTTTGAAGACATTGAAGGTTTTCTGCACTGAGACTTAGGGACGGTTAATCACATTTTTATAAAACTTTACCTCAATCACCGCTGTAATTCTCATTACCGTCATATAAGGGTAAATTATCTTTCACAACACATTACGTTAAATTTGCAATATGTTTATTAACTGGCTAATCAGCATTTGCACAAGATAATTCAAGCCAATCTCATGGGAAAATGTGACTATTTTATGAGCTGGCGATGAACTTGCACAAAAATGCACAATTTTTAGGGGGGGGAACAATGTACGAAACAAATTAGCCACCAATTCACTAAAACGTAAAATTAAATTTGTGTTGGATATTTGTTACAGCAATGAGAATTTATGTGCCAAATCACAATGCAAAAAACAAGCGAAAAGCATTTAATTTTGGAGTGAAACCTAACCCGGGCATTTTGTCATGGAATTAACCCAATAATTACTTACTGATTTGCATTGTAACAAAATATCAGAATTTGAGAAGCCCAGTCAATCATTGTTTAATGGTTATCAATGACAATGAAGATGGAGGAGCAAAAGATCTCCGGCAGACGCTCGTCAGAACCGGGACACCCGGCACCGGCGGAGCCTCCAGGACTGGCAGGAGGGGCAGAATCGGATTAGTTTCCTCTGGAACACAACCTACAGAGAGACAGGCGAGTGGGAAAACGGGTTTACCTGCGCCTGGGGGCCGGGCTGCGCCTGCGGTAGTCATCGCGTGGGCGTCGGTTCCAAGACGGAGGCGGACCCCGGTTACGAGAGCGCTTCTCGCCATTGGACAGCTCCACCCTCACTCGGCAACCGCAGAGGGTCCTGCGTGACGACAACGCATCAGTTAAATCAGAAGCCATTGAATAATTGTTGATAATCAGCGTTATAATCCACACTCACCGTCCGTCCAGTTCTCTGACGGCGTCTGTGGCATCGCGAGGGTCCTCAAACTCAACGAACGCAAAACCGGGAGGGTTTCTGGCCACCCACACGCTCCTCAGGGGTCCGTAGTAGCCAAACGCCCTCTCCAGTTCAGATTTGTTCCCATTATTTCCCAGATTCCCAACGTACACCTTACAGTCCAGAGGGCAGTCGCGATGCATGGCTCAATCTGTTAAAACAAGATAATTCACATCAACCTCCCTCCAGTAAATATGTGACCCTGGACCACAAAACCAGTCAAAAGGGTCAATTTTGTGAAATTGAGACCATCTGAAAGTTGAATAAATAAGCTTTCCATTGATGTATGGTTTGTTAGGATAGGACCATATTTGGCTGAGATACAACTATTTGAAAATCTGGAATCTGAGGGTGCAAAAAAAAAATCCAAATATTGAGAAAAATCGCCTTTAAAGTTGTCCAAATGAAGTTCTTAGTAATGCATATTACTAATCAAATTAAGTTTTTATATATTTACGGTAGGAAGTTTACTAAATATCTTCATGGAACATGATCTTTACTTAATATCCTAATGATTTTTGTTATAAAAGAAAAATGGATAATTTTGACCCATACAATGTATTGTTGGCTATTGCTACAAATATACCTGTGCTACTTATGACTGCTTTTGTGCTCCAGGGTCAGATATAACAAGAACCAGTGACACCACACGTAAACATTAAATACAATACAATCACGTGTTGCCCATCAACCATCTCATCTCTAGGCAGCGTATCAGTTTCCAACTAATTTCAATAACAAGGCTATCTCTAGCTTAACCCTCTTAATGGAGGTGTGGGTGCTTTCGGTGTTCATCCCCCTCTCTTTTCCCTCTTTACACCCAACTATCTCTCTCAATGTTGAATGTTGTCTTGCCATAACCAATTACCGTTTATTAGCATTGCCAATGCATTGGTATATTACCTGGATGCAATGATACAGACCTTTTAGAGTCGCTACTGAAAAAAAACCAATAGACACCATCACAGAATTTATAATGGTTTTACTGGTTATAATGAGACTTGTATTGGTTTAAATGGAAACTGTAATGGTTTCTACTGGTAACTGTTCACCTTCTATTGGTGGCTTATTAAAACCAATAAATCATAATGGAATATGTCCCAAAACATTTAATGATTTTAATGGTTGATGGTTTGTAATGGTATTTGTAGTGGAAACCATTAGAATTTTCTGTGATGGTTCTATTGTTTTTTAAGCAGGATTAAGGCATCTCTACACAGCCAAGTTAAGGCTGCTCTATACAGACTCAGAATTAAGCATAAAGATGCAATTCTGCATAAAAGCCAACTGAATTATTCCTATTTAGACCCACCTCAGCCCCTTGTATTAAAGCATACAGTAGTGATTTTAGTGTAAATGCCATCTCTGAGCCGCATTAAACAGTGTAAAACACCTAATGCCACTTCAAAAGCACTTCTGTGCAACCTTTGCGCTGTAAATTTGTCAAGTGTTGTGTTTGAGTTCCTAATAAACCAAACTGTTTAATTTCATATAATACTAAACCACCATGTCAGATAATTACAACATATTAAGTAACATTAATCTAGAAAAACGCCCTAATTAAACCTTCACATCAGTAATATATGAACTGAGCGCGTCTTCTGCTTTTGTTCGCGGCTCAAAATGGCGCGTGGCGTTCACACGAGACTGAACACGAACCTCTGTGAAGCACAAACGAGCTCTTCAACGGGCAAAAACAGGCTGGAGCTGCTGTAAATATGATTAAGATTACTGTTAAACTAATAAATGTAATTAAAGACTCGCAGTAAGCGGCTAATCGCTAATCCGGGTCAACAGTAAAATGGCGCCTGCACAAAAACACAATTTAAGGTTTAAAGCGCAATCCCGTCTCCTAGCGTTCGCAATTAAACACCACAAACAACAGAATCAGGCGCACTGGGAAATAATAAAAGCGAATAAAAGCTGATTTACCGTGAGTTTCGCGTGTTTCTGACCGAACGTGTCTGATTCTTGGATCAGATCCGCTCCGAAATGGCGCAGCGCGGAAATGCGGACGCACTCACGTAATGAACGTCGCGACGCACGCTCGAGGGCGGGGCTTCAGATAAACCCAGAGAAGCTCTACGTGAGTTTATTGTCACGTTTATGGCAGAAGCGGTGAATTGTTCTGCACAAACGGAAAACCGGACAGAGAGAATCAAAATTATAATCAAAGCAGCTGAAAAGTACTCAGAGATAGAGAGCATTTCAGTGGAAATGATTAATGACAGCTAAAGATGCAAGCATCAAATACTCAAACAGGATCTGGTGGGTCATAATGGTGTTAACAATATTTCAGTGGAATGCAAGAAGCTTAACTGCAAATGGGCAAGAATTTAAAAAGCACATATCTAATCATGAAAACAAACCGGATATAATTTGTGTTCAGGAAACATGGTTAAAACCTCAACTTAACTGTAGTTTAGAAGGGTATGTGGTGATTAGAAGAGATAGGAAACAAGGGAATGATGGAGGGGTAGCAACATTTATAAAAGAAGGAATTGGATACAGAACGCACTGTAGTAACGCACTCATCCCACTATATACACACTAGACACTTTCTACAAACACTCCCTGCCACAAAGACTCTTAAGAAAACATATGTTTACTTGAACATTGCACTACAAAATCTTTTTGCACTATGCACTGTCTCCCACAAAATCTCTCTTCTGCACAATAACGTACAAACTATATCTTTTTCTGCACAATTTCATCTACATATATCTCTTTCGCACAATTTCATGTACAGTATTTATGTAAAGTTTTTGTACAGTCTCAGTTTGTGTATGTGTGGACAACTAGGTATAGCAGTTATAGTATTTTTAGTATATGTATAGTCAGATAGTTAACTGTTGTATAGCTCTATTGTTTTTCCTATACTTGCATTGTTGTATGTTTATCTTAGGTTTAACCAGTATGTAGCACCGTGGTCCTGCGAGACACGACATTTCGTTCCACTATATGTCCACACATGTAGCAGAATGACAATAAAGCTGGACTCGACTTGACTTGAAATGTTGAGGAGATTGCAGATCACGAGGTGGTGGTGACTCAAATCTGGGAAGGGAAGTATAGTATTAAAATAATTAATTTTTATAATCCTTGTGGAAAATTAAGTAAGAAGGTATTGGAGAATATAAGAGGAAATAACAATAATAAAGTAGTTTGGTGTGGGGATTTCAGCGCACATAACACCTTCTGGGGGAGTAACAGAAATGATTATAATGGGTTAATAATGGAAGAAATGCTAGATTGGGGTCAGTTTGTATGTATTAATGATGGAAGCATTACTCGATTAGATGTTTCCAATGGACGGCACTCAGCTTTAGATATTACTTTAGTATCGGATAACTTAGCTGGTAAAAGTGTATGGAAGGTTGTAAATCAAAGTACAATTGGAAGTGATCATTATCCTATATGGTGTCAAATAGGTGTGGAAATAACTCAAACAAAGGTAGAGAGAAAACCAAGGTGGAAATTCAAGACTGCAAATTGGGAACTTTTTACAAAATTGTGTCATAATAAAATGGTAGATTGTAATGAAATTAGCAAAGATATTGAAGAAATAAGTAAGAAAGTTAGGGGAATTTTAAGAGATACAGCAGAGGAAGTAATAGGTAAAAAAGAAAGCACAAGTAGAAGGAAAGAAGTACTGTGGTGGAATGAAGAATGTAGTAAAGCAGTTGCACAGAAAGAGAGAAATTAAGAAAGCAAGGAAAATATTACAGTTTAAGGATTATATTAACTATAAGAGAGCTCAAGCAATGGTGAGGAGGGTAATAAGAACAGCAAAAAGAACATACTGGAGAGAATTCTGTTATAGAATAGGGGACGAAATTGATATAAATAATTTATGGGCTATGATCAGGAAGATGGGAGGCATACAGAGAAACTATAATATTCCGGTTTTAGTAAATAATGATAAAATTGCAGTTTCTGATAATGATAAAGCCGAGATGCTAGCAGAAACATTTGTAATGGTACACAGTAGTACGAATATTTCGGATAGTACGAGGAAGCATAAGGAAGAAAAAGTGAGAGAAAATATTCACATATTTGAAAGAAAGAACGAGACTGGTAGTACATTAGAATTAGACTTCACATTGTACGAACTGAAGAGAGCTATTGCAGGGGTAAAGCAGACATCCCCAGGTAAAGATAAAATATGTTATGAGATGATTAAACATTTATCAGATGACTCTTTAGATGTGGTTTTAAGTCTTTTTAATAAGGTTTGGAAAACAGGGATCATGCCACTGGATTGGAAGCACGGAGTAATTGTGCCGATTGCAAAACCAGGAAAAGATAATTCAAAGGCTAGTAATTATAGACCTATAGCTTTGACATCCAACCTATGCAAGCTTATGGAACGGATGGTCATGAACAGATTAATATTTGTGATTGAGAGTAGGAATATTTTTTCAGCATATCAAAGTGGGTTTCGTAAGGGTCGTAGTACTATGGATTCTATAGTTTATCTGGAAAATAAAATAAGAAAGGCTCAAATTAAGAAGGAGTCTTTTTTGACGTAGAAAAAGCATATGATATGCTGTGGAAAGAGGGGTTATTAATGAAATTAGAAAGTTTGGGAATTAATGGAAGAATGTATAATTGGATTTTAAATTTCTTGTTTGGAAGAACAATTCAAGTTAGAGTGGGAATGGAGTATTCTCAAATATATTCAATAGAAAATGGAACCCCGCAAGGAAGTGTAAGTAGCCCTATTTTGTTTAACTTGATGATAAATGATATTTTTTACAGTATAGAGAGTGGAGTAGGTCGATCACTATATGCAGACGACGGAGCACTATGGAAAAGGGGACGGAATATTTCATTTGTGGAAAGCAAAATGCAAAATGCGGTGATTGAGGTAAAGAGATGGGCTAAGATATGGGGATTACGTTTCTCTGTGGCGAAAACTCAAGTAATATGTTTTTTGAATAAGAATAATAATAAGAAATTAAATATTAAGATGTATGGTCATCAGTTGGAGCAAGTGAAGAGGGATTGATGTATTAAGGTGTTTATCAGGCGCTGATTGGGGAGCAAGTTCTCAATCATTGAAAAGAATATATAGTGCAGTAATAAGATCAAGTATAGATTATGGTAGTATAGTATATTGTTCGGCGAACAAATCTCTGCTTAAAAAAGTTGAAGTAGTACAGTCACAGGCTCTGCGTATATGTAGTGGAGCTTTTAGAATCTCTCTAGTGAATGCTTTACAGGTTGAGATGGGAGAAATGGCCCTAGAACTCCGTAGGTTACAGTTGAGGATGAGATATTGGGCAGGTGTAAAGGGTCATTCAGAATATCATCCAGTTAAAAATCTTTTTAAAGACTGTTGGGAATATGAATATAAAGATTTAGAGAGCTTCGGTTGGATGGAGGCAGATAGATTAGGGCTGAATAAATATGCAAATAATCCTTCTGTAGCTATTCCAGTGGTTCCACCATGGATGTTTCCAATGCCTTTGATTGACTTTCAAATACAAAAAGAAATAAATGAAAAGGAGAAGATCATTCCTATAAATATAGTAGTTCAACAGTATATAAATCAAGCATATTATTCACAGTTACAGATATATACGGATGGGTCGAAGGATCCTGAATCTGGAAGGACAGCAGCAGCAGTATATATTCCTGCATTTAAAACAAAAATAGCTGAAAGAATATCAGATCATATGTCTGTGTTTACTACAGAATTAATAGCTATTATATTAGCACTACAATGGATTGAAGAAATACAACCAAATAATAATGTAATATGTACAGATTCAATGTCTGTTCTAACAAGTCTAGTGAGTGGAAAATCGGCATCACGGCAAGATTTAATATATGAAGTATTACAGTACTTGTTTAGAATTAGACAATTAGGGATAATGGTATATTTTCTATGGGTACCGGCTCATACTGGAGTAAAGGGAAATGAGGAGGTGGACTGCTTGGCTAAGATGACTCTGAAGCATTCACATAGTGAAATTAATATAACAATTAGCAAATCTGAAATCAAGAGAATAATATCAACTGAAGTAAGAAAGATATGGCAAAAGATATGGGATAGTGGAACAAAAGGAAGGCATCTTTACCAGATACAGGGGTGTGTAGGTGAAAAGAGAATAAGATGTGGGAGTAGGAAGAAAGATGTTATTATAACAAGAACGAGGATTGGACATTCAGCTTTAAATTTCAATTTACACAAAATAGGGAAACATGAAACTGTCAGATGTGATAAATGTGGGAATCCAGAAACAGTAAAGTACATTCTTCTAGAATGTGATGCATATGAAAGAGAAAGAAATCAACTTAATCATAAATTAGGTTTGATGGGATATAAAGTATCACTCAATATATTACTAGGGAATAGACAAATGCAATCAAGAATTAAAGAAGAAGTGTTCAATTATCAAAAAAGACAGGAAATATGGAAAGAATATAATTTTGTAGTAATTAAAGATTATTTTTATTTATTTATTTATTTATTATTATTATTATTATTTTTTTTTTTTGGGGTGAGGTTATTTATTTAATTTTTTTTTTTTTAATAAATATATCTTTCTCTCTACCAAATTTATGTTCACTCCACACTCCAGATCAGTAGGTGGCGGTAATGCACCTTTAATTTGGTTTGCCAAAACCGCCAAAAAACATCAGACGAAGAAGAAGTTTATTAATCACACAATGTGATTAAACAAAACATAACTACGTTTTAAGCAGAATATACAAATTTTAAATGTAAAAAGCCACAGCGTTGTTGTTTTTTGGTAGAATGTTGATCTGATGTGATTAGTCAGTCAATGGCAATCTTCCTCAAAAAAAGAAAAGAAAGCTATTCTTGAAGAAATAGCTCACCTTAATGGAGATATTTTGCTGTAGCAACTCTCTTTTTTGGTTTTGAAGCACTGAAATTGATTATGAGATCAACAAAATATCCATGTCAAAAATTAACCATGTTTCAATTATAGTAAAATAATGGTTTTATTTGGTGTATTGACTACAATGTGTATAACTACAGTTTAAACTACATGGTTAGTGTAGTGAAATCATGGTTTATTTGTGGTTACCATGGTTTTTGGGCTTTATTTGTAATAAAACCATGGTTAATTTTCATAAGGACCAACGCAGTACATATTGAGGTGCTAAATTTGGACTAAAAAGGAACATTACTTTAATTTAATTACTTTAATAAAGTCTACTTTAACTGTGCTTTAATTAGACCTCAACATGCTATGGCTACTGTAGACAAATATTCTTCAAAACATCTCATTTTCTGTTCTACAGAAGAAAGTAAGTCATTGAGATTTGGAAGAAAATGGTGTAAATGATGACAGAATGATCATTTTTGGGTGAACTATCCATGTGAAGTAGTTTTGTGGGTTTGTTGTCATCTGGGCGGTTGCTAATCAGAGATGTTTTACTTTGCAGGAATCATCATCAACGTCCGCATCCACCGCTCGCATTTCTCACCATTAGAAACCATATCTGAGACGTGTTGCTAGGGCTGTGAGAGTCTTTAGCGATGCTGCTGACGTGGAAACACGCTGGCGGTGATGCTTAGTTTTGAAGTTCTAATGAAAAGGCATTTTAACTAGAACGCTCGTTATGAACGCCAACGGCTTTATCGACTGGGACTTTTCATTTCGACAACCATCCTGCATCAGTTTTTAACTCTCAAACCTCTCCAATTTTGAGACTTGTCTTCATCTTTTCCCCTGTTTTTAGTAGAAAACACTCATCTCGCTGGCTTTCTCAGCAGATTCACATTTCTGATGAGAAACTGAAACCCAAAAGACCTCAAATCTTAATCCCAGGCTTTGAGCTCAGTGAGAATGCCAACCTGTGAACGAGAAATGGAACGAAACACAAAACAACGATTAATCAGTAGTTTGACGCATCCATTATAAATGATTTTGTGGAAGCAACTAAGGCATTTCTGCATGATAATTGGGACTCGAGGAGGAGGAGGGGAAGTTCTTCAGCCCTGACTGCGTGAGGTCACTTCCTGTGTTGGGGACGCCAGGGGTCTATATAAACCCTGAGACCTGACCGTCTGTCGGTCAATCATCTGCAGGAGAGCAGACGAGAGAGAGTCGACACGTGAGTACTGCTGCTCTCTGACTGGAGGAAGTCAGTAGTTTCATGAACTGATGGATTTGTGTGTGGAGTTTTGTTCTGATGAAGGTCTGAGTTCCTGTCTTTGCTCTTCAGCTCGAGGCGTTTCAGTGTTCTTGCAGATGATGTTGAAGACGCAGAGATCTCAGCAGCGCGCTGCTCTCATGATACTGATGGTGATTGCAGCCGTGCAGTGTCAGGAGAACGAGAGGTTATCTATCTATCTATCTGTGTGTCTATCTGTCTATCTATCTATCTATCTATCCACTTATCTCATGCAGTTTTCCTGTAATTATTGCTCTGCAGCAGACGGGCAGTCACAGAGCATCAGCTGATGCATGATCGCGGTCGCTCCATCCAGAGTCTGAAGCGGTTGATCTGGCTGTCCAGTGCGATCGAGGGGCTTCACACCGCGCAGACGCGCACACTGAGCACCGATGACAGCAGGTGGCGCTCTCAGCTCGGGAAAGACCACAAGAGAGCACTGGAGATGCTGCTGAGCGACATGTACCGACCTCACCTCACCGCTGCGCTTGGAGATGGAGAGAAATAACATCATCCCAAATACATCCCATCTGATGTCCGGCGAAAAATCACCAAGGACTGTCCGACCCCGTCTATAATGAGGAGCAACGTTACCCAACAAAACTAGATCACTGTCATTATGATCAACAAAATTGTATTATAGACAAAGCGCGCTAGTTTTGTAAAGACAGTTGTATTGATTATAGCACACATACGTCTTCAAGATGTCTGTTAAAGATCTCTTGATCTGGAAAACATCTGCTGTGTACAAACATCTGACAGACGTCTGTAAGATGTCAGTTTTACATGCATTCTAAACCATAAACATCTTAAAGACATCTAATATACGTCTATTTGACATCTGATAGGAAACGTCCTATAGATGTATTGCAGATGAGCAAACACTCTAAAAAATACGTCTTGCAGATGTAAATGCAGACATCAAATAGACGTCTCTGAGATGTATGTGTACTATCAGCGTTACCCATCAAAACTATATCGATGTCATTATGATCAACGAAACTGTATTATAGACAAAACTCATTAGTTTTGTAAAGATAGATGTATTGATTATACGGTAAGCGATGTAGTTTTGACGCGGCACGTTTCTCCATCTGCGCAGACGCAGAACTGCTCACCTGCATTCCCGTGCTGTGTAAATCTGCCTGTAAGTCTTTAAAAATTTATATTTAAGACATATAAAATCGGTTTAGTGTGCTAGACACCATTGTACTTTGAAATACACCACGTAGTATCACATATGGTTTTCACAAGTACTTTATGACTGTATTTACTTACATTCGTGCAAAAACATAGTTGATACTATGGTACTTTTTGTGTGGAAGAATTCCTGGTGTGGATTTATTTATCGGATGTCTTGATATGTATGCTTGGACGTTTCAAATATCTAGTAAATCATTCTTGCTATTATATTTATTTATATGGATGACTATAAACAGATCGTATTTTTGATTTATTATATGTGTGTGTGATTAAAGATGCTTTTAAGTAAACCACTGTCTCATTTCAAATGACACAAATATAACACATAAAACAAAGCACCACACACCAAAACAATAGTTTTATTCATTTTCCAAAACAGTGAAAGTAGTTCCCCATGTAATATTTGTATTTATTGCTTGCAAAATATTTCCAACTATTTCATATACAGCTGCAACATTATTTTCAATTTAAATCAAAATCATTTTTCACAGTGCACAGTATGAATTTGTACCCTGACCAGCGTGAATATAAAATGATAAATAAAATGAAGCTGAAGTTCAGAATATAAAACTGTACGAAATATGAAACGTGTCACACCTAAAGAGAAACCACATTCAAACATAAAACTAATTATTAAAAGTATAAATCCTCTTTACTTCACAGAAATACAGAAAACATGAAAGTACTAAATGAATCAGTCAGTATTCTAGTATTAAACACAATGTATTTAAACGTCTCTCAGCGTGTGGACGCAGAACGTAAAACAGTGTTTTTGGCACGCATTTCTCTCTCGCTCACACAAACACACACATTCTCTTCACTTTTGGACAAATGTTCATCGGCTATCACTTCTTTATCCTGCAAAAGATCAAAAACAATTGCTTTAATTGACAAAAATAGGTTTGAATACTCAGAAATCCCCTCAGAACATCTTGACCCAGAAGCTTAAGTGAGAGGAGACCCGAGTCATCAAATGATACGAGATATTCTGAGACAGACACACACACAGCTGACTTCAAACTCTGTTAGCTGCCTAGATCGTTTCAGAGCTCCTGACATTTGCACAAACAGTAGTATGGTAACATGCTATTCTGAACAAAGCTACTCTATACTATCCAACAAAATTATGGTACCATTTCCCTTACAAAACAAGACATTCCCAGAATGCATTGCAACTAGTTTTGAATAACTAGTTGCAACCCAGTTAACAATTTTTGGTTCCTGGAACGTTCTTACACCGTGTCCTAACTACACGCGACAGGATTCCAGCGAAACGCAGTTTGGGTGTCCACACTACACGCGACGCGACAGCGCGACGCGACGGAATCAATCAAATATCACAGCCAATCAGAAGCGTGTGTGGGCGGGCTCTCCTTGGAAGCACACTGCACTCGCAAAGAAATGGATATGTTTATAATCTAATTCATAAATATTAAACTTTTAACATTATTAAAAGTACATACTGAGTGACTGATGCCGTCTTTGTCATGGAATACGCTTGTTGGTTCACATGGCGTTCGCAGTTTTAACATACATCTTATTTTCAAGATCTGAGGTAAACTATCTGTTGTTGCTTTCAGTATGGCTAACGGTCACGCAAAATGATATTCAAACTCACATTAGACACGTTTAACACTAAATAAAGCACATAATCAGTACCTGAGATTATCTACTGTCATTAGTTTGTATGTTGTTGTTCCAGCCGCGACGTTGCGGAAATAGAAACCGTTTCTAAATTAGAAATTTCGCGGCGTCGCGTCGTGGCTAGTTAGGACAAAAACTCCGATTAACATGGAAAAGATACCTTTTATCGCGTGTCGCGGCGTCGCGTCGCATGTAGTTAGGACACAGTGTTATTTGTTTCCCCAAAAAATAACCAAATGGGAACCATATGGGAACGTTAGGGGAACGTTCTGTGTTTGTTGGGAAAACAGCAGACTGAGTCAAGTAAGTATAGTTTTTATTAATTACTGATAAATTAAGTATTCATGCATGCAGTATTATTTTAGTATAATTGAAATACTACTATAGTTTTATTAATATTTTGAGTTTCTATTTTCTATTTAATTTTAGTTGCAGTTTTAGTAATTTTGTTGTTTTATTAGGTTTTTTTTTTAGTTAAAACTTTTGTTAAAAAAATAAAAATGAGAAATGTTGCTCTGGAAACTAGTTGAAATAAATTGTTTTTTTAAATTGTATGTCAGTTAATGATTTATAAAAAAAAATATGGTTTTAGTTAACTGTAACTGCTGTAATCTCAATATTTGTATATGCTACATATTTTTGTACTTATTGACTAGTTAGCATGCTAATGTTAAGTCTCTCATAAAACAAAAAATATATAGCATTTAAACTGTAATTTTGTGTTGTTTTTCTGTGCATGATGAATGTAAAATTTTAGCTTAGCCACATGCTAACGCCAAGTGCTGGTTTGACTCTTTGTTTGTGTTAATGATGGTCAATAAAATTTCAGCCTCCGATGAGTATTTCAAATCAAACAGTTAAGTGAGTATATTTCTTTACGATAAATAGTAAAATGTTGTATTTTACTGCAGTTGTATTTTAGTATTTTTATAAACATTTTTATTTTGCATTTTCATTTTAATTATAGTTGAAGCTGTAGTAATTTTGTCGTGTGTTTTTGTCATTTTTATTTGTCTTTTTAAAATATGTATATAGTTTTTCAAATTAATTTTTATGTCAGTTTTATTTTTTTAAGCAATTTTACACCAAGGTTAACTAAACTAAAATGAGAAATGTTGCCTTGGCAACTAGCTGAAATAACTTTATAATATAAATAAAAAAAAAAACATTTTTTTTCAGTAGAGGTTTATTTTAAAGGGGTCATATGATGCGATTTTAAGTTTTCCTTTGTCTTTGGAGTGTTACAAGCTGTTCGTGCATATATAAGATCCATAAAGTTGCAAAGAATAAAGTCTCAAACCCAAAGAGATATTCTTTATAAAAGTTAAGACTCGTCCACGCCTTCCTAAAACGCCTCATTTAAACACGCCCCACATATCTACGTTACTGTGTGGGAAGATTTGCATAACACCAGCCAAATGTTTATGCAATGAAAGAAGACGTAACTTTTATTCTCGCTGTAGTATTGTTGTAGTGTAGACGCTGTGTGTTTCCAAATATGGTAAGGGGCGTAACATTTCCATCACACGCTTGAGATATTCGGCCAATCACAACACACTGGATAGCTGGCCAATCAGAGCACACCGCGTTTTTCAGAATGATGAGTTTTGTAAAAATCAATGCGTTTCAGAAAGGCAGGGCAGAGAGGAGAAACAATAATGTACAGTATGTGGAAAATAATATGTTTTTTGAACATTAAACCACATGAACATTTCTGTCATGACAGCTCTCTGAGTGATTGGCATGGTAATATACATGACAATGTTAATGTATTTGGTCTTGGCGGAGTAGATCTGCTATGCTGCTGCTGCTACTGCCAATACATCAGAACATGCTGCTGTGAGCATGTAAGAAATACTGCTGCTGCACATATAACACATATGAATAACCCCCATAGCAGATCTATCTAAGTGGAGCTGGGGAAGGTGGAGGGCTTCTGAACTGCGCTGATACTGCTACAGCAAACACTTAGCCAAGTATTTGAATGTTGAGCAGAGAGCTCATTGGCTACCGATACAGGAGAGAACCAATCAGCTGTTACGTGATAATGATGTCATTATGTCATATTGAGTTAGGTATATCAGACTGCGCCATCTAGAGCTTCATGCCAGAACTTTGTATTGCATTACACCAAATACACAAAATGATGTTATTTTTAGCAATGTCATATGACCCCTTTAAACGGATAGTTCACCCAAAAATGAAAATTCTGTGCGTTATAGGGTGACGCGGAGGAGACGAATTGTTGAATAAAGTCGTTATTTCTGTTTTCTTTGCGCACAAAAAGTATTCTCATAGCTTCGTAAAATTACGGTTGAACCCCTGATGTCACATGGATTATTTTAATGATGTCCTTGCTACATTTCTGAGCCTTGATCATGGTAATATCCTTGCTGTCTATGGGAGGGTCAGAGAGCTCTCAGATTTCATCAAAAATATATTAATTTGTGTTCCGATGAGATGGAACGACATGAGGGTGAGTAATTAATGACAGAATTTTCATTTTTGGGTGAACTATCCCTTTAAGTAACAGAATTTTTTAAAAATAGTTTTAGCATTAGTGAACTATAATATCCCTGTTTCAATGTCAATATTTGCGTGTGCTGCATATGTTTGTGTAAGTGTTCGTTAAAGATGGTTTCTTACATCACTGTAGGATGTCAGCCAGTTTGTCTTGGTAGTACTCGTAGTTCTCCTGGCAGTCCTCCCACAGCATGAACGTCTGCTCGTCATTCTCCACGAATGTGTCCCAGGTGTAGGTGAAATCCAGCGGCTTCATCATGCGCAGTTTGCAGCCAGCGGCTGCCAGCGCCTTTAGCCCCGCCTGGATCTCAGGCTCCTCCCACTCGAAGAGCCGCGCGGAGAAGATGGACAGACGCACGCTCTTCCTGGCCTTCAGGATCTCAGCCAGCTTCGCGGCACAGGCGGCACACGGGCTGGACGACATGTACCAGTTGATGGTGTATTTGAGGGCGGGGTCATAGTCGGGCAGGATCTGCTGGAAGAAGGCCTCCTCGGCATGGCCGCTTGCGTGCTCGTCTTCGATGAAGCCCCTGAGGAGCCCGCTGGCTCCGGGCCCCTGGTCCACCAGGTAACACAAGAAGGTTTTGTTCCGGCCAGAGGAGTACTCCACATTCTTGAACTGGAACTTGTAGAAAAACGGGTCCATGCGATCCCTGTGGACACATGAGGAGGTGAATTCAAGACTTGCATGGTGCCCTCTACTGGAGCCTCCTTGCATTACAAGGTATTTTCATTCTTGAAAACGCATAAAAGTATTTAGAAGGAGTTCTACCTGTAATATTTCCCAGCAGTTGTATCTCGGCAAAATATTGTCCTATCCTAACAAACCATACATCAATGGAAAGCTGATTTATTCAAATTTCAGATAATGTATAAATCTCAATTTCCAAAAATTGACCGGTTTTGTGGTCCAGGGTCAAACACACACACACACACACACATATACATATATATATATATATATATATATATATATATATATATATATATATATATATATATATACACACACACACTCACTGGACACTTTATTAGGTACACCTTGCTAGTACTGAGTTGGACCCCCTTTTGCCTTCAGAACTGCCTTAATTCTTCATAGCATAGATTCAACAAGGTGTTGGAAACATTCCTCAGAGATTTTGGTCTATATTGACATGATAGCATCACGCAGTTGCTGCAGATTTGTCAGCTGCACATCCATGATGCGAATCTCCCGTTCCACCACATCCCAAAGGTGCTCTTTTGAATTGAGATCTGGTGACTGTGGAGGCCATTTGAGTAAAGTGAACTCATTGTCATGTTCAAGAAACCAGTCTGAGATGATTTGAGCTTTGTGACATGGTGCATTATCCTGCTGGAAGTAGCCATCATAAAATGGGTACACTGTAGTCATAAAGAGGTGGACATGGTCAGCAACAATACTCAGGTAGGCTGTGGCGTTTAAATGATGCTCAATTGGTACTAAGCGGCCCAAAATGTGCCAAGAAAATATCTCCCACACCATTACACCACCACCACCAACCTGAACCGTTGAGACAAGGCAGGATGGATCCATGCTTTCATGTTCTTTACGCCAAATTCTGACCCTACCATCTGAATGTTGCAGCAGAAATCGAGACTCATCAGACCAGGCAACATTTTTCCAATATTCTATTGTCCAAGTTTGGTGAGCCTGTGTGAATTGTAGCCTCCGTGTCCTGTTCTTAGCTGACAGGAGCGGCACCCGGTGTGGTCTTCTGCTGCTGTAGCCCATCTGCTTCAGGGTTCGACGTGTTGTGCATTCAGAGAAGGTAATCTGCATACCTTGGTTGTAACGAGTGGTTATTTGAGTTACTGTTGCCTTTCTATCATCTCTAACCAGTCTGCCCATTCTCCTCTGACCTCTGACATCAATCATTTTCATCCACACAACTGCCACTCACTGGATATTTTCTCTTTTTCGGACCATTCTCTGTAAACCCTAGAGATGGTTGTGCGTGAAAATCCCAGTAGATCAGCAGTTTTTGAAATACTCAGACCAGCCCATCTGGCACCAACAACCATTCCACGGTCAAAGTCACTTAAATTCCCTTTCTTCCCCATTCTGATGCTCGGTTTGAACTTCAGCAAGTCGTCTTCACCACATCTAGATGCCTAAATGCATTGAGTTGCTGCCACGTGATTGGCTGATTAGCAATTTGTGTTACCAAGCAATTGAACAGGTGTACCTAATAAAGTGGCCGGTAAGTGTATATATATATATATATATATATATATGTATATGCAGAAACATTTAGATACGTGCTGTCAGCGTTGACTTTTATTAATAAAATAGCAATACTGAATCCTGTATCACTACACTGTATTTGTCAGCAACAGTAAAATCACTGATTTTGAAGTAAAACTCATAGCTTCATTGTTTGCAGAGACGCACAGACTAATTCACACATCCAACTTTAATCTGTCTCTCACACGCTCTCAAAATAGCCGTATTTGAGGAAAAAAGTTGAGTAGTTTGCATCACTGGATATAGCTGTCGGTTATTTCTGTTGTAAAAGAGTTGACTAATTTTAAAAGATTTGCAACTTCCAATTTTACCTCACTTTCTTTCAACGTTAAATTGATAATTTATGTTGAAATTCACGCACTGCTCCTGTGAACAGTAAAGCCCACCTACTTTGATTTGATTGGCTGTCTCAGTTATTTTGACATTGAAGAGCGCTTTTAGACTGCTGAGCAGGCCAGGCTGAAAATATAACTTTTAAACATTTTTGTCATGCTAAAAACAGAGTACTGCATAGTGGAGAGCAGTAGACCTGTGCAAGAATAGGGAGGGGGGGGTCCGACAGACTTGTTTGCAGACTCTTTCTTTCAATTTTATTCATCAAAATGAACTAATCTATTGAACGAACTATTCAGGTCATTTCATTCATTTATGTGTCGTTAAATATTATATTTTATACAGCTAAATTTTTTGAACATGTCCACCTATACAATACTGACCATATTCCAAATTACAACCCGAAATCCGGAAATGTTGGGATTTTTTTTTTTTTTTTTTTTAAATTTGAATAAAATGAAAACTAAAAGACTTTCAAATCATATGAGCCAATATTTTATTCACAATAGAACATAGAGAACATATTAAATATATAAACTGAGAATTTTTTCACTTTTATCCATTAAATGAGCTCATTTCAAATTTGATTCCTGCTACAGGTCTCAAAAAAGTTGGCACAGGGGGAAACAAAGGGCTGAAAAAGCAGGAAATTTTGAAAAGATTCAGCTGGGAGAACATCTAGCAACTAATTCAGTTAATTGACATCAGGTCTGTAACATGATTAGCTATAAAAGGGATGTCTTAGAGAGGCAGAGTCTCTCAGAAGTAAAGATGGGCAGAGGCTCTCCAATCTGTGAAAGAGTGTGTAAAAAGATTGTGGAATACTTTAAAAACAATGTTCCTCAACGTCAAATTGCAAAGGATTTGCAAATCTCATCATCTACAGTGCATTACATCATCAAAAGATTCAGAGAAACTGGATAAATCTCTGTGCGTAAGGGACAAGGCCGAAGACCTTTGTTGGATGCCCGTGGTCTTCGGGCCCTCAGACGACACTGCATCACTCATCGGCATGATTCTGTCTTTGACATTACTAAATGGGTCCAGGAATACTTCCAGAAACCTCTGTCGGTAAACGCAATCTGCCATGCCATCTGCAGATGCCAACTAAAGCTCTATTATGCAAAAAAGGAAGCCATATGTGAACATGGTCCAGAAGCGCCGTCGTGTCCTGTGGGCCAAGGCTCATTTAAAATGGACTGTTTCAAAGTTGAAAAGTGTTCTATGGTCAGACAAGTTCAAATTTGACATGTTTGTTGGAAATCACGGACGCAGTGTCCTCCGGGCTAAAGAGGAGGGAGACCTTCCAGCGTGTTATCAGCGTTCAGTTCAAAAGCCAGCATCTCTGATGGTATGGGGGTGCATAAGTGCATACGGTATGGGCAGCTTGCATGTTTTGGAAGGCACTTTGAATGCTGAAAGGTATATAAAGGTTTTAGAGCAACATATGCTCCCCTCCAGATGACGTGTATTTCAGCCGGATAATGCAAAACCACATACTGCAACTATTACAACAGCATGGCTTCGTAGTAGAAGAGTCCGGGTTCTGAATTGGCCTGCCTGCAGTCCAGATCTTTCACCTATAGAGAACATTTGGCGCATCATTAAATGAAAAATACTTCAAAGATGACCACGAACTCTTCAGCAGCTGGAAACCTATATCAGGCAGGAATGGGACCAAATTGCAACACCAAAACTCCAGAAACTCATAACCTCGATGCCCAGACGTCTTCAAACTCTTTTGAAAAGAAGAAGAGATGCTACATCATGGTAAACATGCCCCCATCCCAACTATTTTGAGACCTGTAGCAAGCATCAAATTTGAAATGAGCTCATTTTGTGCATAAAATTGTAAAATTTCTCAGTTTAAACATTTGTTATATTATCTATGTTCTATTGTGAATAAAATATTGGGTCATGTGATTTGAACTTCTTTTAGTTTTCATTTTATTCAAATTAAAAAAAGTCCCAACATTTCTGGAATTCGGGTTGTAGGAATCATCACAATGCAGCCATAGATAGTTTATAAGAAACATAAATGATTACCTCCCGAGTCTTTCATTCGTTTGTTACGTGATGGATGCAATGAACGGATCGTTCATGAATGACCCAGTTGATAAGTGAATGAAACTTAATGAAATATTATTTGTAGCGTGCCGCCCACCCAATAAATAGGTGGAGAACTGGTGGAGAACTGGCCCCACGACTGAGCCTAGTTTTTCCCAAGGTTTTTTCTCCATTCTGTCACCGATGGAGTTTTGGTTCCTTGCCGCTGTCACCTCTGGGTTGCTTAGTTGGGGACACTTAATTTCCAGTGATATCGTTGACTTGATTGCACAGATACTATTTAAACTGAACTGAGCTGGACGATGACATCACCAAATTCAATAATGAAATGCCTTTAACTGAAAATTGAGTGTTTAATCTTGTCATTTTACATTATTGACACTATTTCCTATTTTGATATTGGAAAGTTGCTTTGACAGTCTGTATTGTTAAAAGCGCTATATAAATAAAGGTGACTTGACTTGACTTGACTAAATCGCAATAATCCATTTGCTTTATTACATTTGGTAAGAAACAATGTCTTAACGTTCAAATTCTGTCACCTTAATTATGAAACAAATGCCGCTGTAGCGCGTCAGTTCGAGCGGCAGAGCAAGGAAACAACAATCTCTACCACTTTAATACCAGTTACAGGACGAAATAAACATGAATGAACATCAGAAGGTACCAAAATTAATCGTCAACCCCAGAAATAAACAGCTTGTAAACAATGTCACGTAATGTCACATAAAACTTATTATAATACATTTTAAACATATAATACATTTTTATTATAAAAACTGCCTTATGTGCAATTTAAATGTTTGGTAATGAATCAGTTTAATAGTAATGCACCAACCAACAGGCTTAATTGTATAGTTTACAGCATTATTTGAGAGAGATTGACACGCACCTGATTACCTATATAACCAAATTAATCAATATATCAAATCAAATTGAATTGAATCACAAACTAATTGAATCGAGGAATTTGTCTCAATACCCAGCCCTAGTCTCTGAGGGGGTTTCTGTGGTTGTTTTTAACAGCTCCTTCACCGGCTGACAGATGGAAGAGCTATTAGGGTTATAAATACCCTCGGCGGGGACAGAACTTTATTCTTGGTCTCTGACCCATATACAGAACCCACGGTTTGGAGGCATTGTGTGCGTTTGCTGCCAGATGAACCTGATTCAGCTGTACCAAGCACCTGCTACGAGATGATCCACAACAATTCACAGCTTTAATGTGTTGACAGTATCAAACTCATTGGCGATGGCTTATCAAGAACGTTTGGATTCATAAACGTCAGTCAGAAATGGAAATAAAGATGTCAAACAATATTTCCAAGACACCAATCATAAGTCAGAGATCTGAGTAAGAACTAAAACATTTCTCATCAAATGATCTGAGCTGCTCCGCTTTCATTTCATAGCTCTAGACACTTACTGGATGATCACTTTATTTAAGTTTGGGAGTTTTAGGAGAAACATCTAAGAGGAAACTGACACCTAAATGAGATGTAATTCCAGCTCCAATCTGACTGACTTCCTCAAAAAGGTACTTTAGGTTCAGTCAAGAATGGTCTTCTTCTCAAGAACCATCACTGTAAAAAATGACCATGAATTTAACGGTAAAAGACTGTAAAAATGCTACAGTAAAAACCTGTTAAATGGTTAACGGTAAGTTCCCCTACTATAAATGGTGAAAAACTGTATTGGATGGATGATTGCATGTAATTTTACAGTAGTATACCGTTTTCGGAAGTGAAAAAGAGCGTAAAATTTACAGTGTATAACCGTAGATTGACATTCCCAGAATTCCCTGCGTTACATTTCAAATTTGATGTTTTTTTGTTGAAATAACTATGTTTCTTAGTTTTTTTCCCTATCAGTTTTGTACATTAGGGTTGAATGTTACATCTAATGTTGTTAAGTTAAAGTTTATTGCATTATTTCATTTTCATGCGTGTTACCATGATAGTGTTTAGTGTTTGTGTGAATGACACTGTGCACCTTCTATATATGTTAGCATTTAAAAGCTGCTTGTGATGGGCTTTGGTTCATCATGTGACTTTCTCATCACCACCTGGTGGTTATCAGTGCGTTACGAAGGTACAAAACAGATTTCAGTACTTCAATAGGTTGGTATATTAACATTATACCAGTTAATGAAATTACTGTATTTAAATGTAAATTTAAGTTATAACTGTAAAACCTAAAACTTTGCTACCGTATTTTTTATGGTAAAATTCTGGCAACCAAAGTTGCCTTTTTTTACTGTAAATTTTATGGATTTTTTTTACAGTGTTCTCAGGTTGGTTCCTCTGGACACTAACAATGTTCTTGATGTTTCAGGTTCTTTAAAGCAGCATATGGATGTTCTGATGTTATTTTTAAGAGCGTGTTCTTTAAACGACGCACTGCAAGACACATCACGGCTTGTCAGGACTGACCTTGGTGGGGGTTGGGTTGGATTTATCTGCGTCCAGCCTGAACGTTCACACATTCCCCAATAGATTCACAGATACACCCATGGAGAAACACGCTATACGCTCTTAAAAATAAAGGTTTTTGGCATCAGTGGTTCCATGAAGAACATCCTTGGATATTTCCATTGCCCAAAAGGTTCTTTACAATAGAAAAAGGAGCTAAAATGCTAAAGAAAAATGCATTTTCAAAGGTTCTTTGGGGAAACAAAAGCAGTTCTTCAATGGAATCACTGTGAAAACACACTTTCAGAAGTCTGCATTTCTCCAGAAGATGATTATCAGGCTTAATTTCCTTGAAAATGAAACATCCGTCATCATTTACACATCCTTGTATCATTACAAACCTGTATGACTTTCTCTTTTCCGTGGAACGTTTAGGAGATTGTTCATGTCGAAACACTCACTCTATAAATAATGTCATAGAAGAACCATTGGTAACAGTTTATTTTATGGTGTCCTTGTTACACGTTACATGCACTTACTATTATAATAACAATTAATTATGCATAATTACATCCTAACCCTAACCATATAGTAAGTACATATAGTTAATATAATATAATTGCACTGTAACAAGGACACCTTAAAATAAAGTGTAACCAAACCATTTTTGGTTCCCAAAGAACATGAACAGCTCTTAAAAGAACCACTTTTTTTCTTAACATTAAAAAAAACAAAAAACACTTTTTCCACTATAAAGAGCTTTTTGTCCAATGGAAAGGTTCAATGGATGTCCTTCATGGAACCACTGATGCCAATGAAGAACATTTACTTTGAAGACTGTTAAGCTTTGTGTGTGGAACAGACTCACAATTACGGTTTTATTCCCTTAAATCTCATGATTTGTTCTTGTTTTTAATAATTAATATATTCCGCTAGAAGTCGACGTTGATCCCAAGCACCATTGGTTCTCACGTGTCACATGACCAATTGTGATTCAGCATGTTTGTGTGCAAAAGTATGACTTATGAGTTGGGTCTGTTCCTCAAACAAAGCTGTTTTATGATTTATGATGCACAGGTAATATTGAATACTTTTATGGTACTTTTATGATGGTTTTCAGAAGGTCATACACTCTACCAAACATCTCTTGTGTTCCGCAGAAGATGGAAAACCGCACAGGTTTGGAAAGTACTGTAAATGATGAGAAGGTTCTGTTCCAGCTTGATTTCTTCTCGTCTGATGTTTTGTCGGGAGGATGTTTCTGACTCACCCGGTGATGATCTCAAACGGTGGCAGCTCCATGGGCTCCGGTTTCTCTGCGTTCTCTCCGTTCGCCGTGGCTCCGTTACTGCCAGCGGCCTCTCCGTTCTCCGCCGGTGCACTCGTCCCATTCACCTCGGCTTTCTCTCCTTCTTTAGGGGTCTTCTCCTCTTTCTTGGCCTCATTTTCTGCTTTCTCTTTCCTCCTGACGGTCAGACGAGAGCTGACCCCTCCGCTGCTGCTGCTCTTTCTGTCGGCCATCTCTGGAGCTGAACACACACACACCTCAGTATTTATAACAGCACTAGTGTGTGTGTGTGTGTGTGTGTGTGTGTGCAGCTGTCGGTCTGTTCTATTAAAAGACCTCCTGGCCACAGAGACGATAGATAAACAAGATCTTACACAGGACAAATATCCTACGTGCATTCCAAGGCAAACATTTAGACGCATCTTCTCATGTCATAAAATGTTTTAGTTGAAGTAAAGGTAAAGGCCTCTTGTGAAAAGCATCCCATGATGCACCTCGTGAACTTCCAGACCTGGAATCTAAATGACGAAGAAGCTCAAATAGAAGAGAGTTTTCATTTGTCTCGTGTTTTCATCCCTACATCACTCCCAGACTCATATTTGTGATTTATTAAGAGTTTTCATAACTGCACTATTACTTTAACACATGGAAAATAAGTCTAAATATAGAAGAAGTATAGATATTCTTATATAAAAAAAAAGGTTTTCGATTATATTTACAATAAATGGGCAAAAATATATTTTCAAAAATATGTTGTAAAATAAATATACATGATATTTTCTACCAATATATGGTCTGGCTATTTTGTGTGTGTGTGTGTGTGTGTGTGTATATATATATATATATATATATATATATATATATATATATTAAAGTATTTACAAAAACATATTTTTGTAAACATATTACAAAAACATATTAAAAACACATTATTTACAAAAACATATATAAGTCCTGCAGCATAAATGCATAGTTTTGATCTCTAGTAGGCTATTCCATACACATTTGCATTTAGTCTAAATGTAAGCCACTGTAAGACTGAAATGTATTTTCCTGCCCCTGAAATATATATTTGAAATATATTTGGTATATGAAGGTTGAAACTAAATATATTTTCAATTTCAAAAATTTGAAAATATTTTTCAATATTTCATTGAGCTTCACTGTTTACAGCATATTTAAAATATATTTTGAAAAATCTAAAGTCGTTCGTAATGAGACAGTTTTGTCTCATTTTCCAGTAAAATATTTTTTAAAAAGTCATTGAAACATTTACTTGAGAAGCCACAAAGATACTAAGACTTGTTTTTATTGACGGTATCGTAAATCTACCAAATCGTAACATCGTGCTCTGTGGAGATTCTCAAGTACATCTGTCTTGTTTTAAGGATTTTTAGTTTTGCTGCTTGAGTTTAACGCTAGCGGTCTGTGACGTCATCCACAGTCGTATGGCGGGAGGCGCGCGCTGCTGCTGATAAACTTCTGTCAGTCATTCGTGATAAAGCTGTCATTCTCAACTGAGGTGATGAAAAATGTCAGTAAACATTGGCATTGTGTCACTGTACAAACAGACACGCTCGGTTAGTGTTTAAGTTGAGGACAGATTAAGTTATCTTATTCACTTAAAGGTTTTCTTTAACGCTGCTTCGAAACCAAACCGTTACATTGTGAAGCTTTACATTAATGTAAACAGTGTGATGTGTGAGTGGATAAAAACAGCGAGAACACCTGAAACAGCTTATAAATGTAAATTATGTGCTTAATATGCAGTTTACGCGGTTTATTATCGCTGTGTCGCTATGGTTACAGACAGAAGCGATACTAGGATTTTCATTTTGGGGGGGGCTCAGCCCCCAATGAGGGTATATATATATATATATATATATATATATATATATATATATATATATATATATATCACACACACCTCTTTACTGTACAAACACAAAATTTTACTGTTTGCACTTCTAGTACAACCCTCTTTCCTTAGCTCAAGTATGCAAACCTCTTTAAATGCCACATGCACTGGAATATGTATTACACTGAATGTTAAATTTTCAAATGAAAATGGCAACATGATCATTTTATAAAGTATACGTTCATATGTGCTTCATATTCACTGGAGGAAACAGCTGTGGGTGAACGCAGTGAAAATTTAGGCTACTGTAGATTGGGAACCGATTGCTCCCCATGATATTTTATAAACTGTATTTATGACAAAGAGCTGAGCTATAGCCCCACTAAAAATGGCCTAGCGACACCCGAGGTTACAGATATTATAGCTGCGAGTTAGCGAAAGAGAGAGCCGGGGTGAAAGTTTTTGAATTTGAAGATCAGGGTAAATTTAACTTATTCTGTCTTCTGGGAAACATGTATCTTCTGTAGCCTCTGAAGGACAGTACTAAATGAAAAAAAATATGATATTTAGGCAAAATAAGAAAAATGTACACATCTACATTCTGTTCAAAAGTTTTCACCCCCCGCTTCTTAATGCATGTTTTTTCTTCTGGAGCATCAGTGAGTGTTTAAACCTTCTGTAATAGCTGTATATGAGTCCCTCAGCTCTCCTCAGTGTGAAAAGATGGATCTCAAAATCATACAGTCATTGTTGGAAAGAGTTCAAATACACAAAAATGCTGGAAAACCAAAGAATTTGTGGGAGCTGAAGGATTTTTCTGAAGAACAGCAGGTTTAACTGTTCAGGACAAACAGGGACTCATGAACAACTATCACTAAACAAAACAACACAGCTGTGGATCATTCAGCTAACAACACAGTATTAAGAATCAAGGGGATGTAAACTGTAAACTGTCAAGTGTATTTTTTTCTTTACCATGATACCCAAATTAATTTACCATGGTTTTTACATGACATTGCAGGGTATTTCCAAGAATATTATGATAATGTTAATAAAACAAACCATTGATACTTCCTGGTACTTTTGTAAGTGTAAAAATAGCAAGGAACATGTCCAAAAAATATGACCGTATGTGGTAGCCTACTTTGTGTCCAGCAGTTTGATGTAGTTGCAGTACCCGGATCTCTCCGCATGGTGGCAGGAGTTTCACACTAATTGAGTCAGACTGTGTGCAGCTCTCATTAACTTCATTAACTAGCCTATTAATGGAGTCTGGAGCGGTTAATAACTTTGGGAAGTTGACAGAAGGAATTCCTCGCTGTCACACTGACCTTCATGCTTTACTAGATGTGGTGAATATATAACAGACCCCAAGCTGAGCAAAACACACACAGACTAGTGTTTGCCATCACAACTGGGACTTCCCTATGACTTCTGTTGTTTTAATTTAAGCTAATTATGATTACAACCCAAACCGAACCCTGTCCAACCCATTACCGAAATTTCTTTGTGAAAATAAGTCATTTTTATATACGAAGTTAGTCATAATGGCTTCAGACTGATTTTAAGCTTTAATAATGAATCATTTATTTAATGGCAAGTACTGACGTAAAGAGATTTCATCTGATTTAGTTCTTTATAATCAAAAGTATAGCTCATCATGACCTCAGGAGATGAATACCTTTGCGAAATGCTGTTAAAAACGTGACTTTTTAAAATATGACCTTTATAATACTGATCTAATGTTGTTTTTCTCTCTCTCCCACGCAGGTGATTGTATTTATTTATGATCTTATCTCACTTCTGCAGAATTGACCAATAAAATGTCTCAAGTCTGAAAACAAAGAGCATCTTTATTTGATGTTCTTAGGAAAACCACAAAGACTTCTTAAGTTATATTAGTGAAGATCTCGTTTAAATAACGAGGAGCTCTTCAAAATGCTGCTTTTTAGTATTTGCGAGGATTTTTTCCAAGAATTCTGCCCTTACAAGTACAGACAAACCTACATACACTCATGACTGATGGATGTGTTCGCACTTTCTCCTCTATTGAGTGTTTAATCGACATGATGCAAGACAGGCAGAGAGAGCGACAGGTGGGTGATGGGGTGACAGACGCCTCCATGTATGGAAAGTCTTGCGGTCTCAAGAATAATTTATCTTTGTCAGAACCTGTTAATTTGCATTCCAAGACATCTTTCCTTCAGCGATCATCAACGTGACGTCAACAAGAAACGGAAATAGAGCTGCAGTTATGAGAAGAGGAAAAATGTGAAGAGAATAACATGGAAACATCTAAATCTGGATCACATGATGAACTGCTATTTTTAGTAACGTGGGCTAGCAAATTGAGTAAAAATAGAAACGGAAAAGCCAGCGCACTTATGCATGGTATTTAATGACTTCCGTTCATATATGGTGGTATTTACTTTACAATGGTCCAAAAAAAGAATGCAAACACAAATTCTGCTCATATGAATCGCTTCAGACTTGAGGTTGAAATGCTTACATCACTCGCTGTCATTATAAGCTTCATCCACAACAACAGAATGGTGTTTACCATCACCTACATCTACTACAAAAGCACTCAGCCATGTATGAAGACCCAAAACACACACACACAGAGAAACACCATTCAGTCCTGCAGCAAACCGAAACCTGTTATAAAGTTACAAACACACACATATCTGCATCGCCAGTAAATATTGACAGAAATGACTTCATTCCTCCAGGAATAGTTGAGAGAATGGGTTAATGTGTGTGTGTTGTCATAGAAAGAGCACAGGTGACATAGTATTTGCTCGCGTTTATCTCTGAATGTATGTTAGCTGCCTTGTCATGTTTCAAGTTCATGTTTCAAGGTCTGAAAAGCTATTCTCAGGAAAAACAAAACAAAAGGTGAGAGTGGCCAAGCAAGAGCAAGAGCAAGAGATATTCACTGGAATTCCCCTCCCAGGAGAATATGCTCACCTGGCCACGCCTCCTCATGCATCTCACCTGGCCACACCCCCTCTTTGCCCGTTCTTGCCCTATAAATTCATCAGAAGAAGAACAGGTGCATAATCCAACCTTCTGATACTCTGAACAGTGAACCTCAAACCACTGAAGGCAAACCCTTACTGACTGGATTACTACCTAACTAACACTTGTACTGGGATTTTATCTGGAAACCAAGCTGCCTTTAGCCACCACAACTGGTAAATAATTTGCCTTTTAAATCATTACCTTCCAAGCAAGTTTTTTTTTTTTTTTTTTTTTTTTTTTTAATAAGAACATACTTCTGATTTGCAGTTTTGGATGAAGTTCAATTGATATGGTTTCTTATCTTGCAGAATTCTCATGGCGTCAAGCGAACTTAGTCTTATTCTCAACAATGCAAATGCCAACCTGTACCCATCTGAACCGCAGCCCAACATGCTGAGCATGACCGCACCGATGGGCAAACCACCACACCTCTCAGAGATGACCTTCAGCTGTAACAACAACAGCACAATGGGTAAGATTTATCACCATGCCATTTACTTAAGAATAAACGAGCTGTAGCTCTTGATATCTGTATGGTTCTTGCCTGCTTGGGATGGTTCCCATCACCCAACCGAGAGCCCAGACACACCGATAATCTCTCATCCCTGAAGTCTGACCTCAGTTTCTGACTCTTAAAATCATTAACCGAGGCAATGTTTAACTTGGCCTGCAGTAGACGGGCAGGAATGCTTTCTTTATGGTCTTTCGGGCAAAGCAGTCATTGTTGACACTGTGATCAAAACCTACAGGGTGTCAACACAACAGATAGTTAAACACACAACAGTAGCTCTGGCCCTGGAGACAGTAATCCTGAGCGGGTATTCTTCTATTGTTAGTGGCTTGGGTCATGTGGTCACAGTGCGGGTGTGAATGAGGCTAAACATACTTTGAACCTGTTCTCCGGCAGGCTCCTGGGACCAGGTGAACCCACAGATGTGGACCAGGCAGAATGTTCTGGAGTGGATCGGCTTTCACGTGGAAGAGAGCAGGTTTGACGCCAGTCTGCTGAATATAAACTACTGCAACATGGACGGGATCACACTGTGCACAATGTCAAAAGAAACTTTGATGAGCATGTTCGGATCAATGCTTGGTGAACGGCTTCACCACAGTCTGGAGACCCAAAAGGCCAGATATGGTGAGCAACAAAGACGGAACTTGTTTGAAGAAGCCTTTGAAGTTTTGGTACTTGAACGCATTAACACTCTTGATTTGTTTGTGTCTACAGCTACTGACCTGTCTGATACATGTCTGAGTGAATCCGAATTAGACTTACTGGACAACATACTGCAGAACTCGTTTCCCTACATGCATGGACCGAACCTTGGTCCGCTTCTGGAAACGGTGGTGGTCCAGTCCTCAATCCCATCAGGTGAGAAGCAAACTCCATTTTACAACTTTTCAACACAAACCATAGAAAGCAGTATCCAACCATTGGTACTTAAAATAACATTTGGAATTCTCTTTGCGCAGACAATTCAGAGAACAACTACAGCTACTTTGATGAGTACACCAACCAGCTGACTCCAGAGAGTGACCACGGCTATGACTCTCTAACAGAGAGTTTTCAGAGTTCCCACACTGGTGCGTGTTGATACAGAACTCTATTAATCCATTAAGGTCAAGCATCCCAAAGTTCACCAGACGTCTGAACGCTCTTTTCTTTGGTATGTCCTCTACAGGTAGCTTCCTGAACCCAAGCTCACCCGATTCCAACAGCAGTGACTCCGACCCAGAGTACTCAGAGATGCCTTACTCCACCAGCACTAGTAAGTTCCTCAGATTCTTCTCCTAGAGGGAGACCTACTTGCAGAAGCTAGTTTCAACCTTAATCAAACACACCTGAACCAGCTAATCAAGGTCTTCGGGTTTACTTGGCAGTTACAGGCAGGTCGAAACCAAACTCTGCGAGTAGGTGGCTCTCAAGGAGCAGGTTTGAATGGAATAATGAAGTAGGGAGTACCCCAATAGACCGATCTAACGTTTGACTGCATTCTTTTCCACAGAGAAATTTGTGAAACAAGAGTCAGGAGAGCCCAAAAAGAGAGGCAGAGGACGACCCCCAAAGTGCCAAAGTGAGGGATACGAACATTTCATTCAGGCCAAAAAAAGCAAACATGGTGAGTACACAGAATTCTAGTTGAAGAGGTACCTAATGCTCAAGATCAAGTAACAATCATCCGTACTAAACTAGACTCTACTGCTCCATTGCAGCTCCAAGAGGATCCCACCTTTGGGAGTTTATCCGGGACATCCTGATCCACCCGGAGAAGAACCAAGGTCTGATGAAATGGGAGGACCGTAGGGATGGCGTCTTCAAGTTCTTGAAGTCCGAAGCGGTTGCTCAGCTCTGGGGGCAGAAGAAGAAGAACAGCAGCATGACGTACGAGAAGCTCAGTCGAGCCATGAGGTAAACGACGCAATTCTGGGATCAAGAGTTTTGGGGGGGGTAACCTGGTTATTCAGGACAGTCCAGGACAGTGGAATAACCAGAACGCTTGCTCTTTCCTACAGGTATTACTACAAACGAGAGATTCTGGAGAGAGTGGATGGACGGAGACTGGTCTACAAGTTTGGGAAGAACTCCACTGGTTGGAGGATTGAGGAGACTGGATACTGAAGTGCACCTGTCAGTCAAACGTAGAGACTTTGGGCTCCTACTAATGAGGAGCTTTAGGCTGCTCTGAAGATCCTCTCTTTAGAAACACACTCTTCCCAGAGGGAAAAGGTTTCACAGAAACTGTAAGCCAGAGTTTTGGCTAAAGTAGGTTTTATGAACCGGTAAAAATGGCAATTGTCTGGTCCGAGCGGCACGCGGGCGTGGCCTGGATCAGATAGTATCGCTACATCACTTAAAGACTCTATGTAAACACTTGTTCTACACAATAGTTGAACTGTGAGAGAATGTAAAGCTTTGTTAAGGCTTTTTGGTATTGGGAAATGAAGTTTTGTGTGTCGGTATTTTCGTCAAACCACGTCGGTGGTATGAAGTGTCTGTAACGTTCATATCTGCTGTACTGATTGATATTTGTTCAACTGTATATAAATGTATGTATAAACTATATATTCTTTGTAATAATACTTGTCAATCAAGTACAAATCAGATATATCATTGAAGATTCTGCTCAATTTTTCTGTGATTTGTCAAGTCACTGGATAATATGTATGAGGTTTGCCTCTCAGATGTTATAACTATTATGTATGGCATTTATTTGCTATTTTTTTTTGTATACGTATTTTCTAAAAATAAAATTTCTGATTAAAAGTCTTTTATCTTGCATTTGTGCCTCACCCTCCTCAACTATGTTCCACTCAACCTTATTTCAACATTTACTTTATAATTGCTCAATTTGCTTGAGTCTCCTTATC
>CM077230.1:981929-984408 GCA_039654775.1 Spinibarbus caldwelli
TGCCCACTGCTCCGGGTGTGTGTTCATGGTGTGTGTGTGTGTGCGTTTGTTCACTATTCACTGCTGTGTGTGTGCACTTGGATGGGTTAAATGCAGAGCACCAATTTCGAGTATGGGTCACCGTACTTGACAATACGTCACGACTTTCTTTTCACTTTTTATTTTAAATATTCTGGGGCACAAGTGTGGAACAAGTTACCTCTGGATATTAAAGGTATTTTTAATATGGTTAGTTTTACTTTAAAAGCTAAAAGCTGGCTCTGAAGTAGGTTGTTTTGTTGATGGCTTTGTATTACGTATCGTGGTTGTTTGTGATTGTAAATTTTTGTAAATGTGGAATTTGACTGTAATCTTTGTATTTACAATGCAGTGCCAGTATACTGTTACCAGGAGTGAAGTTTGTGCTTAACATCAATGATCACAATGGAAACAAGTTTTTTTTTTTAACTCTATTGTGTTATCCTTGACAAATTGAGTGTATTCACTACTTTTCTGTCTAATAAAAGAAAGAAAGAAAGAAAGAACACACACACACACACACACACACACACACACAGATGACAGCAGACGATCCGCGGAGGAGGCTCGGTTTCTCTCTGGGAAGTGGCGGTTCGTCGTCTTTCAGGAAAGTCTGTATTGTTCTTGGGTCTGATGGGAAGCGGATGAATGAATCGAGCGCACACGCCAATCACTGTTCTGCTGTTATGTCACAATCTACAGGAAGACAGAGCTTAATTTCCTCACCACAGATTCAAAATCACAATAGTGAAGCATCGGAAACTCACTGTTGTGTGGCAGAGGGAACGGAGATATTAACAAGATATCATCTGTCATTATTAGTGCCAAAAGGAAGTGGAGAGTTAAAGCGTAATTTTTTTTTTTTTTTTTACAGAAATCACCTCATGGGTTACCAAAAAAAACAAAAAAAAACAAACGAAAAAAAAAAAAAAACAATGTAATAATAATAGTAATAATAATAATTAAAGGAAAGAATAAATACAGAAATAAAAATAAAAATAAATTAAAGCATTATATAAATATAACTTTTAAATAATACGAGTGTATATATATATTATATTTATAAGTGTATTATATATTACATTTAATTTTATATTTCTGGAAATTGTTATCATGCTAGAAATAATATATTTAAATAAATTAACAAATAAAAGCAGAAAAAAAATCAATTAAAAGTATTTTATTTGATGTATATATAAACACTTTTAAATGAGATGAGTGTATGTATTCAATATATTATCTATTCTTATTGTTACGTGTTGGTTTCTGTTTAGTTCCTGTCTGACCTTATTTGGTATTTCCTGTTCTCATTTAGTTAATTATGGTTCATTCAGTTCACCTGTGTTTAATTCATCATCTCGCGTGCTCCTTTAGTTTGCCTGCCTTTATAAGCCTTCAGTTTCTTCCTCTTCTTTGTCCTGGATTAATGTTATTTTTGAATGGTTTACTTGTGTTGAAGTTTATTAAAATATCCTTATGTCTACTCCTTCTTCATGTATATTTTCTACAACCACGACCGTGTGACACTTATGAGCAGATATTATATATTTAATTTTATATTTCTGGAAATTGTTACCATGTTTGTGATGATATATTTAAATAAATGAATAAATACAGAAAAAAATATAAATAAAGTGTTATATACACACACATCATAGACGCACAGACAGTGCGCGCATAATTATTATAAAAAATGTTATAAAAAACATATATTTTTTCCCAAGCACATTTTACTAATTCCAAACCACATCCATATTAATAACTACTATTAATAACATATAATTATGTATAAGTTATATACAATTGTTAACAAGGGATAGAAGTGAAAAATGCCTTATATTTATTATACAGTTATTTTTACAGGAAAAATGGTCCAAAAAAGACATTTAACTCACACTGAAAAGTAAAAAATGATTAAATGCCCATGAGAAGGATGCAATAGTAATGCAATATTAACAAAATTAAGGTGCTTCCACTGGCCAGTGAGATGCTCATTGGATCGTGCTTTCCTGTAGCTCAAATAGTAGAGCATGGCGCTAGCAACACCAAGATCATGGGTTTGATTCCCAGGGAAAGCAAGAGCTGATAAAATGTAAAAACTGTAACTTGGATGCCATGTAAGTCGCTTTGGATAAAAGCGTCTGCTAAATAAAAAAAAATAAAAAAAATAATAAATCAGTAGGGTCACAAAAACAGGTTGAGAAGAAAAGGCGCATGTTAACTATAATATATATATATACTAAGTCTTTTGATTAAAAATGACCAAAATGACTTTCCCCATAAAAGCGTTGATCTGGGCGAGGCCGATAAAAGAGTGAACGTCATGAAATCTTGATAAAGACTGAGAGAGAAACTTACTTTTGATCATGGAGCTCATAAACAGACGCTTTATGATGTCAGATATGAGGTCATAAAGGTCAAAGCCGCATATTTAACTGGAAATGACACAATGCAGTAGAGT
>CM077230.1:984508-1109508 GCA_039654775.1 Spinibarbus caldwelli
ACGTCATATTTAACACAGTGTGCTTTGTCTTTACTGGTCTATGACAAATCAATGCTTTTAAGCTCACAACCTAGTGCAAACGATTTATTGTTTCAAGCACGAAATGGCTCACATCACTGACCTCCTCCGTTTTTGATGTCAGTACCTGGCTACCTTCGCCGTTGGCCGTGTTCCCTACCGGCGAGGAAGCGTCGGAAACGGCGTGGAAGACAGAGCGGCCTTCCCGTTAATCTGAAGCTCTACCTGGCTCAGGAACGTGAGTCGTGGCCTTTGCGGATCTGCATGGGAAGGGTTTGGCCGGCGATTACTTCATTCGCTGGCGCTCCTGGATCCAGTACGCAATTGGAATATTACATTGACTCCGTCTGCGGATGCTCGAGTCCATCGTGGAGGAGCATGTTTGAACCATCTTCGTGCATTTTCCGCGGCACGGCAGTCTGAGGTGTCGTCTGAGAATCCGCCTCGGCTTCGGATGGCATTGTTAAATGCCAGATCAGTGGTAAATAAGACTGTTATTATTAATGACTTTTTTATTTCGCAGCAGCTGGATCTTTTATTTATTACAGAATCTTGGATTACTACTGGGGATCTTAGCCCCTTCTCCGAACTTTTACCCCCAAAATGCTTGTTTTTTTAATTCGCCTCGTAAATCTGGTCGCGGAGGAGGCTTGGTTTCTATTTTTAAAGACAAAATGTCTTGCCGGTCAATTGTGATTAATGACTATCGGAGTTTTGAGCTGCAGCTATTTACTCTGGATTTGAACTTCCCACTTTTGGTTGCTCTGATTTACCGCCCCCCCAAAACACAACACAAACTTTTAAATGAGTTTGCAGACTTTTTGGGGGAATTTACTCTGAAATATGACAAACTGTTGATTCTTGGTGATTTTAATGTTCATGTATGCTGCACATTGGACTCATTAGCCAAAGAATTTATTACTCTGTTAAATGCATTTGATCTAGAACAACATGTCAATGTCCCTACTCACCAGATGGGACATACACTTGATCTTGTGCTGACTTATGGCTTTTCTCTGTATGATCTTGAAGTATTTGACAGTGGGTTTTCTGACCATAAATCTCTCTTGTTTTCTGTTCCCTGGGTGTCTAATACACCTAAAGTCACTCAACTTACCCCTCACTCTCGATTAATTACCTCTACTACTAGCGAAGCCTTCTCATTAGCTTTTTGTGAATGCTATGAAATCAGTAGATGTCAGTCAATGTGACTTGAGTGCAGAGGAGTTCCTGTTCAGGCTTAATTCCACATGTGTGGATGTCTTAGATTCAGTTGCTCCTGTAAAACCCTCAAAACTTCAACCTAGATCTGAACCCTGGATTGATGACAACATACGCTCTCTGAGGCAGATCTGTAGGAGAGCGGAGCGTAAGTGGAAAAAGGATCAGCTCCAAATTTCCTTTGAAATTTTAAGAGATTTATTATTCAAATTTCAGAAGGCAGTCAGAACAGCAAAATCCAAGTACTTTACGGCAATTATTGACAAAAATTACCACAGACCTAAAACTCTTTTTACTATTTTTAATGCTGTTGTTAATCCAACTGTTTGTGAGCACCCAGATGTGTCAAATACTTTGTGTGATGATTTTCTTAATTTTTTTCTATTAATAAGATCAGTGATATCAGGTTGAGGATATCTCCTCCTGCTTTGGATCCTTCTATCTCTTCAGTCTGTTCTGTTGAGTTCAGCCAGTTTGAACCTATTTCTTTTATACATCTTCAAGAAATAGTGTGTCAGTTAAAGCCATCTGGCTCCTCCATCGATGCTATTTCACCTTATTTCCTGAAACAAGTTTTTGATGCAGTGGGTCCCTTTCTTGTGACCATGATAAATCAATGTTTTGAGACTAGTACTGTACCTGATGTGTTAAAGCATGCTTCAGTCTATCCCTTGCTTAAGAGGCCGAACCTAGATCCTTCTGTTTTAGCCAATTATAGACCCATTTCTAATCTGTCTTTTATTACAAAGATATTAGAAAAAGTAGTCCTGCAACAACTACAATTTTTTAGATGAAAATAAGACCTTTGAAGTCTTTCAATCAGGTTTTAGAAAACACCACTCGACTGAGACTGCACTTCTGAAGGTTTTAAATGATATTCTACTAACTGGTGACGCTGGGGATCATACTGTGCTTGTGCTCCTGGACTTGAGCGCAGCTTTCGACACTGTGGACCACGCTATCCTGCTTGCTCGCTTGGAGAACTGTGTAGGCATTAAAGGAAGTGCTCTTGAATGGTTTAAATCATATTTCTCTAATCGTAGTTTTGGAGTTAATATTGGTGAACACTCTTCTGAGGTAGCTTCTTTGTCATGTGGTGTTCCCCAGGGATCCATTTTGGCTCCTATTCTTTTTTCATTGTATATGCTCCCATTGGGTTCTATATTTAGAAAGTATGGTCTATCTTTCCATTGCTATGCAGACGACACTCAAATCTATCTGCCCTTAAAACAGAGTTCCAATGGTCTGGAAGCACTTATGTCATGCCTGTCTGATGTGAAAGCCTGGTTGTCTTTAAATTTTCTTAATTTCAATGAGAGTAAAACTGAAATAATTGTGTTTTTTCCGTCAGATTCTCGTAGTACACCGAAAGTAAATCTTGGCGATTTAACCTCTTCTGTGAAGCCTTGGGTAAAAAATCTGGGTGTTATTTTTGATGATGGTTTAAAATTTGACAGACAGATAAATACAGTGGTTAAGTTCTGCTTTTTTTCAGCTTCGACTTCTAGTGAAAGTAAAACCTATCCTGTCTAGTAAAATTTTTGAAAAAGTAATTCATGCTTTTATTACATCTAGATTAGACTACTGCAATTTGCTGTATTTTGGGATTGGTCATTCAGCCCTATCCCATCTGCAGATAGTTCAAAATGCAGCTGCAAGGCTTTTAACGAGTACCAAAAAACGGGATCATATTACACCAGTTTTATCTTCTCTGCACTGGTTGCCTGTGCGCCATCGAGTTAATTTTAAAATTCTTCTCTTATTGTTTAAATCAATAAATGGTTTGGCCCATGCCTATCTATCAGATTTACTGATTGAACATCGACCCCTCTTGTCTCTCCGGTCATCCAACCAGAGATTATTATGCATCCCAAAGTCGAAGTTGAAATCCAGGGGTGACCGCGCTTTCTCAGTTGCTGCCCCTAGATTGTGGAATGCTCTGCCCCTCTGTATTAGATCTGCACCTTCACCATCTGTTTTTAAAACCATGTTGAAAACCTACCTTTTTGATTTGGCGTTTTAGCAATGAGTACTTTTTATTGTATTGTTTCTCTTAGTAATTATTTTGTATTGTCTTTTTTGAATTGTTTTTACTGTGCAGCACATTGGTCAACCCATGGTTGTGTTTAATAGTGCTGTATAAATAAAATTGACATTGACATTATCAAGTGCTGATGCCAGTTTGTTAATACAGACATTAAATAGAGTTGGGCTGAGGCTGCAGCCTTGACGGACTCCTTTTGTTTGACTGAAATAATCAGTTCGTTTGTCATTGATTTTGATACAGCATTTGTTCCCGTTGTATATGTCCTTTATGATGTCATATGTCCTTCAGGAGATTCCACTTTGAATTAGTTTTAGGAAAAGCCCATTGTGCCATACCGAATCAAAGTCTTTTAGGAAATCAATGAAGCAACCAAATATTTTTCCTTGTTTTGTCTGCTGAACGTGTTTTTGTATGAGTGTGTGGACAGTGTATATGTGATTTGATGTTCTCTGTTTTGGCATAAATCCAATTTGACAGTTGTTTAAAATTTTGCGTTCTTGAATGAACTGAACTAATCTGTCATTAATAATAGAGCAGAGTACATTTATGCATTTAGCAGACACTTTTATCCAAAGCGACTTACATTGCATTCAAGTTACAGTTTTTTACATTTTAACAGCTTTTGCTTTCCCTGGGAATCAAACTCATGATCTTGGTGTTGCTAGCACCATGCTCTACTATTTGAGCTACAGGAAATCTAGAGTAGTTTTCAGAGGTTACTGCTGACTGTGATGCCTCTATAATTATTTGGGTCATACTTCTCACCTTGTTTAAAAATTGGAGTTATTAGATTTTCTTTCCACATCTCAGAAAATAGTCCTGATTTTAGTAAGAGATTGAATAATTTCAGAATAGCATCTTTTAATTTGGAGCCGCTGTGTTTCAGCATCTCATTAGATATTCCATCCAAGACACAGGATTTTTTTTATTTTTTAGGGATTTCATTTTGCCTATTAGTTCATTTAATGAAATGGGTTTGTCTAAATGTTTTAGCTGCTCTTTTGTGGTGAATTCTAGGTCATGTAATTCAGAGGTCAGATGTTTTTGGGTAAGGGCTGGTTCATTTTGTGAATAGAGTTTTCTGAAATGTTCAGTCCAGATGTTTGGGTCGTGGATGGGAATGTGTTTAGCTACTTTGGATTTATCTAAATTATTCCATAATTCCCAAAAAGTATTTTGATCGACTGCATCCTCAATCTTGTTGAGCTTTATTTTCATGTGATCAGCTTTTTTTCTGTATTAACAGTGACTAGTATATTTTAAGGGTTTGTTGATATGTGGCTCGTCTTTGTTGGTTTGCAGGGTCTCTGTGTTTTTTATTTGATAAAGATTGTAATTCTTTTCTTAACAAAAATGGGCCTAGAGACTGAAAGTGTCACTTAACGTGAGAGCAAGGAGAACACAGGAGGCGTGAAATAACTTAAACTGTCTTTAAAGACGAAACACAGGGATAATCCAACATGAAGACTCGAACATAAATCAAAGAAACACAAGGAATGTAAAGAGTAGACCCGACCAACCAGAACTGAACAGACAGGAACTTAAGTACACAGGATGATTAACAAAACAGGTGCATAGAATCATATTAACTAAACGAGTAATCATGAAACAATCAAACTAAACAAGAACAGGAAAAAGATCATATTAGGAAACTCAGGGCAAAACAAGTCAGAAATGTGACAGAAAGTATATGATCTCTGACTGTAAGGTTGAGAAGATGTCTTCATTATAATAATGCGACTCATGTGGGGGGATATATGTGACACACAGGTACAGGTCCTCATCTAAACACAAAATCTCTTTTTTAAGTTTTATCCAAATATGTGTTTTTTCCTCTTTTTCACAGGCTGAATATAATGCCACAGATGGTCTTTGAACCAAACTATGATTCCTCCTGAATCTCTTCCGTTTTGAACATTAGGTTGTTTGATTGATGGTATACACAGCTCTCTGTAGTTTGGAGGAGTGTATAATTATATAATTATATCTGAACTATATACAATATTAACAAAATCACAGTTTGTAATTTTCTCCCCAAAAGCTGAAGAGAACATCACCTTGAATATTATAACATGTTATTTTAAACAGTGACATTGAGCATTATTGTAATTACCAGAATAATGTACAAGTTCATGACACAATCATGTAAATATATAGATTAATCAATTAAAAAGGCAATATAGAGAAATACAGTGACTGGATCCATTTTACAAATGTTACATGTAAAAATAAACAAGTAAATAAGCTAAATAAATAAGTTAATAAATAAACGAATAACAAGTCATTAAGAAATAATGATCATTCTTGACTATAGGCCCATTGTGTGCTTAAGATAATAGATTATCACATATAATTTTCAGCATGTTTTTTAATCTGGATAAGGTCAGTGGAGTCTGATCTACCTCGTCGTGTCACTACAGCGGCGTAGCTGTCCGTCTGGCTGCCGGGAAGCTGCCCAACTCTCTCCTCCCGCTCCGGATGTGTTTTCTGAGGGCTGTTCAGGGTTGATGCCTTGATGGTTTTTGCTAACCCTCTCGGTGGATGTGGATATGGTCGTAGAGATGCTGATCTGTGATTTGCTGATGGTTGGCTATGTGAACATTCGGTATTGGAGCACAGATGTTAGCTATCTCCACGTTGACGGCGTTGATGATCCTTTGTGGTACGTCTCTGCGAGGTAGAAGGCTTGAGATGATGACTTTGGCTCTGGGGTAGATCCTGCTAGCTGTTCTCATCACGTTGGACAGGGCTTTTGTGACGTCCACTCTTCTGGTGCTGAGGTGGTTTGTGCTGGTGTGAATAATAATGTGTGACGGGGCACCTAACACACCCTCTTGCAGCAGTCTTAAAGCAGAGTGTGAGGTGGGACACAGAACTTCTTCACGGATCTCCCCGGAAACAGTCGTCTGGGGTCAAGATGGTGGCCGTTGGAGTCGCAGAGGATGATGATGTTGTCTTTTCTCTTCTGTTCTCTGTCGTTGCTCGTGGATGATGATGTTGTAGTCGGTGGATGAATCTGAGTGCTGCTGCTGTCTTTCCTCTTGAGGTTCTGATGGGCTTGAGGAGACTGACGGGTTGCAGGGACTCTGAGATTGTGTGCTGGTGCTGAGCTGAGTTTGTGGAGGTGTTGTGTGTTTGGGTGCTGACACTCTCTTGGTGGTGTTTTGTGTGTAGCTGGTTTCTGGTCTCCTCCAGCAGTCTCTCCAGTGTGTGGCCGTGTTGTTCTCTTCTGGTCAGTTCCTCTCTCACCCTCCTCAGCTCCTGATGCAGCTCTTGAAGTCCTGCTCCAGATGTCTTACAGCAGAGCAGATCTGTTGAAGTTGTTGCACACTGTGGTGGCTGGTCAGGTTTAGTAGATGATGGAGATTGTTGGTAGTTTCCTCTTTAAATAGGAAGAAGTCATGCTCCAGCTCAGTGATGTTATCTCTCAAAGCCTTTATCTGAGGAGACACAGGAGTGCTGGTGTGTCTGTGTTTGAGGAGATCTTGAGCTGGGGTCAGAGATGGTCACTGATGTGGTGCAGAGCACTTCTACTGTGTGGCTCTTCATTTCAGGATCTTTCTTAATCTTCTGAACCTCCTGTTTAAGGTTTCTGAAGCTCCTCTGGAAGTCATTAAGGCTGGTTTCTGTTCCCTGGACCGTGATTGTGCCGTTATGATAAAGATTCACAATCAGCTTTGTGTGGTTCTCTCCTTCTAGAGTGAGTTATCTACCTTTGCTGATGCCTCCTCTTCTTTTACACGTCATGTTTGAGCAGAGGACGGTGTGTCAGGAGGATGGTGTTCAGTAAAGAAGAGCAGGTTACACAGGACTCCGTTGTTTTCTGGTCCGCTGTAGTCAGATAACAGTATCTCTGGGTTCTCTCTCAGAAATCCAAGATGGCGGCGCGGTCACACGCAGCGGCTTCTCCAGATCCCAAAGACGGTGCTTTTATGTCTTTTAATGTCGTCTGTTCATCTCCAAATAGTGTCAATTTACCGCTAATTCATCGGGAGATCACTCCGAGATACATCTATGATCGCCAAAGCCTTTTGGATATCGACAACACATACAAACACAAACTCTCGCCGGCAGCTACTGAAAAGCTACGAGGCCTTTGTTTACTGCTGGAGCCGGACCTCGAGACCGTGGCCTCGCCTACTGACGCTACCCGCACAAGGCGGCGTCGCAAGCGGTGTGAGAGAGGACGGAAGCGCGGTAAGCGCGGAGGTATACGAGCTAGGCTGAGGACTAACCCCACAAGACCGGCTCTTCCAACACTCATGCTCTCAAACGTTCGCTCTCTGGAAAACAAACTGGACTTAATTCAACTCAGTCGATCTACACAGCATGAGGCAAGGGATTGTTGTGTGTTTGTTTTCACTGAAACATGGCTAAACGACAACATCCCGGACTCCGCCATTCAGCTGCACGGCCTAACCTGCTACCGAGCGGATAGAGATTCATCACTGTCTGGTAAGACTCGCGGGGGTGGCTTGTGTGTTTACGTCAACAAAAAATGGTGTAACAATGCTGCGGTAGTATCTAAACACTGTTCATCACTGGTGGAGTTTATGGTTGTGAAGTGTCGACCGTTCTATCTGCCGCGGGAGTTCACGGCCATTGTTATTGTCGCGGTTTACATTCCTCCGTGTGCAAACGCTAAGGACGCGCTTCGTGAACTGTACAGCGCCATCAGCGAACAACAAACAAATAACCCCGACGGCTTTTTCATCATAGCCGGTGACTTCAACCACGCAAACTTAAAGACAGTTTTGCCAAAGTTCTACCAACATGTGAACTTTGCAACAAGGGGAAACAACACACTGGACTTTGTTTACACAACAGTTAAGAACGCATACAAAGCCGAACCCCGCCCCCACCTCGGGTACTCGGACCACATCTCTGTTATGCTAATCCCAGCATATAGCCCACTTCTCAAACTCACCAAACCGGTTCAAAAGCAGATCACAGTATGGCCAGACAATGCTACCTCTGCACTGCAGGACTGCTTCCAGGACACAGACTGGAACATGTTTAAAGAGGCAGCCACCTACAACAACCACACAGACCTGCAGGAGTACACTGAAACTGTGACTGCTTACATCAAAAAGTGCACAGATGATGTGACAGTCACAAAGACCATCACCACACGCGCCAATCAGAAGCCATGGATGACAGCAGAGGTTCGTGGGCTGCTAAAGACCAGAGATGAAGCTTTCAGATCAGGAGATAAAGCAGCCCTCAAAACAGCAAGAGCCAATCTGTCCCGCAGCATCAAAAATGCAAAACGGTCATATGCTCAAAAAATCAACAATCACTTCACAGACAGCAGAGACACACGGAGTCTGTGGCAAGCCATTCAGACCATCACAGACTACAAGCCCCCGCCACAGGCCTGTGATGATGACACATCCCTCCCAGATACACTCAACCACTTTTATTCACGGTTTGAAATGCAGAATGACACACCTGCACAAAAACTGCCCACACCTCCCAACGACCAGGCGCTCTGTCTGTCTCCAGCCGACGTAAGGAAGACCCTATCTAGGATTAACCCACGCAAGGCTGCGGGTCCCGACAACATACCTGGCCGTGTACTGAAAGACTGTGCTGTACAGCTGACAGATGTCCTAACAGATATCTTCAACACCTCGCTGAGCCAGGCAGTCGTCCCCACATGTCTCAAATCCACAACAATCATACCGGTACCAAAGAAATCACCTGTGTCCTGTCTAAATGACTACCGTCCCATAGCACTGACTCCAATCATAATGAAGTGCTTTGAAAGGTTAGTCATGCACAACATCAAAACCAGCCTCCCCAACACACTCGATCCGCTCCAGTTTGCATACCGTCCAAACCGCTCCACAGACGATGCAATTTCCTCCACCCTCCACCTGGCTCTTACCCACCTAGAAAATAAAGACTCTTATGTTAGAATGCTGTTCATTGACTTCAGCTCAGCATTCAACACAATAATCCCACAACAGCTCACAAATAAACTAAACCTACTGGGCCTTAACAATTCCCTCTGTAATTGGATTCTGGATTTTCTAACCGGAAGACCTCAGTCAGTCCGTGTCGGCCACAACACCTCGAGCACTACCACACTGAGCACAGGTGCCCCACAAGGCTGTGTGCTCAGCCCGCTGCTCTTCACGCTGCTGACCCACGACTGCACTGCCAAGTTCAGCTCCAACCACATCATCAAGTTCGCTGATGACACAACAGTGGTAGGTCTCATCAGCAACAGCGATGAAACGCACTACAGAGATGAAGTGGCACAGCTGGCTGAATGGTGTGGTGCTAACAACCTGTCCCTCAATGTGAGTAAGACAAAAGAGGTTGTGATGGACTTCAGGAGAAACTCCGCTGATCACCCCCCCACTGACCATCGACAGCTCGCCTGTGGAGAGAGTCAGCAGCACTAAATTCCTGGGGGTGCACATCACAGAGGACCTCACCTGGACCACCAACACCATGTCACTCTCCAAGAAGGCACACCAGCGCCTACACTTTCTCCGTCGGCTGAAAAGAGCAAGTCTCCCTCCACCCATCCTCACCACTTTCTACAGGGGCACCATTGAGAGTGTGCTGACCAGCTGCATCACTGTCTGGTACGGGAACTGTACTGCAGCAGACCGCAAGACCTTCCAGCGGACAGTGAACACAGCTGCAAGGATCATTGGTGCCCCTCTCCCCTCCATCCTGGACATTTTCCTCACACGATGCTCCAGCAAAGCCAACAGTATCGTAAAGGACTCCACACACCCCTCCCACAGTCTCTTCCAGCTCCTACCATCAGGTAGACGGTACCGGAGCATCAGAGCCTGCTCTGCCAGACTGCTCAACAGCTTTTTCCCCCAGGCTGTGAGAGCCCTGAACTCAAATCACCCCGCCCCTCTCTGAAACCCCATACAAACCCCCTACCTCCTAAAACATGGACCATCTGGAACTTATGGAACTTTGTTTGTGCAATCGAAGGGTGCTACAGGTGAGTGGGCCTGTACAAACCACCTATAGTAGCACACTCTCTTCCTCTATGCGCACTAGTCACTTTTCACACACACTGCTGTGAGTACACAAATCCCACAAAAAGACTCAGTAATATCAGTAATATATGTATGTTTACATGCTCATGCACTACAAATCATCCTGCACTGTTCCCCAGCCAGCTGCTTGAACTCACATTGTCTCTCTTTGCACATGTACAGTATTTATCGGAAGCATTCGTATAGTCTGTATAGTTTGTATAGTTTGTATTTTTTAGTTTATGTATAGGTAAATTTTTTTTATATAGATAGTATATTTATAGTCAAAATCTATCAGTAGGATAGTTTGTGTATAGGTTTATATTGTTTTACTTCATTGCTGTATGCCTGTATTTTATGTAGCACCGTGGTCCTGTGAGGCACGACATCTCGTTCCACTGTATGCCCCCGCATGTAGCGGAATGACAATAAAGCTCAACTTGACTTGACTTGAGGATCATTTTCTTGTCTTTGGCAGATTTAACTTCTGCTGGATATATTATCTCCAGCTCCTCAGTTTCAGATAGGCCCATTTTGTTCTCAGCTGAATTAACTGCCACGGAAGGTTAGCTTGGCTAACAGTCAGCTTGATGTATTGATTATATGCAGTTTTCAGTTGATATCAATAAAAAAATTACTTTTTTAGAGGTCTTACCTTAATAATCTTCTGCCTCTATTGTTCACAGTTAAGTATCTAACTATTTAATCAAGATCTGAGTCATGAAAAACATACATTCTCTGGTAAAAATGTTGTTAAATCTGGAGCTGATTATTTTGATGCCAACTACCATGTAACCACGGCAACTATCTCTCTCTCTCTTTCTCTCTCTCACACACACACACACACACACGTCTTGTTGCTCGTTTCGGATGTTTTGGTCGAATCTGATGGCTAATAAAATGATTTAGCGCACAAACAGGCCGAGCCCGCGCTTCTGTAAACATTCATATCAATATATCAAGCGCGTTTTATGGCTCTGATATTGTTCTCCAGAACCAAACCCACTGACCTGCTTAGATCAATCTCATCAACACACATTTATCCGCTAAACAAGCCTGCAATACACCAGAAACACACTCAGAGTTTAACATCACACCAAAGCGTATAAGATTAAAACATTAAAATAATCAAATAAACAAAATAGAAAGCCCATATATTGTCCTCAAAATCAGCCGAAAATAACTGCAAAATAACGCACCTATAATTAAAGATCCAGACACAAAACAACAATCGGTGAGTTAAAGAAGTCGTGTATATACTGTACAGTTCATGAGTTGAGAAAGTTTTTATCTATCCGTCCATCCATCCATTCATCCACATCATAAAGCAGCAAACAACAGTTACAAGAAAAATGCTTTTATGGACATTCATAAAATATCTATAATTATTTCCTATTTCTAGTTTGAGCTGCACAGTATGGAAAACCTCAAACAAACATCCCGCTAGCACACGTGTTTGGCTAATCTGAAGGCTACGACTATGAAAACAAGTATAGTAAAATGCACACTGTAGTAAAAAAGTTTAATGAAGTGGCTAAATAAAGTTTTTATACTAATCTATTAAATGTTTTGGACCAAAATGTCAACAGACGTGCATAAAAATCTCTCATAATGTGGGTTTTTGGACATTTGTGGCTATACTGAGAGCAGCATACTAGCATGCTGTTTTCTGCAGTATGCATACTGTGCACACTAAATTGGTCAAAATGTGCAGAACACAGCAAATGTATCCCACAATGCAATGCACGTGTGTGATGAATGAATCGTTCTTTTATCAACCCATTATTTGATAAGATTAACAATACGTGCACAAAATTGGATTAAAATGAGGTTTTAATGAAGTCATTGAGACAATATTCAAAATAACAAATATTCTTAACAGCTAACAGGGAACCTTCTCACAACATTCTCACGATGTTTTGTATAAGTTATATAGATGTTGGGACAAAGTGTTCTTAAAGTACTATTTATATGACAGCTCATATTTGATAAACGTCCTCATAACATTGAGAGAAAATGTTCTTATAACATTATATGGACATTACAAGAATGTTGTTCTGGAAAAGCATTTTCATATTCCTGCAAAAATGTTCTTAGAATATTAAAAATAAACTTTCAAATAACATTATATTTTGGGTGAAAATAAAGTTAGTAGAACGTTGTAAAAAAAAGTTTTTGTAACCTTCACAGTAAATAACATTTAATCACAACAAGAAAACTGAACATGTTAAGATTCTTAGAAAATTAAAAATAAATGTTGAGATAACGTTATATTTTGGGTGAAAAGTTAGTAGAATGTTGTAAAAACGTTTTTTAACCTTCAAATAATGTTCTAATCATGACAAGAAAATGTTTAATAAAAAAAAAAAGTTCAAGTAACATTATATTTTGGGTGAAAATAATGAAGTCAATTGAACATTGTAAAACACATTTTAGGAACCTTTAAATAATGTTCTAATCATGACAAGAAATAAAAAAAAATTACTTTATTAGAAAATTAAAAATAAACATTCAAAAAAATGTTATATTTGTGGTGAAAATAAAGTTAACAGAACATTGTAAAAACTTTTTTGTAACCTTTAACTAATATTCAAAACACGTCAAGAAAGGTTTTATTAAAATAAAAAATTAAAAAAAGATCAAGTAATGGTATATTTTGGGTGAAAATGAACATTGTAAGCAACATTTTAGAAACCTTTAAATAATGTTCTAATCACAATCATTTTTTAATGTTTTTAAAATATTAAAAATAAACATTCAAATAACGTTATATTTGGGCTGAAAATAATGTTAGTAGAATGCTGTAAGAAACATTTTTTGTAATCTATAAATAACATTATAATCACAACAAGAAAACTGGACATTTTAACGTTTTAAAAACATTTCAAAACAACGTTCGCACAACATTGTTCGCAGTGTTAGCTGGTTATTAGGCATTAAAGATGACATACAGAAGAGTTAGCATTATGCTGATGTTTTGCAGTGATGTGATATCACAGTGATATCGTGATATGAAAACAAACGCAAGCGAGTGTGAGTTGACGTTTGCATGTGGAGCGGCGTGGTGTGTGTTAGTGTGTTACACAGTCACACGGTCGTTAAGTAATTAAGGTCAGCGCTCTTCCAGTAATCACTGGACTGTGTGTCAACAAGCTCTTCCATTGCATTCTGACGCGTCTCACTGACTGTAAATTTATCATCCAAACACACGTCACATGCTAGCGATCGCCGATTAGCAAAGCATCACAGTGCAGCTCGATGCCCAACGTTCTTTTGTTAGATTCAGACTGAATAAGTCGGGGTCAAAGGTCATGTGTCTGAGTTTAATATTAAGCCATTAAAGTTAGTGGAAGTGAACGGTAAACACGGGCGGAGCCGCGGCACAGTAGGTAAAAGCGCTTTATCAGCCAGATAAAAGCTAAACGATACACGTGAGCACACGGTAAACACGCCACAGGAGGGCATGCTGGGTAACCTATGAGCGATTGGCACACTGATATTGTTTTGAATCAAGCTGTTGTTACAGTAAGATATCAATGTTGGTTGACTGCTCTTCCCATGATGCTCCAGGATGAACCGGTGTGCACTCGCAACGTGTGCTGCCGCTGCGTCCCAGTTAGCATACTGCTAATATAGAATAAAAAGTGCTAAAATACAAACTTAAGAGTTTCAGTATCGTTTAGATACTATTATAGTTTTTAAAAATATTTAGAATTTATATTTGTTTAAATTTTAGCTAGTTTTAGTAATTTTGTTGCCTGTTTTTGTCTTTTAAAGTTTTTTTTAATATGTATTTACATTTACATTGAGTCATTTAGCAGATGCTTTTATCCAAAGGGTCTTACAAATGAGGACAACAGAAGCAATCAAAATCAACACAAGAGCAATGAAATGCAAGTGCTGTGACAATCTCAGTTAGCTTAATGCACATGTAGCAAGGTTTGTTTTGTTGTTTTTTAAAATTATATAATAAATTAAAAAAAAAACAATAGAATAGAAAAATAATACAGCAAGCTAGTGTTAGAGGCCTTTGTTTTGCTTTTTGTTAATCGTATAATAAATAAAAAGAAAACAAATAGAGAAGCTAGTGTTAAGTGTTAGTTTTTTTTTTTTTTTTTTTTTTAAGAAAAACAAGCAGTTAGTAAATGAATAGAGTGCAAGTCTAAAAGGGGCAAGTTTTTTTTAAGAATAGAGAGTGCTAGAGTTAGAGGGTCAAATAAAGATGGAAGAGATGTGTTTTTAGCCGTTTCTTGAAGATGGCTAAGGACTCAGCTGCTGGGATTGATTCCTCCAGGAGGAACAGTTAATGTAGAAGTCTGTGAAAGTGATTTTGTGCCTCTTTGGGATGAACAAAGCACCGTTCACTTGCAGAACGCAAGCTTCTAGAGGCACATAAGTCTGAAGTACTGAATTTAGGTAAAGAGGTGCAGAACCAGCGGTGGTTTTGTAGGCAAACATTAATGCCTTGAATTTTATTGAATTTAATTGGTAGCCAGTGCAGATTAATAAACAGAGGTGTGGCGTGCATTCTTTTCGGCTCATTAAAAATTAATCTTGCTGCTGCGTTCTGGATTAATTGTAAAGGTTTGATAGAACTGGCTGGAAGTCCTGCCAAGAGAGCATTGCAATAGTCCAGCCTGGACAGAACGAGAGCTTGAACAAGGAGTTGTGAAGCATGCTCCAAAAGAAAGTTCATTTAAATTTAAGCTACTTTTAGTAATTTTGTTGCGTTTGTAATTTTTAATAGTTTATTTTGAATTGTTTTATATTTTTATATTTTCATTTAAATTTTGTAATAATTTTGCTCCATGTTTGTCTCATTTTTGACTATTTTTAAAAAGTTTTTTTTAAATATAGTTTTTATTAATATTTTGAATTAGTTTATTTTTATATTTCTCATTTTCATTTAAATTTTAGTGGACGTTTTTAGTCATTTATTTGCATGTTTTTTTTTATAATTTTTTATATATTTTTAAAAAAATATTCTGAACTAGTTTATTAGTTTAATTATTTGTATTTAAATTCAAATGTTTTAGTAATCTTGAGTATTTTTGTCAGTTTTATTCATTTTACTTTTTTATTTTGACTAGTATAGATTTTATTGATATTTTGAATTACATTTTTGTTTTTATATTATCTATTTTAATTTTAGTTAAAGTTTTAGTAATATAATTGTGTTTTTGTCATATTTATTAGTTTTCTTGGCAACTAGCTGAAAAAAGTTTTTTTATATTTCATTTAAATTAACATTTATTTCAAGTAATTAATTTTTTTTATGGTTCTAGATTTAATAAACTCCTATAAACCCCTTTGCTGTGTACTGTTTTCATTAGCATGTTAGCACTAGCTAAATCAATTCAGCTTAAAAGTCAAAATGATGCAACTTTCAGGTTTGCAAACTTGCACTAAAATGAAAATAGTCAAAAGTACCTCCTCATCTCTATACCGCAAGGGGTTGTGGGTAAAAAAAACGTGAACAGATGCACAAAAATCCTGCAGAAATTATACAGGCCTTCCATTTAACAAAACATACTACTCTGAATCTAGCACACTATGAAGTGCAGACAGTATGTGAGTGAAAACGCAGTCAGAATGTGTTTATGTTAGTGGAAATGAAAGACTAAATACAGGTGTGAAGTTTACACTACAAGACGCCAATAATACATTAAGTATGAGAATATAAACACACGCTGCCGGTAAAGCAGCTCGGACACTCCTTCATAATCGGTTATGATTGTTTTGCACATTTTATAACAGTGCAGTCATCAAAACCAATAAACAACACCAATGGAAGTATGATGAGACATGCATGTTGTTTACTTTAGTGCAGAAAACCATAGAGACGGAGTTTATATTTGATATGAGGACTCTGGGAAAGTGAAAGCTGCTGGTTTAATGATTGTCTAGAGCCAATCTGAGGCTTTTACACTTGAACCGAACAACAGCAAGCGCTGACATCAGGTGCGGCCAATCAGAGCGCAGGCTCCGCCCACTGGGCACGGTTTACGGGCAGTGTTCACACACTTTCCAGTAAGAGACGTGACCCACTGCAATGCTGGAGCACCGCCAAATACACCTGCTCGACAGGTACAGAAGTGTGTGAGAATACACACCAGCTCGCATTACACTGCAACTGCCATTCTCTCATTAACATCATTACCTTCATTAAAACCATAGACTAATTACAGAAGATATGCTGTGCTAGATATAATTTACATTGCCGCAGAAAAACCTGAATTACCTACTACATCTGCCAAAGTGTGCAGTACAGAAACAGAGCACACTTTGATACTGCATCCCACAATACAATGCATATAGTACACAATTAAAAAGACAAAACAAACAAACAAAAAACTGTATTTTTTTCACAGTATGAAAAAAAAAAAAACACACACACACAACCAGAGCAGGCTGCTTTAAACCCTGTATCCCGCAAAGCAATTAATAGAAAAAATTAAATAAAATGTAAAAAAAAAGAAAGAAAGAAAGAAAAGTATTAAAAAAAAATTTAAATAAAAAAATATTCAAATAATCGCACTACCAGAGCAGAGTGCACCAAACTGTATCCCACAATGCAATGCGAATTATTTAAAAAAATTAAATTATTAATTATTTACTAGCAATAAAAAGAAATTCAAAAGACAAAAAAAAAAAAAAAAAATATATATATATATATATATATATATATCTCAAAAAATAATATTATATTTGCCAAAGTGTATAGCACACAATATTTGTCAGTGTGTGTAATGCACCAGTGAAGATGCATCAGATAATGTATCCCAAAATGGAATGCAATAAAAAAGCCAAAAAAATATAAAAATGAAAACTGACATAATTTCTCTCCTTTAAACAATGTGTCACGGTGCACACAGCGGGGATGAACGAGGAGACGAGGGTAAACTCAAAATACAGTCTTTAATAAAATCCAAACAAGACAAGGCAAGACAAGGCAGGGCAGACACACAGGAACACCAGGAGTAATGAGTAGACCAGACCAAACTGAACAGAACAGCCAGGAACTAAATACACATAATAATGAACACAAATGAAATAAATGACAAACAATCAACTAGACAAGGACAGGTACAGGAAGGACCAAATAAGGGCATGGAGGGGGAAACACACAAGACAAGACGGACAGGACTGTGACACAATGTGCAAATGTCTGAAACAATTCCAATAGAATAATGTAAAATAAAATATAATGCTAAAAATATATGCTAAACATTGTGTGCAAAAGGTTTAAAATATGAATGAAACTATTTTAAGTTATTCTATATTGTATATTGCATTTGGTTTATGTTGTGTATTTGCAATTCATTGAAAAAATCGTGAGTTCAATATTAGTTGGCAAGTTTCACTTATCAGCACTTTTAATAGATTTTTTTTATTTTATTTTTTTTTTTACATAGTATTATATTTTACATAACTACTTACAATTTACATAATTTATGTTTTACACAAATTTTTTCATTTTGAGCAGCTATTTTCAGTGTGCGGATTTCACGCCTTCTTTTTCGTTTTAATTACACAAATCTTTTACAATAGTTACTGCAACATACACAATGAAAGTTATTACTGGAGTTATTACTTTTTAAGAACATTAATTTACTGATAAATATTGCAAATATATGGGCATTCCTAGATAAGTGTGACGTAAGTAGAATCATTTAAATGACATAATTCATTTATGAAATGTTTGTATTTTTTACGGTAAGACACTGGCAGCAAAGCTGACCACAGATGGCAGAGATTCAACACTTCACTGTCTGAGCTGAAAGAATCAGGAACAAAAGTCTTTACCTTCAGGAAACTAACAGCAGAAAGACTATCAATATCAGCGATTATATAACAAAAATCCAGCGCATGGGTCACTTACCGAAAGAGAAGACACACAAGCACACAAAACACCGACAAATAAAGAGTGTGAGATGCTGAATCAACAGATGAAGTGTTGAAGATGAACATTCTCACAGCTTTCACTAACGTTATATAAATGTTGTGACAAAACCTCCTTAAAATGATGCGTATGGAACGTTCCTATAAATTTGATTTACGTTCTAATAACGTTGAGAGAAAACAACATTCTCAAAACGTCCTTACGAAGTTTTGTATTTGATGAAAGTTCAAAGAAACGTTTTTGTAACCTTGAAATAATGTTCTAATCATGACAAGAAAACTGGACATTTTAAATATTAAAAATAAGCATTTAAATAACATAATTTTAGGTGAAAAGGTTAGCATAACACTGTAAGAAACGGTTTTGTAACTTTTAAATAACTTTATAATTGTGACAAGAAAATTGGACATTTTAAATATTAAAAATAAGAGTTCAAATAACATAATTGTAGGTGAAAAAGTTTGTATAACACTGTAAGAAATGGTTTTGTAACCTTTAAATAACATTATAATTGTGACAAGAAAACTGGACATTTTCAATTTCTTAGAATATTAAAAATAAACTATCGAATAACAGTATATCTTAGGTGAAGGCGTTAGTTGAACGCTTTTAAATAACGTTCTAATCACGACAAGAAAACTGGATGTTTCAATGTTTTAGAAATGTTCCCACAATGCTTCTGTAACCTAAACGTGTTAGCAGGAGTATTGTGTGTGTTTGTGGGTAGTTAGTGGATGATGTTGGTAGTTAAAATCCAGCTGATGAAACACAGCAAGCCGAAGGAAACTGCTGTTAGTGAAGAGCTTCACGACTCGCACGGCGTCTCAAACATACACATATTCTGCATATTCGGCTGCAATGCGTTTATTTCCCAAACTGGTTCTGGTGGGTTAAGTATGTGGTTTTTGACTTGTTTACACAACCTTGAGTTGACATTCATGGCTGATGCGGACGAGCAGATAAACCAACAGTGGCCTGATTCGACTCTTCCCGCTCGTGGCGCGACTGGTTTAACTGGAGTCCTGCTGTCAACAGATTAAAACCTGCTCCAGAATCTCATCAATCTTACCCCAGATATGTGCCTGCTGGGAAACCTTCCAATGAAATATGAAAAATATGATTTAATAGGACTATTAAATCTAAGGACTATTGAATAGAAGTCATCATGACTACACCAGTCTACACCAGCTAGTCACTGAAGGGTCCCTCCAGAAACTCACGGCTTTGAGTGACTTAGAAGAAACACCAATACAATCACTGTCACTTAACTAACATAAAGGTGACACCATAAAGAACACCTTACCAACTACATAGCAACGCCCTGGCAACCACTTAACAACCACATAAAAATGCATTAGCAACCACTCCAAACTCAACAGCATAGCAAGTGTTGCAAAGCGCAACACAAAATACATTACAAGCAGCTGCATAGCAACACCCTGGCATCCATTTAGATGCCCTAGCAACATCCTTATTACAACTCTGAATACCTTAGTAACTACATAGCAACGCCCTGGCAACCACTCAGATGCCCTACCAATATGGTAACTACACTCTGAATCCCTTAGTAACTGCATAGCAATGACCTGGCAACCACATAAAAATGCATTAGAAACCACTCCAAGCTCAACAGCACAGAAAGTGTTGCAAAGCGCAACACAGAAGATATTACAAGCAGCTGCATAGCAATGCCCTGGCAACCACTTAGATGCCCTAGCAACATCCTTATTATTACTCAGAATGCCTTAGAAACTGCATAGTAACACCCTGGCAACCACTTAGATGCCCTAGCAACATCCTTATTATTACTCAGAATGCTTTAGAAACTGCATAGCAATGCCCTGGTAACCACTTAGATGCCCTAGCAGCATCCTTATTGTTACTCAGAATGCCCTAGAAACTGCATAGCAACGCCATGGTAACCACATAGATGCCTTAGTAACATCCTTATTATTACTCAGAATGCCTTAGAAACTGCATAGCAATACCCTGGCAACCACTTAGATGCCCTAGCAACATCCTTATTATTACTCAGAATGCTTTAGAAACTGCATAGCAATGCCCTGGTAACCACTTAGATGCCCTAGCAGCATCCTTATTGTTACTCAGAATGCCCTAGAAACTGCATAGCAACGCCATGGTAACCACATAGATGCCTTAGTAACATCCTTATTATTACTCAGAATGCCTTAGAAACTGCATAGCAATACCCTGGCAACCACTTAGATGCCCTAGCAACATCCTTATTATTACTCAGAATGCTTTAGAAACTGCATAGCAATGCCCTGGTAACCACTTAGATGCCCTAGCAGCATCCTTATTGTTACTCAGAATGCCCTAGAAACTGCATAGCAACGCCATGGTAACCACATAGATGCCTTAGTAACATCCTTATTATTACTCAGAATGCCTTAGAAACTGCATAGCAATGCCCTGGTAACCACTTAGATGCCCTAGCAGCATCCTTATTGTTACTCAGAACGCTTTAGAAACTGCATAGCAACGCCATGGTAACCACATAGATGCCTTAGTAACATCCTTATTATTACTCAGAATGCCTTAGAAACTGCATAGCAATGCCCTGGTAACCACTCAGATGCCCTAGCAACATCCTTATTATTACTCTGAATGCCCTAGAAACTGCATAGCAACGCCATGGTAACCACATAGATGCCTTAGTAACATCCTTATTATTACTCAGAATGCCTTAGAAACTTTAATTTTTAAAGTCGTTTGATTTATAAATATGAAATATTGTGATGCTCTGCACAGAGTTGAGTGATGTGAATGTGATTTTACTAACAGGTGTATGATGGAGTGAGTCTTATGTAAACGAGTGTTGCTCAGGTGAGTTCAGACGCTGACCTGATCTTATGTAAAGAAACCACGGAACTGGTGCAACCGGTGGAGCCAGTTACTGAACACAAGAATGAAAGCGCTGGATTTTACAATAGCATTCGACTCGATGCTGACAAACAATGACACACACACACACACACACACACTCGCAGCTCTCGGGTCTCAGGGTTATCATGTTCAGTCTGAGTCCTGTCGGCCCAGCGCATCAGAAACGGCGTGACACTTCACTGTCTGCAGAGTAAAGTGAGAAAAACCTTTCAAAATCAAAGCACATAATTTCTGAAGAAATGCAGCTCTGAGCTCAGATGCTCAGATGATCTCAGTGACTGAAGCACTGCTGTGGCCCCTGATGCTTTACTGCCCCCCTGTGGCCATAAATAACACTTCACAACTCCTCTACTACAGCTATTCATGTGCTTTTCACTCTATTTGGGTTTAATTACATCACTGAATTGTGTATTTTACTGTTCATGTTATTTACTTAAATGTAAAAATATTTTTATATGTAGGCTTTCACCCCCATTTTTCCCATCTTTTTATGTAGATTTTCCCTCACAATTGTAAGGATAGATTTTCGTAAAGTTTTCCATAAATTAAGTTTATTATTTTTGTTATTATCTTTATTATTATTATTCTCTAGATATGGAATTTTGTAATTTAGTACCATAATCAATTTTGATTTAATTACAATCCGATCCACAATTTTGTGTGTAATATTACATATACACACACACACACACACACACACACACACACACACACACACACACGTTTTACACACACACACACACACACACACAAACACACACATACACACACACAACATGTACTATGTATATATATATATGTGTGTGTGTGTGTGTGTGCATGTATAATATTTAAACTAGGTTTTTTCAAGGTTTAGCTTGATAGCAATTTTCCTATGTGCTTCTGTTAATTTGATTAGTATTTAGTAATTTTTATACTTCTATTTAGCTTTATTTTTATTTCAGTTTTAGTAAATTTTAGTACCTTATTTTATTTCACTAAAATAAGGCTGGCACAAAATAAATATCAGATTAAACATATTTAAATCTCTTTAATGGGACATTTCTAAATTAATTTCTTCTTTATTTCCAATTTTCTTTCAGGTTTTGAAATTTAATATTTTCTCAGCTCTATTTAAATTAACAAAATGCCTTAATTGTTTAACAATACCAACACTGATGTGCTTTTGCTTTTTCTGAGCTGATTGCGAAAGACAATTTGTGGAAACTTGTCAAAATGTGTTAACTGAGCTGAAATACCACTGAATCATCATCATCATCATCATCATCATCATCATCACGCTGGTCAGAATATTTCATCAACAAAACTCTGATTGTACAGGAGTGACGTGAAACAGATGAATCAAACATCAGGACTCATTGTTAATGAAGATGATTGATGGTTTGTCTGGGAAATGCACAGATGAAGGGATTCAGCAGAATAAAACTCTACAGCAGCACGATTGAGTCCGTCTAACGAGCTTGACTTCTGTCTTCAGTTCTGTAGATTCTCTGTAAGTCTGATTGTAATCTGAAGATGTGTAGAATCTCATGAAGGACCAGAGGAACGACAGAGGAACCCGATGCCTTTAGCTCACTCTCATCAGTCAATCACTGCAATCACCGCTGACAGAGCAACAATCAGCCTGCTCACGTCACGATACTGACAGACTATTTCAAGAACACCAGGATAAAAATAGCTCATTCACAGCTGCACACACAATGTGAACACAGACGGGACTTTTCTGTCTAATTATATGAAAGTTTATCAGTGCCTTTGTGTCGCAATGTCATTGTGTCTGAAGAGAGTGAAGAAATACTGAGGTCATGAACGCTGTGTGTGTATATACACACACCTACACACTGATATTTTGAAAGGAAATTTCAACAAAGATGCAATAAATCAATCAAAAGTGACAGTAAAGACATTTATAATGTTACGAAAGATTTCTGTTTCAAATAAATGCTGTTCTTTTGAACTTTCTATTCATCTGTGAATCCTGAAAAATAAAATGTATCAGTTTCCACAAAAATATTGGGCAGCACAACTGTTTTCAACATTAATCAGAAATGTTTCTTGAGCAGTAAATCAGTATATTAGAATGATTTCTGAAGGATCATGTGACACTGAAGACTGGAGTAATGATGCTGAAAATTCAGCTTTGATCACAGAAATAAATTACAGTTTAACAGATATTCACATAGAAAACAGCTGCTTTGGATTATAATAATATTTCACCATTTTTACTGTATATTTGATCAAATAAATCAGAAGCAGAAGAGACTTCATTAAAAAACATGAAAACATCTTACTGACTGTAGTGTAGACAGATAGAGAAAGAGATCAGTTTGAAATGTCAATTATAGGAATCTGTATTTAGTTTATACATTTCATTATTTTTATTGATAAACATTTAAATTAACTTTTGTGCTCCAGGCTAAAAGAACACTTAAATTTCCCAGAATGCAGTTCAGTAAATTCCCTTTCCTGTCAGTCCAATTCATTCATGCAATTAATCTTCCGGTGGGTGTGGCTAATTTAAATGTGTCAGTAAATTATCATGTTAAATCATCAACCTTATTAACATTATTTCATATATTATCATAATATCACTATTAATCATAACAAGCACACGAGTTCTTACATCCACAAATAGTTTGCTAACATTCTCATTTAAGTTCTGAAGATGTTATTTCTATACAGTTTTTTTTATATTATTTTTATATTTTATACCCACTATCTGATGGCATATAAGCAATCTTTCATTCTGTCATGATTTGTTAGTACAGAGACCTGAGCACAGAACTGAGTCTGGACTGAATCGAGCAGATCCTGCAGATCAGAAGAGGAGAGAATGAACAGACATCACCGAACATCTGACAAACACCACATCACTGATATTCACATCAGTTTAAATGAATCCAAAGTGAATTAATAAATGTGTGTAACAGAAATCCTTCACCTGCTCGTCTGAAATCAGTGCAGCTTCACTGACATCTAGTGCTGAAATGTCAACATGTCGGCCAGACTTTGATTATTTATCAATAATGGAAAAACAACAATTCTTCCAATTACAACACATGAATCTGAGATCAGAATCTGCTGCTGATAGAGTCTTCAGAAAGACTACATGAAACAGAAATGATGCACACATTGTCCTTGATGCACACACTATTTATCTATCTAGTCTAATGCATACCCTGCAAACATGTCCTTGCGGGGCCCATGCTGGCTTTTTGTGGGAACAGTGGGCTAGGGCCAGCCTACAGCTTTGGGCTCACCGCGGGCTCTCTGTGAGCAGCCCACACTACGGGACTACCCACATTAATCCCATGATGGCCAGACACAAGCCTGTTAATAAGAATTCTGTGGGCAGTTTTCTTCCTTACCACTAGGGGTGCTAGGGTGTTTTAGGTTTCCTTAAGTAAAGCCATGTGGTAGAGAGAGTTAACAAGAGCAGTTTGAAAAGAATAGGAAATGTGAATATTGTAATCAAGAAGAAAATGTGTAACATGTTATAATGAAATGTCCAAGGTATGGCAAGGAAAGAAAGATATTGATTGATGACCTCAAGGAAAATAAAGAGAAGTTTGATTTGAGAAACATTTTAGGGAGTAAATCAGGGGATAAAAACCGTATTTAAAGGACACAGGATTATATAAAAGAATATAGTGGTTTCAAGGGTAGATTATAGTCATGACCCACACTTCTAATCAGTAGGTGGCGGTAATGCACCTAAAAGTTGTATGCCATCTGCCATTAAAACACCAAGAAGAAGAAGAGCCTTAACAAGAAATGTGCTAAAGAATGACATTACAAATCTTAGAGTTCAGAATCTTTTAGAAGGAAGCTCTTGGAATGTTATTAAACATCTTATGATCTACCTCAAAAACACAGGATTGATGGAAAGAGTATAAAGTTATTTCATAAGTTCCCTTGTTTTGTCAAATACTGTTCCACACAAGCCCAGTCTAAAGGAGTTTTTTTATTTAAAAGTGTACATTGCTGATGTTGTTTTTCAGAGATGGAACATGTATGTATAGCCTATGTTTGGACTGATGCTAAGAGTTTAAGACAGTGTATTTGTAAGCATTTCAGAAGGACATTGTATGGACAGTGTTTAGACATTGATGCACTACAGATAAGACTTTCGCACACATAATATTTTGTACTATTTATAGTACAAAATAACTATAAATATAATAAAATACCTAACTACATAAAACTATTATTGTTAGAAATTGCAACAATATAAAAATAGACATATAATACATTTATACATTTAACATTTAATTAAAACAATAAGTAAAAAAATAAATAATAATATCCTGGCCAGAGGAGAACTGGCCCCCCGACTGAGCCTGGTTTCTCCCAAGGTTTTTTTCTCCATTCTGTCACAGAGGGAGTTTTGGTTCCTTGCCGCTGTCGCCTCTGGCTTGCTCAGTTGGGGACACTTAATTTTTTACGATTAACGTCAATTTTATTTCATAGATACTATTTAAACTAAACTGAGCTAGACAATGACATCTCTGAATTCAATAATGAAATGCCTTTAACTGAAAATTGAGTGTTTAATCTTATTATTATACATTACTGACACTCTATCCTCCAATTTGATACTGTTAAGTGCTTTGACACAATCTGTATTGTTAAAAGCGCTATATAAATAAAGGTGACTTGACTTGACTTGACACATCAACTTTCACATGACGAAACCCTACAATCTTACATTGCTTTGTTTTCTATTTTGTATTTAATAAATCCATTGATTTGAATCCTAATCAATGATCCTAATTAGTTGGTTCAGGTGTGTTTGATCAGGACCAGGTTGGGCACCCCTGTTGTAGATTAATAGTGTGGGCTAAGTGAGGGCCAGCACTAAGGGGCCAACGTTTTGCCAATGAGCAAAGTCTCAGAGGCCCTGCGCTGGCAGCCCGCTGGGGGCCCTTAGTCTAGCCCTAAGTGGGCCTGTAAAGGCTTGTTTGCAGGGTAGAGTAAATAAAATCTTCACATTAATAGTGTTTTTAACAATTTAGGGCCAGATTTCCAAAACAGTGCTGATGGGTGTGGAAATTTCTGCGGGTGATTTACTGATAATGTGCTAATTAAAGAACACAGACACAACATCTCATTTACATATCGACCAACGCAATATGCCAAGCGCAGCGCAAATTAGCATAGTCACAAATAAGCAGAGCTGATGCTCATCAGGTGCGGGTGATCTACTTACAACACAGGCACAAATTAGTTTAAGACATGCTTTTTTTGGACATTAAATAATGGTGCAAATACCAGTAATTTGACCAGTGCCGCGTGATTCAGTCTCCTCCCATAAATTTTACAAATGCATATTCAATAAGGTCAGGCGCAAAAATAACTGTGTCTACACCTTTTCAGCTCTGATTCTTCACTGTGCGTCTTTAGTAAAACCTGACAATACTATTTTAATGCCAAAAGACGGTTTGCGCTGGTGTAAGCTGTTAGTAAATATGGCCCTCAATTCCTATGGTCACAATTTCACATAAAATGAAATCACTGTAAAAGGCCACAGGACAAGTTTAATATATACTAATATAAATTTATTGTCCTCACACTGATGTTACATTATTCGTATGATGTATTTTGCACTAGATTTGAATATAAATCAGATTGACAGGTCTGAGACACTTGATTTTTTTTTCACATATCATATATCATCAGTCATTTATATCTTTGATCGTTTCACTGATATCAGTATGTGGGACTCAATCTTGTCTTGAATCCTCGTCTGTATTTGATGAGATCTGATCTTCTTGAGCTGTAGATGAGTCTGAATCTGAGGAGACATAAGAGTCTTATTCTTCATCTTCTCCATTAGATGTATTTATCTAAACTCTCAGCAGCATCCTGCTTTGAGTATTTTCTTCATTCATATGGTATCTTTCCACTCCCCTCAAATGTTTTACTGTAGTATTTTTCCAGATGTTTCTGGAATCTGCACACAAACCACTTCCAGTAGAGCAGAGTTCAGAGAGATCAGGGGTGATGCTTCATAAACTCCTCCTGCTCTTCTGTATTCTCTATATTTAAATCATCCATGTAGTGTTTTAAAATTCAGACAACTTGCCACTAAATATAAGTACAGAGATTCTGTGTAGAACTGTAATATGTGCCAGTAATTCCATTCACTCTGTGGAAAGTAGCACTGTGATCTCCATCATGGTTTTCTATGGTGTTTCTGCAGATAGCTTTACAGAACGGACACTGAACCCAACAGCACTGACAGAAGAGATCAATCAGAAGCTCATCTGGTCTGAACTTGAAGTCTAGTTTTTCATTAAATGTCTTTGTGTTGAATCTCCTGCTGATGTCAGACATTATATCAGTAAGTTCTTGTGTTATCACATATTCCAGGCGTTTGAAATCAGCATCATCATGTGTAACTCCAATGAGGTTCTGTTACACTTGCTCTGATGTAATCTATGAGTTGATGAATGCAGCTGATGTTGTAGCCCATCTTTGAGATGTTAAATGACTGAATCATTCTGTCTGTCTACAGAGAAACATTATCGACAAATGATCTTATTTGGGCTTCATGCTCAGGAGACATATTGAAAGTATTCTAATGCTAGTTTAACAGACCATTTAATCCAATGTTTTGAAGACTTTTTAAAAACAACATATTCATCATAACTCCACACAGTGAAAATATCCCTGCTCTCCCTCCAGTGATCTACAGGAACACTTTGATAGACGTCACTGAGGATCTCTTTGACATCTCTCATTATATCAATCTCTCTGATTGGAGGAGTGTCTCTGATGATCTTCTTCACAATCTGTTCCCAAAACAAATCAAACTCTTTCTTCAGTGTTTCTTCATCATTTGTTTTGTCTTTGAGTTTTAAGGCGAGTTCTTTGCTCTTTTCAGAGAGTGTTTTCATGATGTGTCCTCTGAGCATCAATCATTTTCTTCAGGTCTCGCTGCTGAAGAACCTCATTTAATTTCCTCTTTGTTTCTCTCACAACGTTTTCCTGAAGCTCTTTGATTTTGATTTCAAATGATGTTTTCCACTGAATCAGTATATCTGCATATGTGTCTGTCTCAAAGAATTCAGACATTGATTTTTTTCACTTCTTCAGCTCTCTGTGAAGATCTGATTCTTTAATCTCATGAATCGCTTCATTTTCTATGTTGTCATGTAGTTTATTCTCAGTTTCCATCATGGCTCTGTGAAGACTCCAGGACCACTTCCTGTATTCTGTCTCCAGTTTCCTGTAAGCTAAAATCTCCAGAGAGTTTCTGAAGCTGAAGACGAATCCTTCATTCAGTAAAGCCTCCCAGAGATCTTTTATACGATCTTTTAGATGTGTTAGCATCATTCTATGTGATTCTGAGGCATGAGATATAATAGTTTTCTTCAGTTTTTGAATGTTCTCACAGTAGTGTGGGTTTGGTGGAGCCATCGGTGGGCTTCCCTCCCAGAGCTGAGGAATATACTTCACATCATTATGAACATCAAAGCTAATGACATCACTGAAACATTCTGCATCACAGACTTCTTCTTCAGCAGTGAGTTTTGTCATCTCATCCAGTGTCTCCTGCAGTCGTCTCCTTCCCTCCATGTTTTTCTCTCCAGCTGTGACGTCTGAGACGTTCTGATGCACAAACACACAGCTGGGATTCAGTCTGACCTTCTTCATCCTCATGAAGAACTGAACAACAATCTGAAGAATGTCCTGCATCTCAGATGGGTTTTCTCCAAAGATGTTGATCAATGTCAGATTCGCAAGACCAACAACAAATGTGGCCAGTTCATTGTCATTGATCACTTCAGGTAGTTCTAGAGCTTGAAGACCCTCAGTATTCACAACCAGAATATAGTCAAACCTCAGATGTTCTTTCATCTCGTCTGAGACTCTGATCAGCTGCATGAAAGCTCCTCTGGTTGTTCTGCCAGCGCTGACGTTAAACTGGAGTCCAAACATGGTGTTCAGCATGGTGGATTTCCCAGAGCCTCGAAGCCCTAAAACTGACAGCACAAAGACTCTCTGGTCTCCCAGTTTCTGGATGAGTTGATCTAGAACAGCAGAGATCCAGATCACAGGAACATGAGCAGCATCTCCATCCATCAGCTCCAGTGGAGATCCACAGATCATCATCTCTGCTGCGAGACTCGGGAGAGAAGAGAAGTCAACCTTCAGGTCTTTCTTGTTCTTCTTCACAGATGAACATGATTCATAGATCTGACCGATCTCCCTCATGATGTGCTCCACACCAAAGACTGCAGCTTGAAGATCCTCAGACTGTTGACCACATTTTGTCATACTCGTGACATACAGCAGACACATCAGCTGATGTATATTCATCCAGCAGAATTCTGAGGCACTTAAGGAAAAACATCTTCTCATGTTCACCATGCGAGTTCATTTCTGTAATAAAAAGCTTTATAAACTCACTGATGTCAGAGTCATGCTGTTGTTGAAGGTTTCATTTCTGTTTTTTTTTTCTACTTATTTCCTTTTCCATCTCATCTCCTTGAGGACAATGTAGTTCTTTGTTCTTCTGACTCCACTGATGCCACAGTTTCTGATGAGGCAGAAATGATTCTTTGACTTTCGTCAGATCTTCATACATTAGTAAACTCATCATCTGCTGTGCAGCTGCTCTTCCTCTCCTGCAGTCATCATCATCTTCCTCATCTACTCTTATGTCTGAGTGTTTGGACACATCTTCAAGTCTGAAAGTGTGAGAGGAGTCTGAGAGACAATCATTTATAGCTCTTCTGAGTTCTCCAGATACATCTGACTGATTTCTGTCTCTCAGACCTATTTTGTATTTCCCTTTTCTCGGCTCAGTTACAGTAGATTTGTCCTCAGTAAGGAGACAAATAAGTGGCTTTGAGTCCTTGTACAGGTTTTGTATCGTTGCTGCATGTCTGTCATTCCTGTCGAGTTGTGACAGAAGAACAACATTGACTGAGCTCATGTCAGTGAGGATCTGCAGCTGTTTCTCATGGTCTCCTGCATCTCCGTGTAGATTACAGAACGCTACACACTCTGTGAATTTATCATCATATGATCCAGAAGGGCAGAACCAGGTGATCTCCACCACTCCATCCATCAGTTCTCTGGTTCTGCTGCTGTAAGGGCAGTTCCTGTGGAAGAACGTGTTGTGTCTCTCATTGATCAGACTGTTCATCAGCTGAGACTTGGATGAAGACACAGAACCAAACCTGAAGAAAAACACCATTGGAGTTTGTGCTCTGTAGATCGGCTGAGTTTGACTGATGAACACATTGTTAGTGTTTCTAATCTTCCAGCTCTTGTGGATTTGTCTGAATGTCCAGAGAGGAAACTCAATCTGTCGTGTGAATGGATCAGGAACAAGCAGAGGCAGAGCGTACTGACACTGGGACAGTTTAGTGACCATCAGCTGCTTCAGGAAAACATCATTACAATGAAATACGGGTGAATGAGGTCAGACTGATTGGTTTCTTTTTTAGAGGAAGCTATTTTATTGAATATATCACTCTCATTTTCAGATGATTAGGTTTCTTCTTGTATTTGATCCTGTTCATTGGTCTGTTTAGTTTTAATGTATCTTGCTCTGTAGTTCATCATCAGTAGATTTTGTATGAAAGTCTGAATCAGCTCTTCTTCGGCACAAGACTCTTGAGACTGTAATGAATGTGCAGAAATCTGAAGAACATCTGCAGCTCTCAGTCTGTTGTACCGCCTGCCTTCAAGATGAAGTCTTTGAAACAGATGCTCTATTGTTTCTGCTTTTAACTCCTGTAAAGAATTGTTAAGCTCTTAGGTGCTAATTAATACCCGGTGGCAACCACCAAAAATTGTCCGGTCAGAACAATTAAATTATGTCAATTGGAGGAGTTAGAAGCACACACCACTCACAGACCACTCTTTTCAGAATTTGAACAGTTTACTTGAATGTGGTTCTAGAAATAGAAATAACAACAATTAAGTACAAGTTCACATTAAAGAACATCAGTATGCAAGTGAATAACAGTCGGCATTTCGTATGTCAATAAAACACGGTAAATGTTTATACAGTGATTGCGTAACAGGATTATCTTGCGATTAGCTTACAGAGACGTGTTACGGCATATGCGATAAGCACGTCTTTAAACATAAATTAACGGTAGCAACATAAATATACAGTATGAAGAAATTAACTTACTTATTGATGCACGCACACATGCGATTACTCAAAGCATCGCGGATAAAATGTTATTATCACCGTTAGGTCCAACGATCTCGCGCTTATTATAATAACAGCGTCTACACCTTTTCTAAACTGTGCCAGCATCCGGGTCTCTAACGCGGTCTGGGTCCTAACTATAGGCCATTAACTAACTGCCAGACTAATAATAACACAATGAATAAACCTATTACACAAATAACTGCATGAACAGTCAAACTGGCCCTCAATTTAGTACAGCCGCCCCCAAATGTGCTTGTAGATTTGCATCTTGGGTCAGTACTCATTCAGTCATTCAGGGAGTGGAGGTAGCTTAATCAGTCTGACAACGGGCCTGATGTAGGTTCTGTCTTTGACCTGAACCTCCGCAGCTCTGACTTTCCCATCAGCTCCAGGTATGACAGCTTTCACCTTGCCAATGGGCCAGAGTGCTCGGGGGAATTGTGGATCAGCGATCATAACTACCGTCCCAACTGTCAGATTGTCATTCTCTTGTTGCCACTTCTGGCGAGACTGGAGTCCAGGCAGGTAGTTACGCAGATAACAGTTCCAGAACTGGTCTGCCAGTATTTGGCCGTGCCTCCAGCGTTTGCGGCTAAGCAGTTCAGATTCAGGGTAAATTACCTGAGGCAAAGCAGAATCCAGTCGTCCCATCAGGAGTGAATTAGGAGTTACTGGGTCTGGATCAGCAACATCGGAGGATACATATCCCAATGGCTTTGAATTTAGAATTCCCTCTATTTCAATGAGAACAGTCCTGAGCACTTCTTTGTGCACCAATGGTTGTGTACAGTGCAGCTTTAACAGATCTAATCTCTCTCTCCCAAGATCCACCGAAGTGTGGGGAGTTTGGTGGATTGTACTGAAAGTCGATCTGTTGCTTGGCAAGCTCTGTTTGCAACTGAGGGTGAATATTGTTGTAGGCTTCCTTCAGCTCCCGGTCTCCGCCTCTGAAATTGGTGTCCTGATCGCTGAGCAATTCGTGAGGTTTTCCCCTACGGGCGATGAATCTGCGTAGAGACATGAGGAAGGAGTCTGTGTCTGCTTGAGATAGAAGGTCGATGTACACTGCCTTTGTGGTTAGGCATTTATAGATGATGCCCCAGCGTTTCTCATTTCGACGCCCAATTTTGATGGTAAATGGGCCGAAACAGTCCATGCCTGTGGAGTAGAAGGCTGGCTGGAAGAGTCTTAGGCTGGAAGGGGGTAAGTCTGCCATTTTAGGGATGTTGGGCTTGCCACGCCATTTCTGATGCTGAATTGATCTAATGACCTCTCAAGATCCAGAAGCTCCTTCTGATATCGGCAAAGACCCGTTCAGTACCAGGGTGATGTAGCTGTGTGTCATACTGCTTAATTAGAAATTTAGTCACTGGATGGACTGGGTCTAGAACAATAGGGTGCAGAATATCAGGGCTGAGCAGATGGCATCGTCTTCCACAGTCTTCCACCTACTCTAATCAGTTGATTGTCAGGATCAAATTCAGGAGCTAATGTCTTTAGACGGCTGTTTGGGGAGATGGGTTTCCCTGCTTGAAGCTGGGCGTACTCGTCAGGGAAGCTTTCCATTTGGGACTGTTGGATGACTCTGAGTTCAGCTTTCTTATATGTGTCAGCCGTGAAAATGTCTGTGGGGCTGGCCGCCCCATGAAGGGATTGGGCTGTTGCATCAAGAAGCTCTTGAAAGCGGTCATATTGAGATGTAGCACCTGGATGCCTGTCATCCTGAGTCATGAGAAGATGGAAAAATGCTGGTTTGCTCAGTTCCTCTGAAGTAGAGGGTGGCTCTAGGTTGGGTAATTTTGGCCAGTGCGATGGAGGTTTCTGCAAGAATGCTGGGCCATCCTTCCACCGGCAAGGTTTGGCAAGCTGAGACAAGGACATGCCACGAGTAATATCGTCAGCGGGGTTGTCTTGAGAGTGTACATACGACCATAACTGTGAGTCAGTAAGCTCTTGAATCTCTGCGATTCTAGTTCCCACAAACACTTTTAAGTGACACGAGTCTGACTGCAGCCAGTTTAAAACTGTGTTAGAATCAGTCCAGTATTTGAAACTGCTGATGTCTAGCGTGAGCTCCCTTTGCAGAACTGCTGCCAGTTGTGATCCAGTTAGAGCTGTGCAAAGCTCAAGTCTGGGGATTGTCTGCTGCTTCTTTGGAGCTACTCGTGATCTAGCTGCCAAGAATGATACCTCTATATGGCCTTTGTTATCTTCAGTGCGGAGATACGCTACGGAGCCGTATGCCCGCTCTGAGGCATCACAGAATATGTGCACACTTCTTGAACTGGTCAAGGGATCTACCTTCGTAGTGTAGCATCTGGGCAGCATGACATTTGGGAGTTGTGGAAGCTCGTCTTCCCAAGTGAGCCATGCATTTCTGAGGTCAGCAGGCAATGCAGGGTCATCCCATTCTCTTTTTTTGTCCCAGAGCCTTTGTACTATGATCTTTGCTCGGGTGGTAAATGAGGTGATGAATCCCAAAGGATCGTATTGACTCGAAAGGATGTGATAAATGTGTCGCATAGTCGGCTCGGCTTTAATGACATGGCCATGTTTGTATCCAAGAGTGTCGGATCTACACTGCCACCTAAGTCCTAGTGTGCATTCCTGAGGGTATGCCCTGTCCGAACTGAACCAAAGCTCATAGTTCTCTGATCTGATTTGCTGAAATCCTGCAGATGTTGCAGGATTTGGGGAGTGTTGCTAGCCCATTGGCGCAGTTCAAATCCACCCTCGGCTAGCAGATGTTGCACGTCATCCACTAGATGCCTGGCAGTATCAAGAGAGGGAATACTTTGCAGCCAATTATCTACATAAAAGCAACGCTCTATTGATGCACATACCTCACTGTATGGTAGGCTGTGATCGGCAACATGTTTCTGGAGAGCAAAGGTTGCACAGCATGGGCTGCAAGTGGTACCAAAGGGTAACACTGACCACTGGTAGATATCAGGTGGGCTGGTTGTGTTCAGGTCTCGCCACAGGAATCGTAAGAATGCTTGGTCTTCTGTCAGGAGACGAACCTGATGAAACATCCCCTTTATGTCGCTGCTGATGGCTACTGCATGTTCTCGGAAACGGAGAAGTACCCCCAACAAGTTTGCACCCAGAGTCGGCCCTGGAAGAAGGTATTCATTCAGATTCAGTCCTTGAAAACTGAAGGAACAGTTGAATACAATCCTGTTCTTGCTGTTGTGGTGGACCATGTGGTGCGGAATGTACCATCCTTGAGTCTTGCGTCCTTGAGTCCGTACGGCTGTAGATTGAGGGATTTTCTTTACATAGCCTGCCTTCAGCAACTTCGTTATTTCTGACTTGTACACTTGAGATTTCTCAGGACTCTGAGACAGCTAGTTTTCAATCCGCCTCAAATGAGGCAGTACTGCTTCCTTTGGAGCAGCTAGTGGTGGAGGGCTAGTTTTCCAGAGGAGAGGGGTAGCATATCTTTGCACATCTTTCACCTCTACCCTGTTCGTTTTCTCCTCCAACATGCGCATAGCTTTTGTGTCTTGCTTCGATCTTGTCACAAGCTTTTCGTTGCGATAGGGCAAGATGTCCATCTGCCACAACCTTTTCTACTTGACTGAACAGATCATTAGGTGCAAGGCTGATAGATGTGAACAGGCACTGTGGCGTGTGGGGGATGAATTCGAGGAACTTTGATGGACCTTGTAATGTCCATCCCAAGTGAGTTTTCACTGCTGCTGGACCCCCAGGAGGTCCCAACCGGACTGGCTCAACAGGGGTGATCAGTTGTGGGTAATCTGACCCAATGAGCAGTAATGGCCTCGCATGGTCAATTGACTGCAAAGGTAGACATCTGAGATGGTGATATCTCTTCTGCAATGTCTCAATTGGGTAAGTATGAGGTGCTAGTCCAAGCTCCTCAGCTGTGAAAGCTCTCTTGATTGCGAAGTTGCGATCTGGTTGTGTGGCAGTACTCACTGTGAATGATACTGTGGAGCCAGGGATGATGCGGATGTCTTGGTGCACTGTGCGAGTGATAGGTCTTCGGGCTTACCGTGAAGGCTGAGTTGCTGAGCTGCCTCATGGAGAGGTATGGTGCGTTCTGATCCATCATCTAGCAGGGCATATGTATCCAGCGAAAGGTCTCCGTTGCGTATGATGACTCTGCAGAGTTTCAGTAACACTTTACTGTTGCCTGTTGGACGATCGACATACAGAGTTTCTACTGTAGTGCTGGTAGACTGGGTGATCTCTTCTGTTGCTTTGGTAGCATGAGCACTCCTTTCATTGTTGACCTCATGCAGGACTTCAAGGTGTCTCCTCTGACACTTCTTGCAGTTTGCTTTAAGAGTACACTGACCTGCTTGATGATCACGTCCACATTTCCAACATCTCTGATTTGATCTGATCCAGGTCAAAATCTGCTCTTTCGTCAGCAGTTTAAAATTTGAACACTGGTTGAGATAGTGTTGAGTTGTGTTACAGAAGGGGCAGTATTTCTTTGGTTTCTCTTGTGATCTCACCTCAGAAACTGTACTTTGCTGAACTGATTCCGCCTTGAGGGCTTGCCTTTGGTCACTTCCATGGAGGATGGCAGTAGGTTTGTGTGAGACTTTCGGTGCTCTTCGCTGTTCTCTGCGGGAACTCATTCTCTCTCCATTTGAGTCAGTACTGAATTGAGTACCATCTTCTTGTATCCTCACCTCATATTCCATCCATTCTGCCAAGTCTAACAAGGTCAGGATTGGTGTCTTAAGGGGATTGACATACCTCTTAAAGTTTGCTCAGAGATCGTGGGGCAATTTAGCCAGGAGTCGGGAGACGTGTGACCCGCAAGTCAGTTCTGTACGTCCAGGACCTCCTAACTAATCCAGCATTCCAACCAGAGCCCGTATTTTCAGAGCAAAGAGCCTGAATGCTTTAGTGTCACCACTTCTTATGCTGGGTCCATCCATCAGCCCAGCAATGCGCTGAAGTGCAAGTTGATGGGGTTGCCCATAGTGTTCTGTTAGAGCTTGCATGGTATGACTGTAAGGGTACCTGCTATTACTGTAGGAGTCAGCAATGAGCAATGCTTCCTCAAGCTTCAAGTGATCTGTCAATATCTGGAACTTAAAGTGCTCTGTAGCGTTGGCAGTCAGAAGATTGTCAAGAGCTACCTTTAACCGGGCAAACTCACGTGGATCCTCTCTAGAGAAATCAGGAATAGTAGGGGTTGGACCACGGTAGATGTTCTCTTGACTAGGTGGCAGTGAGGAACGAAAAGGCACATATGGTTGCTGTTGCCTTGAGGTAGGGCTGTAATAGTGTGTGGATGGCTGTCTTGGGTGTTGGTAGCGGTCGTCAGCATGCTCGGCCCTCGGGGGTGTTGCTGCACGCTTTGGTGGTGGCGAGGCCGATCTGGATGTCTTGGAACTCGCTTTCATTTTCTGAAGCTCATGGATGATCTCATCTATTCTATCTCGTTGACGTTCTGCGCATGACTTATCCTCACTACAGTTCTCTGACTTATCCCTTTCATAACGTGGATCTCTTTGATCTCTTGCAGACGTTACTCTGTGATATGATGTTGAGGTAGAGGCTTGTTCCTCCATATTACGCATCGAATGTCTGGGCAAATGAATTGGCTGAGATGAAGACACTGGTCTTGGAGAGTGTTCTCTGAGGTCACGTCTAAGCTGTCGGTTCTCCTCTTCAAAATCCTTCAGGCGCATCTGTAGTACTTCAGGAGAGAAGTGTGGAGTCCCTTCATAGGCAGGAAAGTGATCAATGCCAGCAACCAGGGTGTTGAAAGGTGGTAATGGACCTCCTGTAGCCCCTACTAACTGTTCTCCCTCGTTGGAGTGGCCTGAGGGTTTGTTCACTAATCGCTGCTCTGGCAAATAATCCACCTCATAGTCTTCAAGGTATCTTGGCATCTGTGTTCAGCGACGAGAGCGAACAGTAGCATCGCTAATCTCCTCTTCAGGTATGGACATTATGCTATTTCAGAAGTTGCCTGATCCGGCTCGAAGGACCATGTAAAGAATTGTTAAGCTCTTAGGTGCTAATTAATACCCGGTGGCAACCACCAAAAATTGTCCAGTCAGAACAATTAAATTATGTCAGTTGGAGGAGTTAGAAGCACACACCACTCACAGACCACTCTTTTCAGAATTTGAACAGTTTACTTGAGTGTGGTTCTAGAAATAGAAATAACAACAATTAAGTACAAGTTCACATTAAAGAACATCAGTATGCAAGTGAATAAAAGTCTGCATTTCGTATGTCAATAAAACACGGTAAATGTTTATACAGTGATTGCGTAACAGGATTATCTTGCGATTAGCTTACAGAGACGTGTTACAGCATATGCGATAAGCACGTCTTTAAACATAAATTAACGGTAGCAACATAAATATACATTATGAAGAAATTAACTTACTTATTGATGCACGCACACATGCGATTACTCAAAGCATCGCGGATGAAATGACGTTATTATCACCGTTAGGTCCAACGATCTCGCGCTTATTATAATAACAGCGCCTACACCTTTTCTAAACTGTGCCAGCATCCGGGTCTCTAACGCGGTCTGGGTCCGAACTATAGGTCATTAACTAACTGCCAGACTAATAATCACACAATGAATAAACCTATTACACAAATAACTGCATGAACAGTCAAACTGGCCCTCAATTTAGTACAACTCCGGCTGCTGTTCCAAAGTCCTTGTTTTCCCTCTGTTTAACAGACAAAACAATAACATACTATTTTAATCATTTTAAACATATCATTTTAATCTTTTCCAGTACTCATTGTACTTTGCTGAAAGACACACTATAATTAACTAAAATGATCTCTATGAAGAATTTCATTCAGGTTTCAGGCCCCACCATAGTACAGAAACTGCACTTGTTAAAATTACAAATGACTTGCTTCTTGCATCAGACCAGGGCTGCATCTCATTACTAGTTTTGCTTGATCTTAGTGCTGCGTTCGACACAATAGATCATGGCATACTCACAGATCGATTACAAACCTATACAGGTATTCAAGGGCAGGCTTTAAGATTGTTTAGATCCTACCTGTCCGATCGCTAAAACTTTGTGTATTTAAACAGGGAGTCATCTCAATTATTGGCAGTAAAGTATGGAGTACCACAATGATCTGTCCTAGATCTTCTGCTATTTTCAATATACATGTTGCCCCTTGGTAATATTATTAGAAAATACGGGATTAGTTTCCATTGTTATGCTGATGATACTCAAATATATATCTCAACAAGACCAGATGAAATTTCTAAATTATCTAAGCTAACAGAGTGTGTTAAAAATGCAAAAGCCTGGGTGACCAATAATTATTTCGTATTAAATTCAGATAAGAGAGATATTACTTATTGGACCAAATAACAGTACACAGAATCTCTTGAATTACAATTTGCAGCTAGACAGATGTACTGTTACTTCCTCTACAGTCAAAAAATCTGGGTGTTATATCAGACAGGAACTTACAAAAACAGCATTCTTCCATCTTAGAAACTGATAATGTTCGGGGTTCAGACACACTCTGTTTAAATCTAGATTAAAGACACATCTCTTTAGCCACGCATTCACATAATGCATCTCATAATCTTGTACTGCAGTAATATCTGATCAAACGCACATTATTATTCTCAGAATCAGAATCAGAATCAGCTTTATTGCCAGGTATGTTTGCACATACGAGGAATTTGTTTTAGTGACAGTAGCTCCACAGTGGGACAGAATGACGGCGACAGGACAGGACACAGATAATAATAAAGAATAATGTACAAATATACAAAATGGACAGTATGCAAAATAGCACAAACACAATATACAAAAAAATAGACAATTCAGTATGTACAGGTATGTTAGGTGCAAATTTGAAATGTAATAAGTATGTGTGTTAAATAAATAATAAAAATAAAAAGTAGATAGTGTTGTGTGTTTCCTGTTTATTGTTAAGAGTTCAAATGTTCATGAGATGGATTGCCTGAGGGAAGAAACTGTTCCTGTGTCTGGTCGTTCTGGTGCTCAGAGCTCTGTAGCGTCGACCAGATGGCAACAGTTCAAAGAGGGAGTGTGCTGGATGTGAGTGATTTTACCAGCCCTTTTGCTCACTCTGGATAAGTACAGTTCTTGGAGACTGGTGAGGTTGTACCAATGATTCGCTCAGCAGTCCGGACTACCCTCTGTAGTCTTCTGTACCCTCTGTAGTCTTCTTTAGCTTGGGTTAAACTAATCATTTTTGCTTGGTTGGAACAGCAGCTATGCTAATTATGTCTCTATTTGTTTTTCTGTTTCTGCCACGATTGACATCCCGACGAAAGTTTCAGTCTGGATCCAGCCCTTAAAAGATCTGAGATGACCGAACACTTGAGAAGAGGTGCAACAGGGGCTGCTGGGCGGGAGCAGCCCTAATCGTGTTGCACGCCCGGGCCGAAGGCTTCTAGCAGAAGGCGGTTCTGCGGACAGTCATTCTCTCTGTCTTCGGTGTTACATCCCTAGGATGTATGTATTTAATAACTCATGTTTGAAGTGTGCATGTTCCCGCCCCTTTGGGTGTGGTTATGTTTCCCTGTGTGCTCTCTCACTCTCTGCTTGCTTGGCAGTTGTAATTGCCCACAGGTGGTGATCATCAGAGTATGCTGCGGAGTGTGTTGCTACAAGAGCAGAGTGAACGCTGCTGGAGGAGGTTCATTCCTCCCCTGCTCCAAAATTGTGCTGGGTGTTGTTTCAACCTTTGTCCGTCGAGTGAGGTGCAAACTTTGAACATTTCTCCGTTGAATAGCTCTTGTTTGTTACAAGTGTATTCCTGTTGTTTAGCAGTGTTGGGGCTGATACTAGACAGGTAGTGTGTCTACTTTTACTTAGGTTCTGTGTTAAGGTATTAGAAGGTATTGTAATTTTCTTTGTTTATTTGTTTATGATTAAGTGGGAAGCTGTAGGGAGAGGGTGCCATTTTGTTTTGTGTTCCTGTTTATCCCTGTTTGTGGTTAGTGAGGGAGTTGAGGAAAGCTTTTGTTGTTGATTTCTTTTCTTTTACCCATAGGTTATTTAGTACTCCTCCTGTTAGCCATCTGTTGTTTTGTTTGTTATTTTGGCCAGGCCCTCTCCTGAAGACATTTATTGCTCCCATGTTCCTTGCTTTCTTAATAAATTAAGTTTGTCAAAGATAAGTGATTGTCGCATTTTTGGGGCAGAGGACTGGGGTGACTCCTCCTCGTTTTATTAATCTCTTTCTTAAAACTTTTCGTTAAACCTGTTACTCCCATTCCCCAACCCTAGACTGGGGGGAAAGGGAACGTAACAAGTGGGGGCTCGTTCGTCCGACCATTGATTGGTAAGTACTCTCTTTTCTCAAAGATTTTGACTGTTTTCGACTGTAGGTGGGGAGGATAGTGTAGTGGGCGTACATATAATGGAGTTTGACTTTACTGCCTTTACTCTTTCTCCTACTATTGAAGCCTTTAAGAGGTGTAAGAAAAGTGATTTGTTATTAATAGCAGATTTTTTTGATATTACGGTAAAGAAAGGTGTTACTAAGCAAGTACTCAAGGAAGAATTGTTTGGGAAATTAGTAGAGGCAGGTATTTTGCCTAGGGACTCTGAGGATAGTATTGAGGTTCAGTCTAAAGCAGCAGTGCAGGCTGAAGAGGTGAATCTCAACTATGACCTTGCTGTGGCTCAAGATCCATCAATTGTTCTAAAATTAAAAGAATTGGATCTTTTGATTAAGAAGCAGGAGTGTGAGGCAGAGATGATAAGGCTTCAGGTAGTGGAGAGGCAAGCTGACAGGGATATCCAGTTACGTAAAATGGATCTGGAAGCAAAGCATTTAGCTAAGAAACCAGTTCCGCTCCCACGTACTAGGCCTACGTCAGTCTTGTCACCTGTAACTCCTGCCAGTAGTACAGGAACAGAGGATTTTTTGCGCACATCCTCTAATGAATCTTTTGACATTAGTAAATATATAAGACTTGTGCCTCCATTCAGGGAGACAGAAGTTGACTCTTACTTTGTCGCATTTGAGCGCATTGCTAGTAAATTGGGTTGGCCAAAAGATATGTGGGCGTTGTTACTGCAGTGTAGCCTCACCGGGAAAGCTCAGGAAGTTTGCTCGTCTCTGCCAATTGAAAGCTCTCTTGACTATGATACAGTTAAGGCTGCAGTACTGCGAGCATATGAACTGGTCCCCGAGGCATACAGACAGAAGTTCCGTAGTCATCCGAAAACAGTCAAACAAACTTATGTTGAGTTTGTGAGAGAAAAGAGAGTTCTTTTCGAAAAATGGTGTTTGTCTAGTAAGGTTTCAACCCTGGAGGATTTACAGGAATTAATCTTGCCAGAACGTCCTGACGCTGTTGACCTCTTCAGTGACTGGACAGACTGGTTTGGATGGAGGAGTAAAGCAAACAGCTTCATCACATCCATGTTCATACAGCACAATACAGGAACCAGGATTATTCTCATGGTCTTGTGAGGAAACAATAAATTTAGTGGACTGACTTTCATGTGACGTCATCAGCTCCTTAAAAATTAATCCTTCATAATCCTTCAGCTGTCTGAGGACTGATTTAATGATCTCAGACTCTCTTTCTCTCTCTTTCAGCCATTCAGTGAGGTCACTGTCATTGAATGGAGATCATTCAGTGCTGTTTCCTTCATCACATCTCCACGAATGTTTGGCTGCAGAGAGCCGAGCTTCTTCATGAGTCTCAGCTTGTACTTGTAGCAGTTTTGCTTCATTTGCAGAATTTTATCATGAAATGCAGCAAAAGCCAAAGAGTCTTCCAGAAGATCACTGCATTTCATCTCAGCTGTATATAAACTCTCAACCACTGATTCAGTTTCTAACATTAGATCCATGCTGATGTCTTTCTGAAGTTTTGAAGCTCTTGAGTGAAGTTTGTGCAGCGGATAAAGCCAAACTCTGAGAGGAACCGCCAGCTCTTGGTTTTCTTTCAGCAGTTTCGGAAGACCAGAATAAACCTTCATCGCATCTTCAAAAGTGGTCGGATTAGACGGCAGCTGGAAGTCACCATAAAATGTGCAAGTGAAGTTTTTGACTGCAGTTTTCTCCTTGTCATTCATGTTCAGATCAGCGTTTGCATCTACTGAAATGACACCCATCAGTTTCTCTAGAGCCAATTTTACTTCTCCTTTCACTGTGCTTTTGTCCTCATCTGAAGAGACCTGTCTATCAACCTGTTACTACGTGTGTGGCTATGTCATTAACATCATCAGGAATATTTTCAGAAGGTAACTGATTCACGGTCAGTTCTTTAAACTCGCTGGTTAATGTAGCGTCAGTCTCTGCTGTATGAAAGACGTCTTGGTGTCTTTGAGATACTTTGCTGCTCCACTAACCTGGACGAGTCCACCTAAAACACTCAGGTTGAGTCCACCTTCAATATTTAGTAACTTAGATTTGTCCTTAATGGAGTCTGAAGCTGTTACATTGAAATGTGTTAATTTGGGGACGAGAGCAAGTATTCTGCTCCAGCTGTTCTTTATTCCAAAGTCTGATTCCTGTGGGGGAAAAAGTGTTTTAACTTAACAGCTGTATAAATAAAATCTGTTATTCCAATTGTGCATGTTCACCGCTAGGTGGGGATGATTTCTTTTTCTCACTCGCACAGTTTTTACATATTTCTTCTCCAAGTGTCTTTTATGGGATTATTATTAGTTTAGAATTTTTTTTACTGGATTATGCACTTGTATTAAATAAATGGAAGTGTTATTATTGTCTTTATGCATCTCTTTATGCATCTCTCTGTAAAGGCTGTTTTAGTACCTGCTATTAACTCGTCGTTTCTGCAGTCATACAGCATGCCGAGCTGGAAGGGTCTCCCAAGAGCAGCTTTTTTGATCAGATTCACTCCCACTGAGTCCATGCTAAAGACAATCAGATGAGAAAAATATGTGTTACTGAGGGGGGGGTTATTATTACTGTTTATTATTACTGTTTATTATTACATTAATGAATAATGTAAAATGCCGGTAAATAAAGCTAAATGTTTACTTGCATTATAAATACAGATAAACATTAATAAAAGCTATTTTAGTTCTTCTCACTCCATAAAAAAAATTATTTACATTCAGAAAACTAATAAAAATAGTAGGTTACAAGTAGTTAAACATCAACCCAAAACGAATTCATTGCTGCTGAAACTGGAACGGTCGTTGGGCTCACATAGGCTCAAAATGTTAACTCAAAAATGTTTCCATATTCATGATGTATTTGAATACTAAACTATTATTTATTTGAACTTCACTGCACGTAAATCATCCTTCACATGTGCAATGTTTGGTGGGTGAACGCAATGGTTTGTACTTCGGGCTATTTAGGTCTAAATTGAGTAGTGTAGCCTAACTTTTTATATGTTTGGTTAGCTTATTTTATTTTGATAATGAACAGGCTGCGTTGTTATAACTAAATGTTAACATGCTGTGTTAAAAAACTGCTTCATGTCAGACGCTGATCGATCTGCGCAAATCAAAATTCATCATATGCGCTCAGACGGTGCGCACACGCTCCTCAAAATAATTAAAGTTCGTTAAGAAAATTCTTTCTGGGGGGCAATGCCTGATGCTAATTTCACTCACCTTCAGTATTTTTTCAAAGCTCTTTCTTCCGTTTATCCTTTTGTTGAGGAGTTGAAGCTTTTGTCATTAGATTCGGATATAAACTTTTATATCATTTTATATATTATAAGTGATATAAAAATGACATTAAGTGTTTCTATTTAAAGACCTTAAACACTGATCTGATGGGATTTTTCTTCCGTGCTGAAATGCTGAGATTCTGCGATGAGAAGCTACTCAACTTTCACTTCTGTTTCATGTATACTCCACCCTATAGAAGCAAACTGACGGTTTTAAAATAAGAGACCAAAAAAAAAAAAAAAACAGTAACATATTCATAGTCATTCCCAGAGTGGCATAGTCACTATTATTATAGCTCAGCTATACAGAAAGTATCACTCATGTCTCTCTCACACACACACTCTTGTCTGGTTTGCTATCCTTGTGGGGACATTCATAGGCGTAATGGTTTTTCTACTGTACAGACCGTATATTCTATTGCCCTACACCAACCCTACACTTAAACTTAGCCCTCACAGGAGACTTTCTGCATTTTTAGATTTTCAAAAAACTTTATTCTGTGTGATTTATAAGGTTCTTTACCCGTGGAGACCTCAATTTAGGACCCCACCGTGACACGAGTCCCCATGAGTCTGTGTGTATTCAGGTTTAAGTCCCCACCTGAATAGAAAAACAGGTACACACACACACACCCGGAGCAGTGGGCAGCGGTTTGCAGCGCCCAGGGAGCAGTTTGGGGTTCGGTGCTGTCATGAATCCGGTCTATGTACTTCCGTTCACTCACCACCAGAGGTCACTCGCTCATCACATGGACTCTTGCATTACACTACTGTTGCACTTCACCAGACTACATTTCCCATCATCCTTTGCACTAACGACACACACAGCTGATTGCACTGATCACACGCTCACACCTGAGAACTATCGCACAATCACACACTCTATATAAACCATGGACTTCCGTTCACAGTTTGCCGAGTATTGATCTGCGTATAGCTTTCTTCTAGCGCTAGCTGCCTTGCCGTGCCATTCTGTGTTTTTGTTCTGTTCCAGTATCGTTCTGCGTTTATCACTCCCCTAGTGTTAGCTGCGATACGGAACCTGTTTGTTGTTTTCTAGTCTGTGTTCCCTGTATTTACCCCTGTCTTACCATTCGGACTCTGTTTATGCCTCACCTGGATTATTGCCCTTGTACCTGGATTATCTCTCTGCCTTGCCTTGTTGGATATTGTTCGCCGATCATCGACCCACGCTTGTCCTAGGATTACTCTGTGTCTTGCCCATGCTATACCTGCTTGCCGTTGTTTGACCCTGCCTGTGTTTTGACCACGCCTTTGTATAAATAAAGCTTTGCACATGGATCCGCACGTCTCACGTCTCGTAGGCTCCGTTACAGGTGCCTTGCTCGAGGGCACTTCAATTGTGGGTAATGAGGGTGGAAGAGAGTGCTGGTCATTCACTCCCCCTACTGTCAAACATGGACTCTTTCAGTTATCCCCACAAAACAGCAAAATAATAATGATATTCAACATTAACTTCAAATAATACAACAAGCCCTCAGGGCTATACATTCCTCTAAATAAAGGAAACTTCACCATGGCATTCAAAAAGATGGTAACACTTTAGAGAACACATATTCACTATTAATTAAGAGTTTTCTCTCAATAACCTCCTAATTTGCTACTATTAACAGTTAGTAAGGTAGTAGTTAAGTTTAGGAATGTGGTAGAGATTAAGGGATCTAGAATAAAGTCATGCAGAATAAGGCATTAATTCATGCTTTATACTAATAAAACAGCCAATATGCATGCTAATAGCAACTAGTTAATCGTGAGAATAAGTCCTTAAAATAAAGTGTTGCCAAACAAGATCAATCTCACATACTTTGCCAAGATCACACCTGCCAGGTATATGTGAACCTTTTGAGAGCATTATTGAAGACCATATAACATTGAACAAATGTTCTGTTAATGTTACTGGAAGACTGTTTGTTTATAACTTTGAGAGAATCTTAGCAAAACATTAGCCAAAGTTACGAGAACGTTCCCAGCTGGGTTAGTTCATGGCCAAATAAAGATCCATACCTGGGGCAGATCTTTCATTGCACAAGTCAGTGTTGCAGCACTGGACAGAATCTTCCATTCTGTAGGGTATTGTGGTAATAGTAATAATTTGTAATGATCTCATGTTCATTACAAACCCAAAAGAAGGACTTTTACAAATCCATACAGATCTGAGCAAAAACGGCACTTTCACTTTTGCGGGGCAGGTTTTTTTTTTTTTTTTTTGCAGTTTTGTTCATAAAGTCAAAAATGTCTTAATTATTCATGACTTAACCAATCATCCCTATCACTAATATGACATTCTGTGTTGTTCAGTATGACATGCTACATAAAATTATTTGAAATAACATGTTGCAATCATTTTAGATGTATTTCAAAATAATGTTACAGTATGTGCACATTAAACTTACCGACGTATCGTACACTTTTAAAACTCGCACACATGCTCTGTTCATGGTAACAGTTCATTCTTTCTTTACAAGGAAATTCTAGTTGATTATGACAACTGTAACAGTCCAGAGAGAATCCCAGATATCTTAAATATACTGTTTATGTTTTCTCTACCTCCAGTGAGAAGAATGAAAAGAAGAACAATCGTGTACAGATGCACCTTCTGACAGAACACAAAGAGAAAAGTTTCTGCTGGTTTTGTCGCAGTATTGACTGTCAGCAGCAGTGATGCTCCACACCTCCTCAGCGAGTCAGTTCATGCTCACTTCTGCATCGAGTCTGTAGCAAAGTAAAAATGAGGAACAACATCAACAACTTTCACATTCTCTGACTTAATCCACAAGAGATATGCTTTATTCAGATCACAAGTTTCATTTCAATTCTACATTTTAGTATTACAGTAGATGTTTGTACCAGTGGCCAAACTGAATTTAGATCATCATTTAGACAAGGGGTTCCCAATAGTTTGTGTTTCCAGAGTCAAACATGTTTTCTTTTCAGCTTTTCTGAGCTGGCAGACACAGCAGAAACCTAACTAAATGCAAAAAAAAAAAAAATCTACAAAAGTGAAAATTTCATCCGATGTCAGCTTTACTTGATTGAATTATCTTTTCTTACTTCGTGTTTAGCTTTTTTTTGTTTTGTTTTGTTTTGTTTTGTTCTTTTTTCTTCATAGTTGTGGTGCAAGTGCTAAACTCAGAGTCAACTCAGATTGGATTGAACTCAGTTCAACTCTTCTGAGACCGAAAACCCAGAGTTTTCATCTCAGTTTAAGTCAACTCAGAGTTGGTTGAACCATTTTTTAAATACTTTGACTTTGCATTTAATTCATTTAAAGCTGCATTATAAAATATAAGGACATAGTTTTCTTCTCCCCAGTTTTTCTTCACTTTTTCTTTTCCTTTTCATTTCTTTTGTGAATATACAGTAATACCCACCACCACAACATGAAAGAAAACACATCTAGTCTTCAGTCACTCGTTTTCTTCTCGCTTCCTCTTCACACACACTCTCTCTGAGATAGAAAGACTCTGAAGAGGGTTATATTTTCTGCAAACTCATGCTGATGAAGCCTGTCTCTGCATAATTGTCTAGTTATGATCAATATGGACAGTGTATTATGACTGTAGCAGTATAAACATTAATGCAAGAAGCACATATGTTCACAAATTGTAAATAATGTTCCCTGTTATGTATCATAATCTATATGGTAAACTATACACATTACACAACTGGATAAAAATGTGCTACTGTTGTTTATTCATAGTTTTAATATGTTGCTTCATACCTGCTTTAAAATGATGAACATATATTTAATCAAGAATATAAATAGATTGCTCTTCCATGAGCTCATTTAGATGGTTGTTGTCCAGTTATATCAGATCAAATGCTCATGATAATCTTTCACTTAATGTTATGAACAACAGATACGCTAATTATTCTGCTTTTCTGTTTTGACGTCATGATGCCCGTCCTGAAGAAACTAGAGATTACAGAAGCTCCAGTCTGGATCTGGCCTCTTCTGGAGACTTCAGATGACCCAGTGACCATGAAGAGAGGACACAAACCCTGAACCAACATACAAAACATCATTATAATCACAAGATGGAATCATTGCTTTAAAGTGCTCATTGACGTCTGCAAACTAGAATCTCTGTGAAATCTCAGAACTGTATTTCTGCCATATAGACATTACTTCGTCACCTCTGATAACAGATCACTCTTAACTGTAATGTAGAAACATGCATCGTCTGTCAATCTGCTTTGAAACCATATGCACTGTGAAAAGTGCTATAGAAATAAATCTGAATTGAACTGAGCTGATGTGAATGGCTAGTAAGAATGCTGTAGTTGATTGTGTTCAAATAACGCATTCGGGAGTCACTTTACAAATAACATGTTTGATGAAAGTGAAGCAGTTCAAACAGAAGAACAACAGGTCACTCAAACAGAACAGCAGAAAATATACTGGAGTTCAGCAGAAGAAAGCATTGCTTTTCATCACTGTGATCATCACACAAGAGAGTGTTAGCTGAAATCCTGTTGGTCGTTCTAGAGTTCTCTGAGGAGAGAGAAAGTAACATAAAGGAGGCCGAGAGCAGAGAAACCAGTCACAGAAAGACAGGAGCTTGTGCAATGTCAGAAGCACAGGAGACTACCCTTGCAGAAAAACACATGAATTTCACATGTGCAAAATATATGGATTCAAATACTAGTCCATTTATTCTAAGCAAATGCAAGCAGCTCTCCCCCATTCTTTTTATTTTGCATGTCTCTCTTAGTTAACACATCTGATTCAGATAACCAGCTCGTTAGAAGAGAGCTCCGTGCATGAACTGTGTTCTGATTGACATGCTCCCTACACAGTGTTCATTGCTCTCTACTCCCTGAGCAGGGAAATCTGTTGAAGTTTACTTCACTTCAGAACATTCATTCACGGATTTGCACTATGCCACCGCCTGCAGCGTCTTCACACACAGACCAAACTTACTAGAGAAGTGTGACATAATATACCTCTGTAAATACATCCAATTTATATTCACGTCTCGCACACTTTAATGCCCTTTGAATGGAACATTATACGCTCGTTTTGAACTGGAATCATGGCAGAATATCCTGTGATGTCCACTAAACATCTGAAGTGATTAGAGAAATGTACGAAATATGCAGAGGACTGTTATTGAGAACCACTGAAATACATGATCAACTTGCTGAGATCAAGCTGTAGTGTGTTTATTTTGTCTGGCAGATATATCAATGCCACCTAGTTATTAAAAACTGCAAAAGAGAAAGCAATTTGGTCTGGTGTGTGATACAATAGAAGATATTATTTCAATGAGTGCGTATGATATATTGTTTATGTGTTGTGTCCTGGCCACACGACTGATCACTCAAATGAACGCAATAGATTCAAATATTAGTCCATTTATTCTAAGCAAATGCAAGCAACTCTTAAAAATATTAACAGAAATACAGCTGTTTTGTCCTCTGGTGATTTGTTTTTGTTGTCATTGTACGCTAGCGTGTCCCTAAACATGTGGTGACTACCCAGAATGCTGTGCGCAGTGACGTAGATTCCCATTCTCTCTTCCCATACATTTAATTGAATTAATAGGAAATCTTATGAATTTAATGAGAAAACTAGGGCTGCCCCCCTAATAGTCAACTAATCGTTAGTTGACCAGAAGAGGCTTGGTTGACTGAAATTTTATTAGTCGCCTAGACGCAGAAAAAAACCCCACAGGCGAAGTCAGCAGTCCATGACTAACAGATCGTTAACGGCTGGTCTATGGTAATACAGTAATTTCGCAAACATTATATGGGAACATCACTTTAAAGCATTATGAAAACATAAAAAACCTAAAATGTTTCAGAAAAAAACCCACGTGTTGCATGAATGATATATAAATAAGACTTTTTTGTGCTAGTGTTTTGAGAACGTTATTAAAGACCAGATGACAAACATTCTATTAACATCATTGGAATAATGTTTGCTCATAATTTTGAGAGAGTCTTGCCAGAAATGTTTCAAAAAAAGTTTTTTCTTCGTCATTTGAACAATGTTTTCTACATTCCATTTTGCAAACATTATTGGAACATCACTTTTAAACAGTAAACATTATAAAAACATTTTTTTAAAAAACTAAAACGTTTCAGGGGAAAAAAGTTTCATGAATGATATACAACTTAGATTTTTGTGAGTAGATATCCAGGGCTTAGAGACATCTATTTATGTGTCAGAATATACGGGATACACTAAGTGGCTTTATTTTTTTTTTTAAGCCAAGTATAGGCCTAATTAAACATTCATGGTTCTATACACTTTTTTATCTTTATATTTAATAACCATCATCTGATGAGATTAAAGGAGTGGTTGATTCTGTGGTGATTTGCATGTTTGAGTGAGCTGATCAGTGTTAGTACAGATCCCTGAGCACAGAACCGAGTCTGGACTGAACCGATGTCCATCAGCATCTCTGTCCTCCAGATACGATCAAACTCACTCAGAAACATCAGCAGATCTCCAGAGACACAGTGATCATGAACAGATCATCTGACAAACACCACATCACTGATACTCAGAGCAATCTAAATACTTCCAGAGTAAATTAATAACTGTGTGTAACAGAAATCCTTCAGCTGCTCGTGTGAAATCACTGCAGCTTTACTGACATCTAGAGCTGAAATTCAGCAACTGACTGAAAACCTCGAAGGCTTCATTACAGATGACACTCGACAATAATAAACAGTTTATAACTAAACTTTACTTTAGAATTCAACAAATATGTAACATAAAATTTCTGTTCGTTCACATACAATTATCTCATTCTTCCAGTTACAACACGATTCTAAGCAGTCTGAGAAAATGTCCCATCTGCTGATAATGAGTCTTTAGAAAGAGACTAAATGAAACATGCACACATTGTCCTTGGAAACACATTATATATAATCAGTCATTATCATTATTTTTTTTTTCATAGAGATTAAGCTGTAATATACAGCAAACATTTTTAGCTTTGTCAATCACGCATGTCTTCAGAATATGTTGTTTTGATAATTTCACTGATATCAGTGTGTGAGACTGAATCTGGTCTTGAATCCTCGTCTGTATTTGATGAGATCTGATCTTCTTGAGCTGTAGATGAGTCTGAATCTGAGGAGACATAAGAGTCTTATTCTTCATCTTCTCCATTAGATGTATTTATCTAAACTCTCAATAGCATCCTGTTTTGAGTATTTTCTCCATTCATATGGTATCTTTCCACTCCCCTCAAATGTTTTACTGTAGTATTTTTCCAGATCTTTCTAGAATCTGCACACAAACCACTTCCAGTAGAGCAGATCAGAGAAATCATGGGTGATGTTCCACTTCGCATAAACTCCTCCTGCTCTTCTGTATTCTCTATATTTAAATGACTCATTTGATACACAAAATGTTTTATCACTTGTCACTATATTTGTGCAAATATCAGTACAGAGATTCACAGTTTTTATGTAACACCATCCATTAACTCACTCTGTGGAAAGTAGCACTGTGATCTCCATCATGGTTTTCTATGGTGTTGGTGCAGATGACTCCACAGAACGGACACTGAACCCAACAACACTGACAGAAGAGATCAATCAGAAGCTCATCTGGTCTGAACTTGAAGTCTAGTTTTAATGGAAATGTCTCTGTATTGAATCTACAGCTGATCTCAGACATTAAATCAGTAAGTTCTTTCATAATCACATCTTCAAGGAGGTTGAAATCATCATGTTTGACTCCACTGAGGTGTTTTTCAGAGAAGATCAGCTCATCTGAGAGCTCTTGTGTGAAACTCTTCAACCACAAACCAGCATCTCCTCTGTTCTCTTGAACATGTTCAGTAGATTGATGAGCTGCTCTCATGATCTTCTGCTGCAGGAGTTTAATGTTCTTCTTCATCTTGGGTAAAACACTGAGACTGAACTGATCAGTGATGTGCCGACTGACTTCATCTCTGATGAAACTCTTGAAGTGATCTCTGGGATTATGAATGTAGTTCATGTATTTGTTGAAATCCTCCTCTTCTGCCAGTGTCTTCAGGATGTGTTTCTCCAGATTTGATCTGTTTCCATTCAGTGATTCACAGTTTGATCTGATTTCATCTGTCAGATCTCTGGCAGTCTTCTTGTAGACGCTCTGCTCAATGGGCTTTTTCAGTTTCTGACAGATGATCTGACTAAAAACAGCTCCTGATGCAGTTCAATGGCAGTATTTCAGGAAAATACTATAGTACTCTTCTCTCTTCTTCTGAACATATATTACAGGATCATTGGCATTTCTGAACAGTCTGTGTTGGTCAGTGATCATCCAGCTTGCTCTCTTACAGATGGACAGAACCAAATCCATGAAGAATTCATTCTTGAACACATATCTCACTCGTCCTTCCTGATGTTCTGTTACTCTCCTCTTGATGTAATCTATGAGTTGTTGAATGTAGCTGATGTTGTAGCCCATCTTTGAGATGTTAAACAACTGAATCATTCTGTTTGTTTTCTGAGCAACATCTGTGACGAACGATCTTATTTGTGCTTCATCCTCTGGAGACACAGTTCTGTAAGCCTTCATTAGAGACCATTTAAGCATACTTTTTGTAGACTTTCTGAAAACAGCATATTCATCATAACTCCACACAGTGAAAATATCCCTGCTCTCCCTCCAGTGATCTACAGGAACACTTTGATAGACGTCACTGAGGATCTCTCTCACATCTCTCATTATATCAATCTCTCTGATTGGAGGAGTGTCTCTGATGATCTTCTTCACACTCTGTTCCCAAAACAAATCAAACTCTTTCTTCAGTGTTTCTTCATCATTTGTTTTGTCTTTGAGTTTTAAGGCGAGTTCTTTGCTCTTTTCAGAGAGTGTTTTCATGATGTATCCTCTGAGCATCAATCATTTTCTTCAGGTCTCGCTGCTGAAGATCCTCATTTAATTTCCTCTTTGTTTCTCTCACAATGTTTTCTTGAAGCTCTTTGATTTTGATTTCAAACGATGTTTTCCACTGAATCAGTATATCTGCATATGTGTCTTTCTCAAAGAATTCATACATTGATTTTTTCACTTCTTCACTTGTCTTCTTCAGCTCTCTGTGAAGATCAGTTTCTTTAATCTCATGAATTGCTTCATTTTCTATTTTGTTGTGTAGTTTGTTCTCAGTTTCCATCATGGCTCTGCGGAGACTCCAGGACCACTTCCTGTATTCTGTCTCCAGTTTCCTGTAGACTGAAATCTCCAGAGAGTTTCTGAAGCTGAAGACGAATCGTTCATTCAGTAAAGCCTCCCAGAGATCTTTAATACAATCTTTCAAGTCTTTCAGCCTCATTCTATGTGATTTTGAGGCATGAGATATAATAGTTTTCTTCAGTTTTTGAATGTTCTCACAGTAGTGTGGGTTTGGTGGAGCCATCGGTGGGCTTCCCTCCCAGAGCTGAGCGAAATACTTCACATCATTATGAACATCAAATCTAATGATATCACTGAAACATTCTGCATCACAGACTTCTTCTTTAGCAGCGAGTTTTGTCATCTCATCCAGTGTCTTCTGCAGTCGTCTCCTTCCCTCCATGTTTTTCTCTCCAGCTGTGACGTCTGAGACGTTCTGATGCACAAACACACAGCTGGGATTCAGTCTGACCTTCTTCATCCTCATGAAGAACTGAACAACAATCTGAAGAATGTCCTGCATCTCAGATGGGTTTTCTCCAAAGATGTTGATCAAGGTCAGATTCGCAAGACCAACAACAAATGTGGCCAATTCATTGTCATGATCTCTTGTTGATCTTCCAGACAGTTCTAGAGCTCGAAGACCCTCAGTATCAACAACCAGAATATAGTCAGTGTTCATCAGTGTTTTCATCTCGTCTGAGACTCTGATCAGCTGCATGAAAGCTCCTCTGGTTGTTCTGCCAGCGCTGACGTTAAACTGGAGTCCAAACATGGCGTTCAGCATGGTGGATTTCCCAGAGCTCTGAAGCCCTAAAACTGACAGCACAAAGACTCTCTGGTCTCCCAGTTTCTGGAGGAGTTGATCTAGAACAGCAGAGATCCAGATCACAGGAACATGAGCAGCATCTCCATCCATCAGCTCCAGTGGAGATCCAGAGATCATCATCTCTGCTGCGAGACTCGGGAGAGAAGAGAAGTGAACCTGCAGGTCTTTCTTGTTCTTCTTCAGAGTTAAACATGATTCATAGATCTGACCGATCTCCCTCATGATGTGCTCCACACCAAAGTCTGCAGCTTGAAGATCCTCAGATATTCTCTCAAGTTCAGTTTGTTCAGCTTTGAGTCGTTCAGATTTATCATGTGTCTCTTTCAGTTTTAAGACTGTTGACCACTTTTCATCATATTTGTGATGTAGAGCAGAAAGATCAGCTGATGTATGTTCATCCAGGAGGATTCTGAGCCATTTAAGGAAAAACATCTTCTCATGTTCACCATGTGAGTTTATTTCTTTGATAAAGCACTTCATAAACTCACTGATGTCAGATTCATGCTGCTGTTGACGGATTTTCTTCATGTCTGTTTGTTTTCTATATATGTCCATTTCTATCTCATCTGTTGGAGGTCGATGTAGTTCTCTGTTCTTCTGACTCCACTGATGCCACAGTTTCTGATGAGGCAGAAATGATTCTTTGACTTTCGTCAGATCTGTCTTCTCCAGTAAACTCATCATCTGCTGTGCTGCTGCTCTTCCTCTCCTGCAGTCATCATCATCTTCCTCATCTACTCTTATGTCTGAGTGTTTGGACACATCTTCAAGTCTGAAAGTGTGAGAGGAGTCTGAGAGACAATCATTTATAGCTCTTCTGAGTTCTCCAGATACATCTGACTGATTTCTGTCTCTCAGACCTATTTTGTATTTCCCTTTTCTCGGCTCAGTTACAGTAGATTTGTCCTCAGTAAGGAGACAAATAAGTGGCTTTGAGTCCTTGTACAGGTTTTGTATCGTTGCTGCATGTCTGTCATTCCTGTCGAGTCGTGACAGAAGAACAACATTGACTGAGCTCATGTCAGTGAGGATCTGCAGCTGTTTCTCATGGTCTCCTGCATCACCGTGTAGATTACAGAACGCTACACACTCAGTGAATTTATCATCATATGATCCAGACGGACAGAACCAGGTGATCTCCACCACTCCGTCCATCAGTTCTCTGGTTCTGCTGCTGTAAGGGCAGTTCCTGTGGAAGAACGTGTTGTGTCTCTCATTGATCAGACTGTTCATCAGCTGAGACTTGGATGAAGACACAGAACCAAACCTGAAGAAAAACACCATTGGAGTTTGTGCTCTGTAGATCGGCTGGGTTTGTCTGATGAACTCATTGTTGATGTTTCTGATCGTCCAGCTCTTGTTGATTTGTCTGAATGTCCAGAGAGGAAACTCAATCTGTCGTGTGAATGGATCAGGAACAAGCAGAGGCAGAGCGTACTGACACTGGGACAGTTTAGTGACCATCAGCTGCTTCAGGAGACCATCAGCACAATGAAACACAGCCATCTGGACATCCATCGGGTGGATTCGCTCAGACTGACTCGTTCCTTCATTAAACAAAGATTTTTCATCAAAAATATCAAACTCATCTTCAGGTGAGTCACTGTCTCTTTGCTGTATGTGATCCTGTTCATTGTTCTGTTTAGTTTTAATGTATCTTGCTCTGTAGTTCATCATCAGTAGTTTCTGTAGGAAAGTCTGAATCAGCTCTTCTTCAGCACAAGACTCATGAGACTGTAATGAATGTTTAGTTATCTGAAGAACATCTGCAGCTCTCAGTTTATTTTGCTGCCTGCCTTCAAGATGAAGTCTGTCAAATATATTCTGTATTTTTTCTGCTCTGATTTCTGCTGGTTCAATGTCCTTGTTTTCTCCCTGTGTAAAAAACAATAATACAGTATAATTATTATTATAATCATTACAAGCAATAATACAGATTTAAACAGACTTGTCATGTCATCTGACCTTTTTTACATTTTAAAATAATTTAATCATGAATAAAATATAATAATTATATGAATTTATTAATGCAATAATTATCTTTGAATATAATTATAATAGTGAGAAAATGCTTTGGCAAATCTATGTGTATAATAACAATCAAAGCCTCTTCTTTTGAGCTCAATCATATGATAGTTGTTCAGTTCATTTCTGCATTACTGTCTGCAGAAATATTTATTTTATTTAACAAGCTTATTACTGACATAATGACATTATGCTAAATTAAAGAAAAATAGTGACACTGTTTTCTAGCTCTTAAAGCTGTGAAATATTCAGATAACAAAGAATAATTGGCAAATTGTGAACTAGAGATATTGAAGTTGAGATGTTTAAAGGGTTAAAATGTCATAAATGAACATTAATATCTTCTCTCCTCACCTGCAGTGAATGATGGGTTTCAGAGCAGATCTTCTTCTTCATCTCTTTCTCTCGTTCATATTCCTCTCTCCACTCCACTCGTCTTCTCATCAGTTCTTCTTCATGCTGTTCTTCAAGGAGTTTCAGTTTCTCTTCAAGAGTCTTCTGTTGATCTTCTCTCATCTTTCTTTCTTCTTTCAGTCTCTTCTCTAAATCCTCTAGCTGTTCTCCTCTCTCTCTTTCTATTCTCTCTTTCTCTCTGATTATTCCCTCCATTTCACTCTTCAGTCTCTCAATCTGTTCATCTGAAATATCTTTCTCTTGTATAAGTGTTTTATAATCTTCTTCTTTCTCATTAAACTCTTCTTCTCTTCTCATCTTTTCCTCTTCTTTCTGTTTCTCCCATTCCTCTCGTTCTCTCTTCATCTCGTCTCTCTTCTGAATCTCCTTTTCTGTCATTTCTCTTTTATATTGTTCTTCTCTCTCACTGAATTCTTTTTCTTTTCTCATTTTCTCTTTTTCATAATTTTGTCTTTCTTCCTCTATAATCTTCATTATTCTCTCTTCATGTTTAGATTGAAGATCTTCTTTCTCTCTTTCCATTCTCTCTCTCTCTTGTTTCAGTCTCTGATTAAATTCATCCCAATCTTTCTGTTCTCTCGCTCTTCTTTTCTCATCCTCCTCTTCTCTTCCCTTCCTTTCCTCTAGTCTCTGTTTCTTCCATTCCTCTCGTTCTCTCTTCATCTCTTCACGCATCTTTCCCTCACTCTCTTCTTTCTCTTTCAGTAGTGTTTTATATCTCTCTTCCCTCTCATTAAACTCTTCTTCTCTTCTCTTTCTCTCTGTTTCATGATTTTGTCTTTCATTCTCTATTCTGTTCATCAGTCTGTCTGTTTGGTTCATCAGTCTGTCTGTTTCTGTGTTGTATCTTATCTGAAGATTTTCTTTTTCTTTCTTTACGGTTTCGGTTTCTTTCCTTATTTCCTTTATTTCCTTTTTAAACTCGTCTTTCACACTTTTCATCTCATCTCTCATCTGCTCCTCCTGTTCCTTCATTTCTCTTTGATATCGTTCTTCTCTCTCTCTGAGTTCTTCTTCTCTTTTCTCTTCTTCTTCCATCATCATCTTCATCCTCTCTCTCTCTTCCTCATGTTTCTTCATCAGTTCTTCTCTTTCTCTGTTCAGTTTATCCATCAGGATCTTCATCTTGTTTTCTTCTGCTTCGTGTTTAGTTTTAAGATCTTCTCTCTCTTTCATTAGTGTTTTATATTCTTCTTCTCTTTTCTTCCTGTCAATCTCTATTCTGTTCATCAGTCTGTCTATTTCTGTTTCATATTTGTTCTGAAGTTTCTCTTTTTCTTGTCTCATTTCCTCTATTTCATGTCTGAATGTCTCTCGTTCTCGTCTCATCTCGTCTCGTGTCTCTCTCTGATGTTTCTCTTGTTCTCTTATTTCTTTTTTGAGTTCCTCTTCTCTTCTCTTTCTCTCTTTGTCCTGATTCTGTCGTTCTTCATCCATCATCATCTTCATTCTCTCTTTCTCTTCTTCTAGTTTCTTCATCTCTTCTTCTCTTTCTCTGACTCTGTCCATCAGTATCTTCTTCTGTTGTTCTTGTATTTCTCTCTCCATCTCTCTGAACATCTTACATGAGTAGTAACTCCCTCCGTTCTCTTTCACCATGTTGTCTATCTTCTGCAGTAAATTAGTCACCTGTGTTCGGTTTACAGTCTCTTTATTATTGAACACATGGAATCTGTTTCCACACGCTTCAATCAGCTGATTCAGAGCAGATCCAGGTTTTCCCAAACACTCTTTAATGGTTTTGTTCTCCAGAAAGTCTCCTCTGGTGAAGAGCACCATGGTGAACATGAAAGATTTCTCTCCAAACGTCTCCTGAATGATCTTCACAGCTGTTGCCTCTTCTTTAGTGAATCGTTGTCCTAGATTGAGCACAATGATGAACACATGTGGTCCCGGCAGGATCATGGGGATACAGTTGCTGATTTCTCTCTGGATTTCTTCATTACTGAGTTCAGTATCAAAGAGTCCTGGAGTGTCGATCACAGTAATGTGTCTGCCGTTGATTTCAGCTGTTTCTCTCTGACACTCTTTAGTAACAGACTCTTGAGATGTTTCTGCTTTAAATGCTTTTCTTCCTAAGATGGTGTTTCCAGCTGCACTTTTCCCGACTCCAGTTTTTCCCAGCAGCACGATCCTCAGATCATCTTCTCTCTCTGTTGAACCTGTAAGAGAAGAAATGCATCAGTTTTATACCCCTTTTTTTTACACCAGTTTTACACAAGTTTTTCCTCCAAAATTTGATTCTGTAACATAAAAGAGGTCTGCTATCTGCTTGTTTAGTATTTATGTAGTTTTGTGTGCCTGGAAATGCATTGTGAGGTAGTAAGATTTATAGTAAGGGAAAAAATGATTTGATCCCCTGCTGATTTTGTACGTTTGCCCGCTGACAAAGAAATGATCAGTCTATAATTTTAATGGTAGGTTTATTTGAACAGTGAGAGACAGAATAACAACAAAAAAAGTTATAAATTGATTTGCATTTTAATGAGTGAAATAAGTATTTGACCCCTTCGCTAAACATGACTTAGTACTTGGTGGCAAAACCCTTGTTGGTAATCGTAAAGGTCAGAAGTTTCTTGTAGTTGCCCACCAGGTTTGCACACATCTCAGGAGGGATTTTGTCCCACTCCTCTTTGCAGATCTTTTCCAAGTCATTAAGGTTTCGAGGCTGACGTTTGGCAACTCGAACCTTCAGCTCCCTCCACAGATTTTCTATGGGATTAAGGTCTGGAGACTGTCTAGGCCACTCCAGGACCTTAATGTGATTCTTCTTGAGCCACTCCTTTGTTGCCTTGGCCGTGTGTTTTGGGTCATTGTCATGCTGGAATACCCATCCACGACCCATTTTCAATGCCCTGGCTGGCTTCAATGCCCTGGCCCTGATGGTACATGGCCCCGTCCATCGTCCCTTTGATGCGGTGCAGTTGTCCTGTCCCCTTAGCAGAAAAACACCCCCAAAGCATAATGTTTCCACCTCCATGTTTGACGGTGGGGATAGTGTTCTTGGGGTCATAGGCAGCATTCCTCCTCCTCCCATCACGGCGGGTTGAGTTGATGCCAAAGAGCTGGATTTTGGTTTCATCTGACCACAACACTTTCACCCAGTTCTCCTTTGAATCATTGGCAGACTTCAGACGGGCTGTACATGTGCTTTCTTGAGCAGGGGGAGCTTGCGGGCGCTGCAGGATTTCAGTCCTTCACGGCGTAGTGTGTTACCAATTGTTTTCTTGGGGACTATGGTCCCAGCTGCCTTGAGATCATTGACAAGATCCTCCCGTGTAGTTCTGGGCTGATTCCTCACCATTCTCATGATCATTGAAACTCCACAAGGTGAGATCTTGCATGGAGCCCCAGACCGAGGGAGACTGAGTTATTTTGTGTTTCTTCCATTTGCGAATAATCGCACCAACTGTTGTCACCTTCTCACCAAGCTGCTTGGTGATGGTCTTGTAGCCCATTCCAGCCTTGTGTAGGTCTACAATCTTGTCCCTGACATCCTTGGACAGCTCTTTGGTCTTGGCCATGGTGGAGAGTTTGGAATCTGATTGATTGATTGCTTCTGTGAACAGGTTGTATTTTATACAGGTAGCGAGCTGAGATTAGGAGCACTAGCCAGAAATCTTGATGATTGATAGGGGATCAAATACTTATTTCACTCATTAAAATGCAAATCAATTTGTAACTGTTTTGATATGTGTTTTTCTGTGTTTTTTTCTTTTGTTATTCTGTCTCTCACTGTTCAAATAAACCTACCATTAAAATTATAGACTGATCATTTCTTTGTCAGCGAGCAAACGTACAAAATCAGCAGGGGATCAAATCATTTATTCCCCCACTGTATATGCCACTCTACAATTTACACAGTTATATTTTCATCAGGCAGTTGCTCTCTGTCAATTTCACATTATCTGCACAGTTTAAAATGAGCATTTTAGTGCAAATATTTTAGAGAAAATACGCAGTACAACAAATGTCTTCCACTATGAGCTGCATGATTTATATTTAATTTTTAAGCTAAATTATTTAGCATATTTCATAGATTTATTTTCAAACACAAATGATTCAGATTGTAAAATTACAGTAAAACGTTCAGCTTCACTGCTCCAGAGTATTGTAGTAGTAGTTCAGTGATTGGTCAAAATGATCAGTTTGTCTATTGCAATAATCTTCATTTCCTGTGAAACACCAAAAATTAGGTCAAAGGTCAAGCTTCAATGGTCAATCAGAATGTTTGTGTGCCCATATAATCTTAGCATTAGTAGTAAACAGATATGGCTTAATGTCTGCAATGGAGGGCTCCAGGAGACTATTCTAATCAAGCTCCTGTAGGATCAGAATGAGTCAGACAAAGTTAAGATTCGATCCGAACATTGAAACATGAGGAGCCGAAATTCCAGAGAGGATCCCAAGGCTGCAACAGGATGTTCGTCATAAATCAGATTCCTAGCTCCAGCCCTCTGAAGAAAGCAAACCAACAAGCCTCTTTCACAGAACAGCTTGCAACATTCAAACAAAAGAACATTTATTGATAATTCCAATTCAGGAAGGAGACAATCAAATTTGGAGCAAGTAATCAGAACTGATGATCAAAGAGATGGCCGTTACTTGTAAATCTGTGATCGAAATCACGAGCTAGAGACTTCATTGGGTGGGTCATCCCAGCTCTCCACATAGAAGACAAAGACTGAGACTGAAATTCCTTAAGAGACCTTTTAACCTCTCTAGTCTTCACAGAGAACATGTCCTTATGTTCACAGAACGGTACAGAAACTGCCTTTTCGCATATAGATGCACCAAAATCATCTTAAAAGGACTTATCATGTTTATGCATAACCCCATATCATGTATGTAACCCACACGATTAACCATCATGTTTTAATCACATATTATGTATGTATTTTAATAACTAGGGAATAGTTTAAGAGTTCATATCCTTGTGTGGTATGTATGAGTTTGAAAAATCATGCTTTAAATGTTTCTTCCAATCAATTCTTTGTCAAATGTACCATAGTCTTGTTAGAGAAATCATGTCCAAAATTGTACTCTGTAAGAGCGGGAAAATTTGGACCATATGACTGATAAGATAACATGTTAGATTTATGAATGGGGAGGAGAAACATACAACACCACGAGCCAAGATCATTTCTAATTGGTCAAGACGTCCAGATAGGACGGTCTAGAAACCGAGTTTAAATACTCAGGACAGCTCTTTTCTCTTGGCTCTTTTCCTCTGCTTCTCAGATCTCTTCTCTTTTGCCACCGCGTTTTGACGCTGCTCTTTGAGCGTGCTCTGGCCTACGTGCCAGCTGCCAACACAACGAGAAGAAAAACCACCTAGTCTCGTTACATTCTTTTATTCTTTTACTTTAATTTCTTGTCTTTCCGTGAGAGTTTTGTTAAGTTAAGTTTGCCGCAAAGTCCAGCTTCGACTGCACCCGCCCAAACTTCAACCAGACCAACTCCGCATCAAGAGCCAACGCCCAAGACTTTACTACGAAAGACCACTGAACTCAGCCAATCAGCAACCTCGGGAAACCCCTTTCTCCAAAGAAGACCACAAGGACACAAGGGAATTCCTTAAGGCAACACAAGCAAGTACAACCTCCAGACTTTTGCTGAGTCGGTGCAGTTTAATATAAATTTTAGCCTCATTGAGAAACTCAATGCGATGTCAAATGATTGATGGTTCAGGTCTATAGGCAATTGCACATATTGCTGTAAACTTGGGATTTCACATTTTCATTCTGTAAACTCATCCTTTCCTCTCTTTCTGCAACGTGTGAATGTGTGAATGCGTGTGTTCATGTGTTAGATTAGATTAGTTTACATGTCTTAAGTTTATATAAATAAAGTCTTATTTATATTGAAAAGAGAAGTATCTTGTGTTTTGTGCTTACAAGTTAATGTCTTAATCTGCCGATCTTGTACTGTGCTATTTAATAGTGTTTTCACTATATTTTGGATTTTAATATCCAGTGCAGAGTTGATGTTATACGGCTCGTTCAGTGACTCGCTGCCGACTCAGTGATCAGCCGTGAAACACTGATTCTGTTCAAATTCCCTATAAAATCATAAATGATTTCTTTTGAGCTAAACTGACTTGTTTCCCTTATGTATATTACTTATATATTTACAATTTCTACACTCCCATAGCCCCCCATAGACAGAAAGATAAATAAATAAATAAATATGCATAAAAGGAGGAGAGGGGGAGGAGGAGGGATGCTGAAAGAACTAACAACGGAAGTGGTAAGAGGCTTTTATATTTGGATACTAATTGGAAGATTAGATGGGCGTACTCCTCCTGAAATTAGGTTAATATAACTTCACGTAGTAAAAATTCAATTTCAAAACATGCTCTGTAGTTTAAGACCCAAAATGATTTTCTGCTCATTACCTTGTGACAGTAAATTTGTCTCTAGTGATTGAATTTTCTTCTTCATGTCTTCAAATTCCTTAAGTTTCTCCATCTGTGCCTCCATCAATGTCTCTGTGGAGAAACAAACACCACTATTTTCCTCAACCATCTGCTCCAGTTTCTCCATCAACACAGACACTTGTGTGTTCAGGTCAATGAACTGATGTCGTCCTCCTAAACTCTTGATGACAGACTGTGTTTCTTCATTTAGTTCTGCTGTCTGATGATCTGGATTCTGCTTTATGAGGATCATGATGTGTTTGTTGATTCTTGAGCTGAATATCCTCTGGATCTCCTCTATTTCTGCTCTGTCTTCATTATTAAGTAGAGCATCAGGAATAATGAGGATGAAAGCATGAACTCCAGGATCACAGAGAGACACACAGCGGTGAGTCTGACGCATCACTTCCTCCTCTGAGAGACCAATCAGAGCTGGAAGCTGTATTACACTGATCTGATGATCATGAAGCTCCACGTCTGATCTTCTGTCTGTCTGCTGCAGGATCAGCTCTGATACGGAGGATTTTAATGTGCTATCACTCCCGCACACAACCAGATTCAGCTTCACACACTCTGAAACTGAGAACAGAAGATGATTAAAACATGTTCATGTACCAATATAAACATCAAATATCACCACAATATCATCCATTGTGAAATACTGTGAACCTTCAGCACAATCCAGGTGTTGTCCATCATTCATCTTCACAATGTGCTCAAGCGTCTGCAGAAGATCATCAGGAGAGCTGCTCCTCTGAAGACTGAAGTGTCTGTTTGCACATTTCTGAAGTATTTTCTGTAGGATGTCACTGGTTTCTGTGGGCTCTTGTGTTGTGAGCACCATGGTGTGTTGATAAACGCTCTCAGAGAAAGAGAGCAGCACCTTCTCCACACGCTCCTGATCTTCTGCTGAACACTGATCATGTTTGAGGAGCAGAACGATCACATGAGGTCCTGGATCAGACAGAAACACACACTCTCTCACTGTCTGTGTGATCTGATGATCTGAGATGTTCGTCTGGAGCAGCTGAGGACTGTTGATGATGATCACGTGTCTGTCCTTCAGTCTTCCTCCGACTCTCTCTACAACATCTGGAGGAGCTTCACTGTCAAACGCTGCTCGTCCTAAGATGAAGTTCCCCACCAGACTGTTTTCTGACACGCTCGAACCCAGAAGAACAATCCTCACTGCAAAGAGTCAAATCAGACATTCAGTCCACAATCCTCACATCATACAGTAACACATGTGATATTTAACATGTTATGATGATAGGATCTCGATCTTAATCCAACATCACAGATCAAAATAACCAGAATCCACCAGCAGGAGATACATTTTCCTCACCTAACTTCATATATTTATGTAGATAAAAGACTTACTCTGAGGAGGTGGATCTTTGCTCCGTCTTCTCCTGCGAGGAGGATTGTGGACGACAATCACTGCATGAAACAAAAGTACTAGATTATATTTGACCTTCATCACCCAACATAAAACATCTTTGAACAAATTATTAAAACATCAAAACTGGTCTAAGTGAAAGTCTGAGATGCGTAGAAGTCGCATCAGAATAAATATGTTTGGAGTTTGTTGAGGAGATGAAAATAATTTTGATCATTTTCACTAAATATGCAAAAAGAAATGGATTTGAAACGTAAATAAAGTGCTTCAAGAAATGTAAATTTTATTGACAGAATTGAATGAAAATGTTCTTTTAGAATCATTTTAAACAATGAAGTGACTGTGATGTTCACCTGTGGTCTCTGAGGCTGACATGTTGATATTCTGTTCTTTCTTCAGTCTTCAGCTCATCATCTTCTCTGACTCCTGACGTCTGTCTGTTCATCGTCCTGTAAGAGATTATAGTGATTTTCAAACAGTCTCTGTCCATTCGTCCAGACTATGTGAAGCTCCATCACTGTTCTGAAGCTTTTGTGTGTGTTGTTTGTCATTCAGTTTTCTGTTTAACTGCAGTGTGACAAAAAATGAAAGTGAAACTGATGTTACTGCTGCTCATACAGCTATTACATTCATTAATGAACTAAAGTCATTATTTAATGTTGCACGTCACAATTAAGTTTCATATAACAAACATTAAAAGAGTATATGATACCTGTATTTTGAGATTTCATCATGTAGACGTTTCTTTCCATGTTGATAAAAACGGATCCAGGAAGACGTTTGCAGGAGGAGGCGTTCACTTTACAAAGGAAACTAACACGTTTATGTCTTCCAGGTCTGATAACAAATGCAGGTCAAAGTTCAAGCTTGAGGCATAATGCGAATAAATGGCAAAGACAACAGCGGCTGACCATAAAGATATTCAATGACAAAAATAGATGGAGGAAAATCAATCTATTTGAGACATACCATAGTCCTTATTTTAATTATGCATTTATGAAGTTATTGATGCATTTGCTCTGCTCATAAACAAGGCGTGAAAGGACCCTTGCTGTCTATGAGAGGGTCAGAGAGCTCTCAGATTGATTTCATCAATAATATCTTAACTTGTGTTCAGAAGATGAATGAAGGTCTCACAGGTTTGAAACGACATGAGGGTGAGTAATTAATGACAGAATTTTCATTTTTGGGTGAATTATCATTTATACTTGCATTGGAACTTCGGAGTGCATCACAAATATATATATATATATATATATATATATATATATATATATATATATATATATATATATATATATATATATATATATATATATATATATATATATATATATATATATATATATATATTTTTTTTTTTTTTTTTTTTTTTACACAATTAAACAGTACAATCGAACCATTAAGTCAATACAGTTATAAAAGCAAAACAATGAAAAGAAAAGTATAAAAAAAAAGTATACAGATACAAATGTGTTGCCAGGTTAACACACACACACACACACACAAATTGTAATGAATTTACACTTTCAGAGAACACATTTATAGGGTGAATATATAGAGATGTAGTTTTCACTGATTTAGGATTAACAGAACATTAGATAGTTTCTGTATACTCTTCTAGATCAACTCTGAATAAAGAAAAGAGAGATTTAGAGCCAGTACATTTTTGTTTATTTATGTGAAATTTAGCTAGTAGAAAATTAATTAAGTTATATTACACTAAATATAACAATTAATACACTAAATTAATTAAGTTATATTTTCATATTCTATTTTGAGCAGTTAAACAGTCTGAAGAAAACATCTTTATAACAAAGAGAAGTAACAAATCATTACAAAATGATTTTGGATGAACATAAAAACACAACTATAAAGATAAATATAACAAGACATATAACGAAAGGTTTAATAATCATTCTAACTCTAGAGAAGAGTGAAGTTCACTATAATAACTTTAGCTTGACTTCAAAGCTCAAATATAAGAAAGTTTTCATTTGTGCTGCATCTCATCAATACACAATATGCATTTCTGTAATTTCAGAGTTTTTATAAAACTTAAAATTGATTTTAAAAAAAGTGTAAAGGTTTGACAGCCCTGTTGACAAAAGAAAAAAGAAAAAAAAAAGAAACCAGTTTGTAATGGTTTTACTGGTTTATAATGGGAATTGCACTGGTTTTGGTAACTGTAATGGTTCCTGTTGGTCACCTTCTATTGGTGGCTTGTTAAAACCAATACATCCTAATGGAATATGTTCCAAAACACACTACAGGAAACCATTTTCAATGGTTTTAATGGTTAAAAGTTGATGGTTTGTATTTGTAATGTTTGTAATGGTATAGTGGAAACCATTAGAATTTCTGAGATGTTTTTTGTTTGTTTTGTTTTGTTTTTTTTTCAGCAGGCAAAAATCTACCTCGAGGTAGCGTCACATGGCAACATTTCCAAAATCTTTCCACTTTCCTGTCAGTGAGCTGTAGTTTATGGTCCAGAGGGGGCGGGTTTATCCTGGCGCTCCTCATGAGTTCACTCGAGAGCTGGATGAGAAACTAGAGGAGCAGAGCTTGAGATGATCAGACTGGAGCTCTCGCTCATCCACAGCACATCAGATCCGTCCAGCAGCGCGTCGCGATGATGCTGCGCGTTTTATTCGCTCTGATTGTGTTCGCCGGCTCGGTTCAGGCGGATAAACGCGCGGCGGAGATGAAGACGAGCCTGATGGAGTCACCATCATCATCCTCAGCGCTGGAGCTGAACACCTCCGCAGCGCATCGCGGTGATGATGAAGAGGATGATAAAGACGCGCGCGCGCCGAGAGTTCCGCGCGGCTCCAAACACAAGCAGCAGCGCGAGCGGAACGCGCACCGAACCCCGCGACCGCATCCCGACCCCGACGCGTTCTTCACCACGCCGCGAGCGTTCAACGGCTCGCTGCGCGTCCACAACCCGCTGTTCCCGCTCACGGAGGAGTCGTACAGCGCGTACGCCGTCATGCTGCTCGCGCTCATCGTGTTCTCCGTGGGCATTGTGGGTAATCTGGCGCTCATGTGTATCGTGTGGCACAATTATTACCTGAAGAACACCTGGAACTGCGCGCTGGCCAGCCTGGCCTTCTGGGACTTCATGGTGCTGTTCTTCTGTCTGCCGGTGGTCATCTTCAACGAGCTGACCAAGAGGAGGCTGATGGGAGATCTGTCCTGCAGGATAGTGCCTTATGTGGAGGTGTGTGACCAATCAAACCATCAATCAGTCAATTAATTAGGCAACCAATCAGGCAGTCTGTTCATGTGTGACCCTGGACCACAAAACCAGTCATAAGGGTCAATTTTTGGAAATTGAGATTTTTACATCATCTGAAAGCTGAATAAATAAGCTTTCTATTGATGTATGGTTTGTTAGGATAGAACAATATTTGAAAATCTGGAATCTGAGGGTGCAAAAAAATCTAAATATTGAGAAAATCGCCTTTAAAGTTGTCCAAATGAAGTTCTTAGCAATGCATATTACTAATCAAAAATTTAAGTTTTGATATATTTACGGTAGGAAATTTACAAAATATCTTCATGGAACATGATCTTAATATCCTAATGATTTTTGGCATAAAAGAAAAATGGATAATTTTGACCCATACAATGTATTGTTGGCTATTGCTACAAATATACCTGTGCTACTTATGACTGCTTGTGTCATAAGTAGCACATCTGTCTGTCTACTTACCTAACAAGAATATGTTCTAAGAACGTTAGCAATTTATGTCCCGTAAATGTCGTTTTTTAAATGTTTAAAAAGTTTGTTTTTCTTGGTTATACAAACGTTAAGGGAACATTCCTTTTAACAAACATTATGGGAACGTTACTTTTGAATGTTCTGAAACAAGTAGTAGCCGAACATTTAAAAATGTACAAACGTCCAGCATTCAGGGAACATTCAGAAGTAACGTTCCCATAATGTTTGCAAAATGGTAAAATAAAAAATCTGAATAACCAAGAAAAAAAACTTATTTTTTTTTTAATAATTTAAAAACAGGATGGTTTGACCATTCTGAGAACATTTAGAAAGAATCCACAATGGGAACATTAGCAAAACTTCCTTAGAACATATTTTTATTAACATTTTGACAACATTATTAAACACCAGATGATGTTGCTATGATTGTTTTTCATAACTTTGATAGAACATTCTGAGAAAATAAAGTTTCATGTATCCATCTGTTTCTTGAAGTAGTAAAGTTTCTGTAATTCAAGAATATGTTGTAGGAACGTTTTGCTAACGTTCCTGTTAAGTTAGAAAAACTTTCTAAATGTTCTCTGAAAGTCCAAAATGTCATTTTTTAAAAAAAAAATGTTTAAAAAAGCTGTTTTTTTTTTTTTTTTGGTTATTCAAACGTTAAGGGAACATTCCATTTAACAAACATTGTGGGAACGTTAGTTTTGAATGTTCTATGAACTTTCTGAAACAATAGTTTAAAATGTTAGAAGAACATCCAACCAAAACGTTTTAGGAAAAAAATATATGAATATATTGGTTGGACGTTTGTATAATGTTTTTAAATGTTACTACTTGTTTCAGAACGTTCAGAGAATATTTAGAAGTAACGTTCCCCCAATGTTTGTAAAATGATAAAATAGAATGTTTGAATAACCAATAATTTTTTTTAGAACATTGACGGTTTGATTGTTCCGAGAACATTCAGAAATAAAGCTTTACGGTAACATTAGCAAAATGTTCATATAGCATATTTTTGTTAGCTGGGTAGATCTTTTTATGCTAACATTTTGAGAGCATTATCAAAAACCAGATAAAGTTACTGGAAGAACTATGAACATTTGTTCATAACTTTGAGAGAACCTTGCCAGAAGATTAACTGGGTATCTAAACAAAAAAAGTTTAATTTATTGATCTGTTTTTTGAAGCAATAAACATTTTCTAACAAAAACCAGATTATGGCACCATGTCTAAGAAACATGCTAATACCAGAGTACTTTTTTTAAGTGAACAGACTAAATAATTTTTCCCACACTTAATATCAAATTGTAAGAAAACTAGCCATTGTAATCAATCAGAGTCGGTGTGCGGCATTGTGGGTAGTTTCTTGAGTTAATTTTCCAGCCTCCGCTTTACAGCACCAGCTCTCCTGATTGTCATGTAAATGGAATCTCCGGGTAATTAGCGGCACTAATTGGGCTTATTAGCGTGTTGAATGAGTGGTTAGAGTGTGTTTTAATGGCAGGATTGTCTGCGGCGAGTGTTTGCCTGTCTGTTGACCCACTTCTGTGGCCCTAAACTGTTTTATTATACGGTAGTAAATTAACATATTAGATTAGATGCAAATCAAATCAACATTCTGTATAATATGCACTGTTACTTGGGAACATCAACCCTTATTTATATCACACTTACTGACTAGTGATGGTGTAAAATGGTAAAATTGTGGTACTTTAATATATATACCATAGTATTGAATGATTGCATATTCATATACCATGGTACTTAGATGGTTTTCCAATGTATTTCAAAGAATACCTTGGTACTACATAGTATATGCTCAAAAAAATGTGGATATGTGTCCAAAAACAGAGTTTCACTGTTGTGTATATTCAAAAAACATAATCACAGTATCCAAAATCATGGTATTACTATGGTAGATGTCCAAAAAACATGGTGTTTTACCATGGTACATGTCCAAAAACATGGTATGAACATAGTATTGTAGATGTAGTAGATTTAAAAAAAAAACATGATATAACTATGGTAAATGTCAACAAAATGTGGTTTTACTATTGTTCAAAAACAAGGCATTACCATAGTAGACATCCAAAGAGAAGTGGTATCACCATGGTAAATGTATAAAAAAAAAACGTCAGCTTAGTAGAGATCCAAAAACATGTTATCACCATGGTAAATGTTATAAAAAAAAAGCTTTTACCATTGTACATGTCCATAAAACATGGTATAACCGTGGAAAATGTCCCCAAAAATGTGGTTTTACTATTGTAAACATGGTATCACCAAAAAAAAAAAAGATGTCCATAAAACATGGTATTATCATGGTAAACATCCCCAAAAATGTGGTAGATGTTCAAAAACATGTCATAACCATAGTAGACAAAAAAGGAGTGGTATCACCATGGTAAATGTCCAAAAAAAAAAAAAAAATGTCAGTATAGTAGAGATCCAAAAAACATGGTATCACCATGGTAAATGTAAACAAAATGGTTTTACCATTGTACATTTCATTTCATTTAACCTTTATTTAACCAGGCAAATTAATTAAGAACAAGTTGGCAGGAGAATGAATATCTCCTGAGCAACATACAAACATGTATTACAATACATAAACATAAAAAAAAAATAAAAAAAAATCTGTTAAAACACTTACAGGTTGAAGTCAGAGCACTTACTAGTAATTTTTTAAATGCGCATACTGGAATAATTGTCTGTAATTTCAATAACTTTTGTAGTACATTCTAATCATTTGGGGCAGCAAATTCAAAAGCAGAATGACCATAATTAGTTTTCTTTCTAGAAATAGCCAAGGAAATACAATTAGATTATCTAGTTGTATATACACTATATTGCCAAAAGTATTGGCACCCCCTTCTAATTAACAGGTTTAACTACTTTAGTAATTTCCATGAGTACAAATCTTAATGTTTAAGCATATAATGATATTCTAGGGAATTGTGTGCTTCTAATTTTAAAGCAACAGTTTGGACAGGACCCTTTTCTATTCTAACATGACAATGCCTCTGTGTATAAGGCAAGGTTCAAAAAGAAATGATTGATTTAGTCAGTGTGGAAGAACTTGACTGGTCTGCAGAAAGCCAAGTCCTAATCCAAGCTGAACACCTCTGGTGTGACTTTAAATGCAGATCTTGAGCCAAAAATTCTTTACCAAACACCAATGACTTGTACATACACTATATGGACAAACGTATTGGGACATCCCCTTCTTTAGAACAGAAAAAGGCACTTCCAAAACTGTGGCAACAAAGATGGAAACATAATTCATGTATTTAAAAATTGTATTTCCATCTCTGTTGCAACAGTTTTGGAAGTGTCTAAAATGACTGTACCCATATGTACAAGTCATTGGTGTTTGGTAAAGAGTTTTTGGCTCAAGATCTGTATTTAAAGTCACACCAGAGGTGTTCAGCTTGGATTAGGACTTGGCTTTCTGCAGACCAGTCAAGTTCTTCCACACTGACTAAATCAATCATTTCTTTTTGAACCTTGCCTTATACACAGAGGCATTGTCATGTTAGAACAGAAAAGGGTCCTTTCCAAACTGTTGCTTTAAAATTAGAAGCACACAATTCCCTAGAATATCATTATATGCTTAAACATTAAGATTTGTTCTCATGGAAATTACTAAAGTAGTCAAACCTGTTCATTAGAAGGGGGTGACCCAATACTTTTGGCAATATAGTGTATATTAAAATGAGGTTTCAACAACTGTTGAAGATATATTCAGGTAATAAACCCATCAGAACTTTACATGTCCATAAAACATGGTATAACCATGGTAAATGTCCCCAAAAATGTGGTTTTACCATTGTAGATGTTCAAAAACATGGCATTCCCATGGTAGACATCCAAAAAGGAGTGGTATCACTATGGTGGTAAATGTCAAAAAAAACAAAAAAAAAAACATGTCAGCATAGTAGAGAGAGCCAAAAAACATGGTATCATGATTGTTTGGTAAATGGGAAAAAAATGTTTTACCATTGTTCATGTCCATAAAGCAGGGTATCATCATGGTAAATGTCCAAAAAATATAGTTTTACAATGGTGTATGTGAAGAAAAAAACAATTGCCATGCTATGGGTCCAAAAATGTAGTATTACCATAGTTAACTGCAGGTCGTGTAATTTCGTGTCAAGTCAAGTCACCTTTATTTATATAGCGCTTTTAACAATACAGATTTTGTCAAAGCAACCATTGTAACACCGCTGGATGAGGAGAGTTAAACGCAGAAACGCAATTTCCCATCAGTGTGTATGTTGCTGACAAGTGTTTGTTAATGTGTGTTTCAGGTGACGTCTCTCGGCGTGACCACGTTCACTCTGTGCGCACTCAGCATCGACCGCTTCCACACGGTGACCAGTGTTCAGCCGCGGCCGCGGCAGGTGGAGTCCTGTCAATCCATCCTGGCCAAGCTGTCGGTGATCTGGGTGGGATCCCTGGTTCTGGCCGCTCCGGAGCTGCTGATGTGGCGTCTGGAGCAGGAGGTGTCTCCGCGGACGGGTTTGCCAGTGGACTCCTGTAGTCAGCAGCCATCCGTGACACTGCCGGAGACACTGTACTCGCTGGTGCTGACGTACCATCAGGCCAGAATGTGGTGGACCTTCGGATGTTTCTTTTGCTTGCCGCTGCTGTTCACCGTCGCGTGTCAGCTGCTCACGCGACACGTTGCAGACGAAAACACCAAGAGCATTCGTCCGTCTTCTTCGTCGTCTTCATCGTCTTCCGCATCTTCGTCTCCAAAGAAGAAGCAGCGGCGAGAGCGTCAGCTGACCCGCACGGTGGTGGCGTTGGCGTCTGTTTACGCCGTTTGCAGTTTGCCGGAAAACGTCTGGAACTTCGTTCTGGCTTACGCGGGCGTGGAGGTGGGCGTGGCCACGCGGGCTCTCCTTGCTCTGATTGGCCAGTTCCTGTTGTTCGTGCGGGCGGGAGCGACGCCCATCCTGTTGCTCTGCATCTGTCGCTCTCTCGGCCAGGCGTTCATGGACTGCTGCTGCTGCTGTTGCGACGAGTGTCTTCCGGATCCTTCGTCGTCGACGACGTCTTCGTCTTCGTCCACTAACGCTACGGCTGTCTCCTCGTCCCTGTCCTCGCCCGTCTCTGTCCAGGAGGAGAAGCTGAAGATCGTGTCGGGAACGTCACCTGCGGTGTTCTTCGATAAAGTGAAGGACGGTCCGGCCGAGCTGATCATCGGAACGCCGTGTTGATCTCGGAACGTTGGCATCAGTGTCCGTTTATAAAAACTGTGAATGAAATATCGTCCATCGCTAACACTCTTAAAGAGACAGTTCACACAAAATTGATCATTCCGTTGTCATTTAAATGTTCCAAACCTGTTTTATTTTTTTTGCAAAACACAAAAAATATGTTAATAAATTATCACAATACTTTATTAAATTAAAAATATTATAAAATAAAAATTATATAAATGACAGAATTATCATGCCGTCACTCACCGCTGGATGAGGAGAGTTAAACGCAGAAATGCATTTTCCTGTTCCTTCATCTACATCCATTCACAATCTTGTTTTCTCTTGATCATGTTTAGTGATTTAAAATCCTCAATTAGTTGCTGTATTTCAGTCTGTAAGTCCGTTTTCTTTATAGATCCATCACTTCTACACTACAGAAATACAAACGGTGAACTTTATTGTATTTCTTTGGAATTAATAACTAATATTTTGTTTATCCGTAAACATTGTACTGCTGGATGGACAGTTACGGCAAACTTGAAAACAGTGTATTTTTATGCACTTAATTAATTTCTGTCTTTAAATTGTCAGTGTTTAAAAATGAAAGTATGGTTTGGAAAACCAGAAATCATCTTTACGGATCAACCTTTATATGCTAAAGTTTTGAAGATGAAATGTGTTTTGAGTCTGTCTCACATATCAAAGACTATCTGATTCTCTGCTGGAATTAAGCGACTTGTGCCCATTTACAAACTCTCAGCAGAGACAAACGACGAACTCTGAGAAAATACTGAAGAACTTTAACACGTTAGATAGTAATGATTATAATAGCAAAGTGAACCAATGTAGCTGAACAGATTGTTAGAATCAAATCTTTTGTATTTCTTTTGTACTTTGTTGCAGCCAATAAAGTTTCAAAGAGTTTGAATATGTCACAAACTTTGTATAAACTCTGTTTTACGCACACAGCGGTTAAAGGATTTGTACTTATGTGACCTGTCTGTGTGAAAGAATTGGACACACAGTTGAACTGCTGTCTCTTGGCCGTTCTGAAGTGATTTTCCTCCTACAGTAGATTCTCAGGAGGAGTCGTGGGGGCCCATAAGGGCCATATTGTTCCCGAGCCGCGGCCCCCGCGCTGAATATCAATAGCAGCCCCTGAGCGGTTGCTACGCGACTGTCACACGCCAGCTTTCGGCATTCAGACTCCAAACAGCAGCAGACTAGAAACAGACACGACATTCTCTCGGATCGCCGGTTGTCGTGGAGACGGGACCCTCGCGTTGATGTGGGTAACACAGAGGGGTTGTTCCATGGGAAGAATGGGGTAACAAGTAATCTGGGGTGGATTAAATGCTCTGCGCTGTCATGAACCGTACAGAATGAGGTCAAGAGTGTGTTCTACACAGTCAGGGAGGTTTTTAAAAAGAAGTTTTTGTAGCTGATTCTTGGAGAACGGTCTTTTGAAGTTTGCCGTGTAACAAACCTCAGAACACAAGGGGTGACCAAATTTCCTTAAAAAGTTTTGCCGTTATACCAGATAATATTCAGGTAGCTACATATAAACATGACAATAGTTTATGGAAGTTTACATAACTTGATCAGAAAGTGAAAACCGGCCATAGAAGAAACAGTTTCCACAACAGCGCCCCTTGTGGTCAAACTGTGCAAAATGTCAGAGATAAATATATTTTAAAAGTTTAAAATTATTAAAAGTTCAATACTACTATATGTAAAATTAAAATACTCCTAATCAGGCTACAGTTACTTTTTCAGTTCAGTTACTGGATTTACAAAAATCATTTCAGGTTTAAGAAGTGTTTCAACATCGCATCAACTACTGATGAACACTTTCATTTTTTTTTTTGAATTTCAAAATTTCAAACAAATTAAAATGCACAATTCACTCACTTTTTTTGTCATCTGATCCTCTTTAACCTAATATATTTATATTTGAAGTATCCCTGAGATTTTAAAATAAATATTGTAAATAATATAAATAATGATGCATGTTCACGGTTTGTTGGTTAATGGTCAGTTGACATGCAGGTAAACAAATAAAATATTTCATTTTTTAGTGTTTAATTTTGATTCATTTTAAAATTATTTGTTGTAATTTAACATTTTTATGATTTCATTAATTATTAGCTTTTCATTAAACTCATAATCCCCCTGCAGTTTCTTCAAAAACCCAGTTTGGGAAATCTTGACGTAGGCTAATATAATGTTTAATAAACAATTTTGTGATATATTTGTAAAATATAAATCTAAAATGAAGTATCATTGACAATATACTCCCGGTTTCACAAACAAGGCTTAAGCCTAGTCCTAGACTAAAATGTAAGTCTGAGCTGTTTCAACTGAAAGACACTTGCCCTGACTGATCTTAAAATATATCAGTGCCTTTGTTTTGTCTTTAGATGCACACCAGTAATGTTTTTTTTTCTAAGGCATGTTTATAAAAACTACTTAAATGTCCTAATTAAACTATGGCCTAATCCTGGCTTAGTCTAAGCCCTGTCTGTGAAACCGGGCCTTATTAGTGTCTGCTGTTCAATGCTATTATTAACGAGAACTTTCGATTAGTGCACTGTTGCTATGGCGACCTCCCCAGGCGAACGCGACTTGTTTTCCTTGTCTATTGAACAAATACAAGTGAAAATATAGGCTCTGATAAACCTGTAATCAAATTTATAAGTTTACATCAAAATTACTAGGCTACTACAAACTCACTCAAACACTTATTTAACTTGAATCGATTTTACATTTGAAGCTGTTCCCAACCCCAGGTGTCTTTTGTCATATTTTTTTCACATAACTAACTTCTGTTGACAATTTTGTCTCTAAACCATAAACCCACACCTTTACGAATATTATATCAATAATATTAGCGAATCAAAGCGTTCGAGCAGCGTATTGTTGCCATGGTTACCCCCTCAGGCGAATTCGGTTGTAAGTGAAGTTTTCAGCGCGAAATGAAAATACACACGCTGACAAACGTGTAATTTACATCATAACTTATGTAAATTACGACTACAGCTAACTCAAACAGTACACATACTTTAAAACAACAAAACATAATTTATGAATCGATTTCCCAATGTTCACAAAAGGAGGTTTTGTCACATTTAACGGACTTCTGTGGACGGTTTTGTCCCTAAACTATGAACCCACACAGTGTCCCTCACAGAGGATTATTCTGTCACAGCTGTCAATTCATGAATGACAATCAGCATCGTAAAAACACCGATTTGACACACAGAAAACAGTACTGTGCTGTTAACACGTTCAACATATAAAAACCTATTTTAATGACATGGGAAAAGCACAGTACTGTAGAGTAAAAATAAGTTGTGTGAAAGTCCCTCAGAGCCAGTGTGCGTTCATTATATTCATCTAAGAGTTGTGTGTGTGTTTTGTGTGGGTTGACGGCTCTCTGACACTGTTTGTTTTGTCCCGCTGAAGGAGATGGAAGCTCCGCGAGAGATCGCCGTGGAAACCCTCTCAGAGCCGCTCCAGATCCCCGCGGGCTCGGCGGAACCGCCCGTCAGCAGCGCCGCGTCCCGCTGGACATCCGCTCGTTAGCCCGCGCTCTGTCACCGTCTCCATGACAACACTGACCTCTGACCTTCTCACATCCTACCGGCTGAATAACAGAGCCAGGGTCCAAACCCGGTCCAAAACCAGCAGCAGCGAGGGGTCTGACGGGATGAATGTGCGCAAACAGACCGCACATGAACCCCGTTAACTCGCTAAAACCAACAGAACGCGGGAGCGTTTGTGTGTACTTTTAAATAAAAAGAGCGCGAAAGTCGCCGATGCGCCGTTATTCTCCAATGCGGTTGCTGAGGGTTCAGATCTCTGATATTGTGTAATTTCAATCAATTAATATAATCATCTGTTTAGGGACAAATTGATTGCCTTCTTAATTTAACATAAAATACGCATTTTTTATAGTCCACGTCACATAAGTAAACTTAAAGTTAATCTTCAGAGAATAAACTGTGCTAAAGAGATTTCATTTTATTTGATAATTAATCAGATTATTTAATTATTTGTATGTCTATACTGCCCTCTGCTGGTGAAGTTAAAGACGTGTATACTGCTCTCTGTTCAGTGCACAGCATATTTTACTACACAGTTCTGTTTTTTTAAAAGGTAAGTTGAGCACATTGCATTGTGGGATACGGTATAATTGTATCAAGTATTCCATAAGTACAGAAAATTAAACATGGGGCACAGTACATACTATATAATGTAGGAATACAATATGATAGTATGCTATTCTGAATTCAACTTTTCTCATCACAATTAGGTCAAAACCACCAAATTAAACTCTTGGTATGTTTGTATTTCCCTAATAAAGCTCCTTAAAAAGTCAACATTTTCTCTTTTATTTTAAAACTAATTTCATAAAGTACATTTTTGTCCAGTATCACTGAATTAGATCTAAAATCAAAACCACATCGACTTAAAGAAAGAAGAAACCGTGGTTCTGAGAGGGAAATCATTTAATTTCATTTTTAAATAATCTGTAAATAACAAGAAGAACATGTACAGTTATCACCGCGAGTACGAGAGAATAGAAAGATCCCAAATGAACAACTGAACTGATCGAGTCTGGTACAGAAACACCTGTTATGTGGCTGCTTTAAAAAGTTACTGTCTGATCCATATAAAGAGGGGGAAAGAACATCATCGAGCTCGGTCCAATCACACGCTGATTATACAGTAACTATGGCAACCAGCTCCATCCCATAATGATTCATGCAGGGGGGAAATCACATGACTCCCCAGCAAACAAAAGAGCGCGACACTGCTACAAACAATTAAAATATCAAAACATTATGGCCACATGTAATTAGACATAAAAAATAATTAAATCAACACACATACAGAAGACGATAAGAGCCCAGATGAGCTCTTGTCCATGATGAACTGACGACAGGAGTGAACATGAGCTCCAACAACAGCAGCAGAAAAACAAACGTTCTGCGATCATCGTTGAATCAAGTAACGCAACGCGACAAGGTGACAATCAGACCGTCATAATCAATAAAGTGCTCCACACTGCACACTTCATTAAAGCTGAAGATGACTTCATAAGTGATTTTGACAAAGTCATTTACGAACCTAACAAAGTCACGTAACCGTTGGAATCCACTTTGCCAACAAAGTGAAATATGAAAATGACTTCATTAGTATAACTCTGTAAAATGATGTCGTTATAATCAACAGTCGACTAGGTTAGATTGACTTCTAAGTGACTTTTGCAAATCATTTTCAACAAAGTAATTTATGAACTCGATGTTACGCAACCAAGTTATGCACAACTAGGATGACCTCGAAAAAGACTTCATTAGCTTGACTTCGTAAGTGATTGTAAGGAAGCTGATTTTGAACCTAAAGTCATTTAACAAAGTTGTGAAATTCAATTGCTAACAAAGTCAATTACGAACATAACTTCATTAGAATGACTTCGTAAATGATGTTGTTAAAATCAGCAAAGTTCATAAATGACGTTAGCAAAGTCAACTTCAACTAAAGCATTTACGTACTTGATGTTATGCAACTAAGTTGTGCGCTACTAGGTTGACTTTGAAAAAGACTTAGGTATAATCAACAAAGTTGTCTTAATTAGGTTGACTTTGTAAGTGACAGTTACGAAGTTGACTTTGACAAAGCCATTCATGAACCTAACAAAAGTCATGTAACAAAGTTGTGCAATTCAATTGCTAACAAAGTCAATTACGAACATAACTTCATAAGGATGACTTTGTAAATGTTGTTAAAATCAACAATTAAAGTCAACTTCATTAGACTGACTTCATAACTGACTTCAGCAATGTCAACTTCAACAAAGGCATTTACGAACTTGATCTTATGCAACTAAATCCACTTTGCTGTGAATTATGAATGTAACTTAGGTTGACTTCGCAAATTACTTCATCAAAATCAACTTTGTTACATCGGCTTCATAATACTAATGATGTCTATGTTGCAAGTTCACAACTTTGTTACATAGCTAAAAGTTGACTTCGTAAATAACTGCTGTTGTCAACAAATCTGTTTGCGTCACTTTTCAACGACAGTTGTATTGTAGTAAAAATACCTTTTGTAACTATGGTTATCATTGTAACCTGTGTTGTAACATGAACTTTGTAACATCAAAGTTGACTCTGTAACATGACTTCGTAACCAGTGCAGCAGTGTTGATTACTGCCATTTTGTTGCATTGCGTCGTTCACTCTTGTGTAGATTACGAACTCATGACAATCAACTATTAGTGAGGATGAATATAAAGTGATTAAAAGTTGCGAAAAATCAACAGAGTAAACCTTCGGCATTTATAAAGTAAATATTATTCTAGTCTACATGACGGCATCTGTGCACACAAACACCATCACTCATACTCTCTCGCGCACACACACAAACACACAATCCATTTGTTCAGATTGCTGTGATATGAGCGGGGTCTTCTTTATTATTTTTATCATTATTATTATCATAGGACGCTAATCACACTAAGACAAACATCGTAACGCTCAGGAGGGAGATCTCATTTGGTTTAAGTTGCTATTTACATAATCCAGTTGAAAAACACTGTGAAAAAACATGAGTAAAAACATGCCAAAAACAACTGAAATATGTCAATTTACATATGTGTAATCTACCGACGCATTTATAAACCGTTATGATTTAGGCCAAAAACATCCACATGTGTGACAAAAATGAAACAGGCTGTAAACTAAATAAAGCGATAAAAATCACGATCTTCATCTCTCCCGATAGGAACAGTGTTTAGAAACAACACTGGACTTCAGCAGGAGATTCGCGCAAAATATGCCGCATCTCCACTGTTTTTATTAACGCAACGATCTGTGGGTCCGACAGAGACAGATCAACGTTTGTCGTTGTGTCCCGTCGAGAATCAAATAAAACACTGATGTTGCTCTGCACGCGCTCGAAGACTGACATTCCTAAAAAAAAGCAAAAAAACAAAACAACGCGATTGGAATGGTTGCCATGACAACCCACCCACGTCAACGATACAAAGCTGTAGTCACGGCGACTCAAAAGAAACGTATAAAACCTTCATTTGGACATGTTAAACTCTTCAAAATGATTCATGTGCTTTCAGATAAAAAGATTTCGTAATGCTACAATATTAACGCAAACCATGTGACCTTGATGCCCACGGGATGATGACGCCAGCACCGGGTCAAGCTAACAGGCTAATAATACTAACATGTAATATCTTGCTAAACGCAAAACAATAGTGTACATCAACGAATTCTCCCAGTGAACGATCAGAGAGCATGTGGAATGTTCTCACAACTTTGAAACGCTAAAATAAGATGCCGGCGCAAACGCCCAAAATCACGTGACTGAAGAGCGCTGGTTCCGACAAATGCAGTGGGCGTCGAGTCGAGGTTCGATCCCGTCTCCGAGCAAACACGCAGAACGACGCACGCGAGCGAAGCACGTCATGTGACTTCATGACGAACTGTAAAAAAAAGCACATTCAAGTAAAAGTAAAAATCAACGTTCAAACGATGTAAATGATGTGGATTAGTTTATAAGAACAGAGGGAGGGGCGGATGCTTGTTTGCTTAGAACGAAATCAAGAGCCTAAAATGCAGTTGATCACATGATGCGGTTCCTCCAATCAGATGCCGGCTCTGCCTCCTCAGCTCCGCCGGGTCCGCGAGTGCTGGATCAGCCACTGTAGTGTGATGTCTGGAACACATGACCATGAGCTCATTAACATATGACCCGCCCACATATGCATTTATTCAGTATGCAGCAACCTGAACCTGTCCTGAAGTCAAGAGACTTCTTAAAGGTACAGTAACACAAACAGCCAGTTAAAAGCAATCTTACGCTTTAATTTCTTTGTTTTTAAAGAACGTTACAATCATTTGTGATTAATGGATGTGTGATTAACAGAACAGAAACTTACTTCTTCATTCCTAGAAATCACATTTCAAAATTCCCTGATATCTAAAGGTTTTTATCACAGCAAAATGCTGCTGTGAGAGTCAGAAAGTGACAAAAACATTGAAGAAAGAGCATAATAAGGAGCATATAAACATAAAACACTTAATACAAGTGTTAAATAATTCATCAATTTAATCTGATTGATATATGTGACCCTGGACCACAAAACCAGTCATAAGGGTCAATTTTTTGAAATTGAGATTTACACATCATCTGAAATCTGAATAAATAATCTTTCCATTGATGTATGGTTTGTTAGGATAGAACAATATTTGTCTGAGATACAACTATTTGAAAATCTGGAATCTGAGGGTGCAAAAAAATCTAAATATTGAGAAAACTGCCTTTAAAGTTGTCCAAATGAAGTTCTTAGCAATGCATATTACTAATCAAAAATTAAGTTTTGATATATTTACGGTAGGAAATTTACAAAATATCTTCATGGAACATGATCTTAATATCTTAATGATTTTTGGCATAAAAGAAAAATGGATAATTTTGACCCATACAATGTATTGTTGGCTATTGCTACAAATACACCTGTGCTACTTATGACTGCTTTTGTGCTCCAGGGTCACATATATGGTGTAAAACTGTATTTTTAATGCAGCATCATTGATGTCTTACCGATGTTGTCCTTCTCCTTACAGGAGATGGAGTAACAGCAGATCTCTCTGTCCTGGATGGCCGACAGGTTCCTGTAGATCAGATGATTTAACAAGCGTTTTCAGTCATCAGATCACAGTCAGACTGCTTTAAAACTTAACATTTTTAGATACTTTGTATTTAGTTGTGAACTGTTAAGGATGAACTCACATTCTCTCGATGAGCTCCTTCTCATCCAGAGCTCCAGGAAGATCTCGCTTATTGCCCAAAACCAGAACCTGAGGAAATACGGACACTTTTATGATCGAATAACCACATAAAGATGAAACAATTTTATAAAACATGATCTAAACACATGAAAAGTCATCAGATGAAGATCACGTCAGACTCACTGGGATTCCCTGCAGCTGCGGTTTGTCTAACAAGTTGTGCAGTTCGTTCTTCGATGCCTCGATCTTCTCCGGATCGGCCGCATCAACCATGTACCTGAACGACACACGCATGCGATCCGTTACGAATGCATGACATCATGACGCCGTTTGCATAACGTACCTGAGATTATTAATATACTCACACAATTGCACTGACGCCGCGACAGTATCGCTCCCACATGCTCCTGAAGCGCGGCTGCCCGCCGATGTCCCACAACTACAACAAACACACACCCAATCATTCATTTATCAGAATAAAGTGTATAACACATCAATCATTAGAAACAGAAACCAATTATATAGCCTTATTATTGCACAGTTTTTTCACAGTCAATTTTTTTTGACAATTTTATATGAAATTGGCTTTTTTCATCCAATTACAATTTAAAACACTGGTCTCGTTTTCTAGCAATAACTACTAAATAAACTAAGGAAACTGAATTTAAATAATTGTAATATGATTTTTTAATATTTTATATATATATATATATATATATATATATATATATATATATATTTAAAGATGACTAAAGATGGCAAAAATATAAAAAAAAAAAATTAATTTTATATATTTTATGTTTTTTATTTTAATAGGCAAGATGGTTAGCAGTATTTTATTTCACTATTTATTTTATATGGCATTTTATACACTTTTTGTTTTTTGAAATTTGCAATTAAAACTTTTGCCATTTTTGGTGAAATTTGAAACATCTGATTACAATTTAAAACACTGGTGTGACTTTGCAATTTTCTAACAATAACTACTAAATAAACATGAAAATAAAAAAAAATATATATCTTTTATATACTTAAAAATATAAATGTATGTTTTTTAGGTGCTGGCTGATTTAGGTTCAAAATGTTTATAGTTACTAATAAACTTATAATTCCCATAAATTAAATGCAAAATACATTTTGATTATTTTTCTTACAATAACTTTAGTAAAATACAGTCAACACTAAAATGTGTAGATGTGCATTTTTTCATTTTTTGTGCTCACAATTTATGCAATGTTTTTAATAAAAATATATTTTTTTACTTTTTTTCTTATTTTAAAAAAACATTTTTTTTTTAAAAAATAATTAAGTAAAATAATAAAAAATAATGCAAATGTTTAGGTAAATGAATATAAAACATTAATATGTAAAATTATTTTTATTTTTTGTTCTGCAGTGTTATTTGATTCATCTCAGCAGAGAGTGATCTCCTGACCTTGATGGTGACGTTTCCCTTGGTGATCTTGCGCATGTTGAAGCCGACCGTAGGAATCATGTCCTCGCTGAACTGACCCGACTGCAGACACACACACAGACAGTTTTACACATCAAGCATCTGAATCCACTGAAATCTGCTTGATCACAGAGCAAACCTCCCTGCAGCTCCACAGCAGGTGCTGATGTGATTTACTGCCACTAAACGCCTGAATTTATGCACCGACGACCTTCCTGTGTGTGTGTGTGTGTGTGTGTGTCGTGGCTGTTGAATACATAAACATCATTCAGGCAGACCACATGATTGGACAGAATGCCAGATGCTGACTGGCTGAGAAACAGGGTCAGCTGATCAACTCTTGTTTTTGATTGACAGCTGTCAAGTCGATCAGATGCTGGACAGGATCTCCACAACAGTCTGATACATTGCGTCAGATCTGATAATAAAAAGTGTCTGATCTGATGACAGTGTTTATGATACACTGTGTCTGATAATACAAAAAAGTAAAATAATGCTGTCTATGATACTTTGTGTCTGATCATGCCGTATCTGATCCATTGTATCTGATCTAATGATGCTAAATTTGATACATTGTGTCTGATTTGATGATACTGTAATACATTGTGTCGGCTAAATGAATAAATATAATTCTTTATGTGACAGTTTGTGTCTGATGTTGGCGTATCAGATCCATTGTGTCTGATCTGATGATGTTGCATCTGAAACATTGTATCTGATTTGAGCTGATGATGCTCTATGTGACACATTATATCTAATAACGCTGTATCTGGGGGGTAATCCAGAAAGCAGGTTATGTGATATCCCCGGGTATGTTTAAGGGTAAGTAAGCGGATTAACTCAGCTTTCGGTTCCAAAAACGGAGGTAACTTTGAGGGTATGTAAGTAGCCATAGCAACTTACTCTCTGAACATAACCTGCTCTGGAGTACGTTATGTTTCAGGGTTAGTTCATGTTTTTAACATTTTTTAAGTAGTTTTTTAAATTTTTCAAAAATCATGTTTTTATTATGTTATCATGTTTTTATCATGTTTTATTGTGTTAGTTAGCTGTATTTTTTAGTTGTTTTAAGGTAATCAAAATAACCCAGCTGAAGTTTCATTGAGATTAATTGGAATGCACAATGAATCAATTTAACAATGAAAAAAATCAACAATGACAACTAACTATGGAGTTATCTGTTTTTGCAAATGAACTCTTCATATATATACATATACATATATATATATATATATATATATATATAAATATAATTGTATGGTATGCTAATTATTAACACTATTACAAGTGCTATACAAGGTAATGTTATATTTTTGTTTTTGATCTGGCAATGCATTATGTGATACAATGTATCTAATGATGTTGTATCATATGTATTTTATCTGACCCAATGATGCTGAAGTTGACACTTTGTGTCTGTGGTTTTTGTATCTTCTATACTGAGTCTGATGCCGTATCTGTAAATGTAAAACACTGTGTCTGATTTGATTTGATAATGATGTATGTGGCACATTACATCTAATAAAGTAGAATCTTCTATATTGTATCTGATCTAATAATGCACACAATGTATCTGATCCATTGTATTTAATGATGCCGAATTGGACACATGGTGTCTGATCTGATCATTATGTTTGTGATACAATGATCTAATTATCCTGTAAGATTGACGCATTAAACCTGACCTAACGATGCTGAATTTGACACATTGTGTCTGATGTTGCTGTATCGAATATATTGTGTCTGATCTATTCTATCTGACCTTTCAATGCACACAATTTACCCGACCAAGCTGTATCTGATAATACTTTCTCTGACACACTGTGTCTGATCTGTTTTTCTGTATGTGATGCATTGTACCTGAAGATGTTTATCTGATCTACTGTCTCTGATCTAAAGATGCTGAATCTGACATTGTATCTTCTATTCTGTATCTGATCCGACACATTGTATCTGATGAAGCTGAATCTGACAGATTGTGTCTGTTGTTGTATATTCTATATCTAGTCTTATGTTGAATCGGACACATTGTATCTGATATAATTATTCTGTAGGTGATACAGCTCATGCTGAATGTGACACATTGTATCTGATGATGCTACATCTGTTACACTGATGATTCCATATCTGACACATCTTATCTGCGCTGACACAATGTGTCTGATGTTGCTGTATCTACTATATTGTGTCTGATCTCTTTGATTTGATCTTACAACGCAATTTACGTGACCGAGCTGTATCTGATACATTGTATCTAATGATGCTGAATCTGACACACTGTGTCTGATCTGTTTGTCTGTATGTGATGCATTGTATCTAAAGATGTTTATCTGATCTACTGCATCTGATCTAAAGATGCTGAATCTGACACATTGTGTCCGCTGTTGTATATGCTATATCTAGTCTGATGTTGTATCTGATGTAATGACGCTGAACGTGACACACTGTATCTGATGACACTGAATCGGACACATTGTGTCTGATCTATTGTTTCTGATCTGACACACTGTATCTGATGATGCTGTATCTGTTCCACTGATAATCTCATATCTGACACATCATATGTGCGCTAACGCCGCGTTAGTTCTGATGATCTCTGTGTGATCAGCGGCGCGAGCGAGGCCTGTGATGAAGCGAGAAAGGCTTGATTACCGCAATCACGTTGACGAAGGTGGTTTTCCCCGAGTACTGCAGGCCGACGAGCGTCAGCTCCATCTCCTCCTTCCAGAAGAGCGCCTTGAACCAGTCCAGCAGCTTGTTGAAGAGCGCGATCATGGTGCGGTTCGGTTCGGCTTCGGTTCTGCTGCTGCTGCTCGCGGTCGGCTCGTTCTTCCTCATTGGGTGGGGTTTCACAGCCACGCGCAGCTGATCCAAACAATGCGGGACTCGCGGCGCCACGCGCCCCCTGCTGGACGCACGCCGCTGACGTCATCGCCCGGTTAGCTCATAAAACGCAAATAAAACATTATGAAGTCTGAAAATCTCTTTGTGTGCCTGTAACTCTTTTCCTATCTTTAATGACGTCTCAATTAATTTTTTTCCCAGTTTGTAATGTATTAAACACACCCTTTTTAATCTTTATTTAATTTTTTTTATTTTGTTATTATTGTCTGTCATTTTTTTATGTTGATGGTTGTATTACTTTTTTTGTATACTGTTTTTGATTTTTGAGTATTAATAAAAAAAAGTCTGAAAATCTATAAATGTAATCTATCAATAATTTGAAAGTAGACCGAATGTCTTTCAGAAACTAAATGAAATTATAAAATGAACTGTATGAAAAGTTAGGTAATTATTTTTTAGCATGTTTTATAATAATTCAACTATTTGTTTTTTGTTTGTTTGTTTTTAAATAAATATAAGGCACGTTTTTATTCAGGAAAATATCGCTCAAAATAATATAAAAATCAGTGCTGCATACTAGTTTAGTGTTTGTATGATCAAATATATTCAATAATTTATTTTTATTTTATTTTTCAAAATGAATTGTTTTTTAAACAGACAAAAAAGAGTAATACAATAAATTTTATGTAAATATAATAAAAACATTACAATTATACATATATAAGTATAGAAAAAATACCTATTTGTATACATAATAAATCATCATATGCAAATAGTTAATAACATTTATGAACTGATTTGTGTACATACATGTACAAATGAAATATGTAATTATTTTTCTAATAATTCCTGCCGTGATGTAACGTCAAACTCTACAGTTTGATAAAATCTGCTCTTTTGAGTTAATATTTACTCAGGTCAAGGTTTACGGAGTTTAAACCACTATCTGATCATTTACAACGGCACTTTCGCTTGTTTGTATCCACAAACTACCAACTACATATTTACGCGAATAAACTATAAACCACCCTAAATATTTACTCAATCAATCATCTAATTAAAATTAATAAAACTATCGCTGATAAACGTATCGTTATCGCGCCGAGCGTGTCGAATCAGCGCTTGTGAACTCGCAGATGAGTGACGCGGCAGCGCGAGCGGTGCTAACGCGAACTCGCGAGTGAAATAACTCACGAAACTGTGCGAAATCAGCGTCAAATCACCGATAAACGGCCCGGTGGCGACGGTAAGACGATTGTTTGTGTTGTAGAGCGCTGTTTGTGCGGGAAGCGGCAGACAGAGGCTGTGTTTGACAGAGTTTTGGTCAGCTGATGTGTGTGTGTGTGTGTGTGTGTGTGTGTGTGTGTGTGTATGTTACAGAGATCTTCAGTCATGAAGGAAAACACCTTCTCTCGGGATTTAGGATAGAAACACTATAACACACACACACACACACACACACACACACACAATAACACACTGTTTCCACACTCCTCCTCCTGCTGATGAAGATGAGGATGAGGCCCTGACTCTCACACACACACACACACACTCTCACACACATTCACACATTCACACACTCTCACACACACACTCATCTGCAGCTGTTTCCACACTCTGATGAAGATGATGATGCTGGTGATGAAGATGAGGCCCTGACTCTCTCTCACACACACACACACACACACACACACACTCGCTCTGGTATCATGGGCTCGTCTCTCAGCGAGCCCTGTATCTATGATAAGCTGTCAGAGAGCATCGATATCCTCCGGCAGTCTGGGTACAGATATGGGATGTCCGAGAGCGAGATCGAGAAGTTCATCAAGCAGGTTCTGGAGACTAACGAGCCGCGCAGGGACCCCCCGCAGTTCCCCATCCTGAGGGCCACCGTCAAGGTGCGAGGAGCCAGATCAACACACACACACACACACACTGCAAAAACACACCAGCAAGATATTCTAGTGAAGAGACAGAATACAGGCAGACAGACTCCACAGATAAAACTCAAGTCAAAAACTCAACAAAAAAACTTAAAAAAAAAAATAATAATTATTATATATAAATTATGAAAAATGATTTAAAATGTAATTGAAAACAAAAATATAATTTTTAATATTTTTGTAACATAAAATATATTTATTATTTTTAAGTTTAATATAAAATACAATATTTGTAAAATATTTTACACACACACAGATATATATATATATATATGTATGTATGTGTGTGTATATATATATATATGTGTGTGTGTGTGTGTATGTGTGTGTATATATATATATATATATATATATATATATATATACACACATTATAATAAAATTATATAACTTTTTGTAATATTTACTATAATGTATAATATATTGTATTATTTTATGTTTTTAGCATTATTTGTTGATTTTGGATCTGACACAACAGGCTGCTGCCATTTTTGCTCATGTTAAAGCCAACGTGTTTTCGTCAATACTGATAGTAGATACAGCAATAATATTATTAAAATGTTTATAATATATTACATATATATTTAAAGTATTTACTATACTTTATATTATAAAAAATATAATGAAAGAAAATTATATTCATATATAGCCACATATAAGTAAGTTACATTAATAGATGAAATAAGTTACGTTGTCATCTGAAATATAACTGCTGTTAGTCACATGCATTGTTTTATTACTGGGTTTTTACTATTGTATGATTATAGTATTTCTGTATATTATATCTATAATAATGTTGATCATTTTAAAATAAGAAATTTTATTTTAAAAAGTTGTGTGCTGATGTATGTTGTATATACGCTAATATAATATATATTAGCGCTGTCAAACGATCAATCGCATACAAAATAAACGTATTTGTTTGCATATGTGTGTTCTGTGTATATTTATTAAGTATATATAAATACACACATACAATATATTTAGAAAATATTTACACGTCTATATATAAATTATATGAATATAAATATAGACGTGTAAATATTTTCTAAATATATTGTATGTGTGTATTTATATATACTTAATAAATATACACAGAACACACATGCAAACAAATACGTTTATTTTGTATGCGATTGATCGTTTGACAGCGCTAATATATATATATATATATATATATATGTATGTATATCTCATCACATCACATGCATCGTATTATCTTATATTGGTATCTTTTCATATTAAAATTTTTACAACCTAAAAATTTTTTTACATGCACAACATAACATGTACAGTATTATTCCTGAAATTTTATCATTATATGATTATTATATTATCATTTTATATTTACATTTGTAAAAAATAAATTTAGAATATGTAACATGTTAAAAATGTATCAGTTATAGTCTTAAATAATATCTCTGCTATCATAATCAAATACATTGTGTCATTTTATATGAACATTTTTGTGAACTTTACTATATATATATATATATATATATATATATATATATATATATATATATATATATATATATATATATATATATTAGTAATTTTTAAATTATAATAAAAAATAAATATTACAAACATATATACACAGTATTGGCATGTGTAGCGCGTCACAGATGTGTGTTTATGTGACGTGTGTGTTTATGTGACGTGTGTGTGTGTGTGTGTGTGTGTATTTATGTGACGTGTTTGTGTGTGTGTGTGTGTATTTATGTGACGTGTTTGTGTGTGTGTGTGTGTATTTATGTGACGTGTGTGTGTGTGTGTGTGCAGCTGGTGCTGGCGCTGGGGGTTCTGCTGATGGTGGTGCTGGTGTTGACGTATCCTCAGAGCGCTCCTCTGCTGGACTCCTCGAGCGCAGCCGGACTCAACCGCTCATCTCCTCTCAGTCACACACGGCTGCTGGAGCTGCCCATCGCCAACAAATACAACCTGCACGGTGAGATGCGTCACATACCGTCAGACACGCAGTGTTGGGGAAAGTTTCTTTTAAAAGTAATTGCAACTAATTTTATTGTTTGGGATAAAGCCCCTGAGATGCATTATCTCATTTTCAAGGGGGTCCTATTACACAAGAATCCAGTATAGAATACAGTATTGTGTTGCTCCCTAAAAAAGTAACTAATTATGTTACTTAGTTACTTTTTATGGAAAGTAATGTGAAAATATTCAGGCTGAAGGAAATGTAAATTCATGTCTGTACAGTAGAGGGCGCAGCTCAAACTAATCACATGAAGAATATGACGCAGGAGAAGAAAGATCAACACTATTCAGTGATAACTAAAATCAATCACAAATGTGTTATTTTTGATTATTAGTATGGTTGAACTGGATCATCGAAGGTCAACAGCAAAGACATTAGTTAATAAAATGGGATTAAATACATAAATGATATTTGTTTTATTTAACACATTTAATTATTGCAGGTTTGAGTTTGCATTTGACTGTTTTTATTGATTGTGAGGAACACTGGATGTGTTTTTGTGCAGGTGAGATGAGTAAATAATGTTGATATTTAGTCTGAACTACAGTAAGATCATGTTCACACACAACGCTCTGCACTTACTCCTGATTTCTCTCAACATGGCAACACCAGAGCTGTCAGTCAATACATGAGAAACACAGTAACTGGAGTTAGGGCTGTGCAATTAATCGAATTTGATTATGAACACAATATTGCCTAGCGTGTCAGTGAACTACGTCTCTGTGTAGTAAAGGCCGCTCCATCTGAAAACAGGTGATGGCGATTTACTATTAATCACGGAACTGGCTTTACTGACCAGATGCACATGATAATCGAATTTGATTAATTGCACAGCCCTAACTGGTGTTATTTATTTGAAAAAGTAACTCAGATATTTCCTTCTGAATTAAAAAGTAATGCACTACTTTAGGGCTGCAACAACTAATCAATAAAATCGATTATTATCGATAATGAAAATCATAGACAACGATTCTCATGATCGATTAGTCTGGTCTGCCCACAGTGCACGTCCAACTTCAGCCGGTCGCGTCAAATTAACGTTACAGCACTGAATAACGCATTTCTGTGGCCAAAATACATCTAAAAATAGTGGAGGAAACAGAATGAGATGCTGCGGGAGAAGTACGTGATCCAAGCTGCACAAAACATGAGAATTCTTTATTTTAAGCTTTAAGTTAATGCATTAGCGGCTTGCCCTGTCAGGCGCTTTAACAGATGCGTGTGTGTCCTCAGCGCAAAATCTTTCAGTTTATGGTCATATCCTTATCTGTAAATGGCACACATTCACGCGAGCACTTCTATTTTTGTATAAAGTTCCGTCCTGACAGTCTGTGTTAAGTTTAAATCTTTACTGAATGAGCGCGAGCGCGGCGGACGCGTGAACGCGCGTCAGAGAGGGATTAATATTCAGCGCAAAAACATTCATTGTGCTGAAATATCTGTTGTTGAAAGTTAAATTAAGGTTTAAAAGTCAACATGTAGTGCATGTATTTTATGAGAGTAGGAACTGTAAAGGGATAACCGCGTATAGTTACAGGATAAAGAAATTACAGTAAACGTGACTGTGATCAAAAAGTTGGTTAACACTGAGTTTGTGTTATTCGTCTTTATTATTTTTATTATTATCTTAATTTTTGATGAATAGATTTAAACTATAGGCCTATAACAAATAATGTAAGCTTTGTGCCACTGCTGCTCTAAACTAACAGTATTGGTGTTTACTAAAATCATTTTTTAGCTATCTGTATTGGTTATTCCTCCAATATGCGTAAGCTCTTTAGTAACAGTAGGCTATTTCTAATGCTATAATATAATTATTTCTGTTATCTATGAAAGAATGAAAGATCTATGAAAGATTTTTTCAGATACCCAATTACAGTCAAAAAGTAGCTAAACAATGCCAGCAAGAATGCATGCTGTTATGAAAGGCAGGAGGACATTTTTTTATTATTATTATTATGTGAATAAAAATTTAGTTGTTTCAGTTTGTTATTTGCTCAATAAATGACAATAACATTTTTGGATTTAAACATTTCTTTGACAGATTCCTAAAATATTTGTGTTTTCTCTTTATTATGACATTGGGCAGAATGTGGAAGTGTTTTTGTCAATAAAATAAAAAAAGAAGAAAATTTAGCTTTTTGTATCCGATTAATCAAAAAAAATAATCGGCCAACTAATCGATTATCAAAATAATCGTTAGCTGCAGCCTTACACTACTTTACTAGTTAATTTAAAAAGTAATCTGATTACATAACTCACATTACTTGTAATGTGTAATCGTGTCCATCTCAACACACCCGTGTGTGTGTGTGTGTGTGTGTGTGTGGGCAGGGTTTCACAAGCGGTGGGCGTCCGGTGCACCGCAGATGCCGCAGGTGAACTGCTCTGCCTGCGCAGACGTGACTGCAGTGCTGGAGCTGAGAGCGTCTGCGGGGATCGACAGACGCACACAGCCGCTGCTGCTCAAGGTACACACACTCACTCACACACACTCACTCTCACAGTGTGTGGTGGTGGAGGTTAATGTGTGTGTGTTTCAGGGCGGAGAGTCTCTGTCTCGCCGTGTGTTTCATCTGGAGCAGTTCTCACAGCCGCAGACGCTCACAGCAACACCGGCCAACTTCACCCTGCTCTGGTAACCAGCAGCACTCTGATTATTAGATGATCGTCAGCATCTGTATCTGTGTGTTTGAAGCTTATGTGTGTGTGTGTCAGGAGTTTCTCGTCCAGTCCCAGAGAGACGCTTCTTCAGTGGTTGTTTCCTGACGCTGAGCTCTGCCCTCTGCTGGAGAACACTGGAACAACACTGCAGCGCTGCCAGCTGAGCGACCGCACCAGCGCTCAACACGCGGTCAGAACACTGTTTCATACATATACAGCGGGTAAAATAAGTATTTTTCACCATTTTTCTCAGTAAATATATTTCTAAAGGTGCTGTTGACTTGACATTTTCACCAGATGTCGGTAATAACCCAAGTAATCCATACATACAAAGAAAACAAAACAAAATATAGCCGCAAGCAGCGATGGTGGGCCCAAGCCGTCAGTGCATCAGGAAAATGGTGCACAGCGAGCACATGCATTTACAGTAACCCTCTGGCAGTCTGGTTTTGAGGGATACAGCAATGAAAGGGTTAATCCAAACCATCAAGACTGTGAAACACACAGACACACAACAATACATAAAACTTCGGTAACACTTTCAATAAGGTTTCAGTTACTAACATTAACTATATTAATTAACATGAACAATACTTATATAGCATTTATTAATGTTAGTTAATATTCAAAACTTATAAACGTTATTAAAATTTAAAGTTTTATCTGTTAACAAAGTTAATGCACTGTGAATTAACATGAACATTTTGATTAACTTACATGGTTACACTTTATAATAACTCCACACTATGAATCATTAGTTAAGCATTAGTAAATAGGCAATCTGTCCTTTATAAAGCATTGTTCCAGCATTAATAGGCATTTGTAAGAATTTTATAAATACAGCTATAAATGTTTTGTTCTTGAGCATATATATATATAATGTTTAATAATTGTATTATAATACTTTATTAATGATCAATTTAACATTTCTAAATTATTACATTATTTACAAATCAGTTATTTAGGAGTTGTCAGTGGTTCATAAGATCATTTAGAAAGTGTAAGTAAATGATTAATAAAGTATTTAAAAGTACATTTATAAATCTTATTATTTAGACACATCATAATAATTGCTCAGTGTGTTAATAAATGCTTTATTAACACATATTCCTGCTGTAATTCATGATTAAGTCAGGTAGTTATAAAACACTTAGCAGTTGCCAGCCATCTATTTGAGTGAGCTCATCTAAAGTGAGGACTATTTATACCTTATAAAGCATTTACAAAGCAGATTTAAAGGCTCATTTATCTCCCAAACAGAAACATTAAACACACACAACACAGAGGGATACAGAACACACAAATATTTTTTCAAGATGCAAAAAATGAAACTGTACAACTGTACACTTGATAAAAAATGAAAAATAAACCTCTGTAATTTCATTGTAAAAAATTAAATTAAATAAAAAAATTCAAGTGTACAGTTTAATTTTTTGTATCTTGAAAAAATATTTCCGTTTTGTATCCCTCTGTGTTGTTTGTTTATTTTTTTTCTGTTACGAAGATAACTGAGCCTTTAAATCTCCTTTGTAATAGATATGCCTTATAAATAAAGAACAAGGCATTTATATCTGTATTTATAAACTACTTACTACTGACTATTAATGTTGGGACAATGCTTTATAAAGGATCAACGATTTACTAATGCTTACCTAATGATTCATAGCGAAGTGTTACACTCTCTCTCTCTCTCTCTCTCTCTGTCTGTCTCTGTCTCTCACCAACCCTCTCACTCACCCTCACACTCAACACCCCCCCACACCACACACACTCATAGAGGTAGAGTGTGATCAGATGTCTGATAGTTTTATAATTTTCTCTTATCCATAGAGTTTTGTAAAGTCATGAAACTAACCATATTTCCTCAGAATGACTTTTTCTATGTATGTAAAAAGTTGTGAAGTGTTTGGAAGCTGCACTTTAAAGATATTAGAAAATTACTGCTTTCTGTTTTACTGTTACTTTAATAAATCACCATTACAACACCATTCAAGATATCCAAAATCCGTTCGCAATTCAGCATCTTGGCATCATGTTGACAAAGTTTGGTGTGAACTACTTTTTAGTGCTTGGAGGAGTATGAATTTATTTACAGCTTGATTTTGCAAAAAAACTACATTAAAATAAAAATAGCCGACTTCCTGTTGGTCGTAGCTAATGACTGTAAATTAGAAAGTTGTCCAGCTTGATGAGACCAATATATGTACTGAGTTTAGTGTCTGTAGTTAAAACTAACCCCCCCACTTTTGACAAAAGGTGGTGCTATAGAGTGCCTCCTCCACGCCCATTTATGAGCTTTTGCCAGTGTCTATCTATCATTAATACTGATATATGTGTTGAGTTTCATGACATTCTAAACATGTTAAGTGCTTCAAAAGCACAGAAAACCAATGTTAAAGTTTGACACGTTGCCATGGCAACAGTATGTAATATATAAAGGACCCCTTTACAGATTCTCATCACCTGTGTTTTGTCATTATTCTGATGAAGTCTGAAGCAAATCGAGTAAAATTAAGATGTTGAATTCAAAGCATTTTGGAAATGACACACTTCCTGCTTCCAGTTGGTGGCGCTATAACTGTGACTCCTAATAGTCACATCTATGCGATCGGCATCATAGAATGAACAAACCACTGAAGTTTCATTAAAATCACACAGTGTGTGCAACAGTTATTAAACACATCCTGTTTCTCATTGAGAAATCTCATTCATGGGGGCAGTCATGGCCTAATGGATAGAGAGTCGGACTTGTAACCCGAAGGTCGTGGGTTCGAGTCTCGGGTCCGGCAGGGATTGTAGGTGGGGGGAATGAATAACCAGCACTCTCTCCACCCTCAATACCATGAGACCCTTGAGCAAGGCACCAAACCCCCAACTGCTCCCCGGGCATTAGTTGCCCACTGCTCCAGGTGCATGTTCACTACTGTGTGTGTGCACTTGGATGGGTTAAATGCAGAGCACAAATTCCAAGTATGGGTCACACACCACTTCCCTTTCCTTTCCCCCTTTCTCAATGAGATCTATATATGTACCGAGTTTCATATGAATACGTGCAAGTATGTGTGAGCTATACATCAAGTTTTCTGACTGTGTTCCAGGGGGCGCTGTGGAGCCCCTGTGCCACGCCCGGGTCCCAGCCTCTGCAGTATCCTAATGGCCACAGATTCCAACGTGTGTGCCAATTTTCAAGAGTTTTTGAGTATGTTAAGGCCCCCAAAAAACCCGAAAAAAATAAAATAATAAAATAATCCTAAGGAAATCAATAGGGCCCTGCGCCTTACTGGCTTGGGCCCTAATAAGTTCAGAAATTAAGTTCAGTGTAATAAAATGGAATGGCACAGGGAAAAAGCACTGAACACATGAAGAAAGGGAGGTGCAAGAAGGCATGGAAATCCTGAAATCTATCAGTAATTAGAAAGCAATCCTGCACCTCGTCAGTGGAAATTAATATTAGCTGCTTCAGTCCCAACAGCTACAGAACCAGGATGATGAAGATGAAACAAGGGTGACAATGATCTCAAACACAGCCAAGCAAACTCTTGACTGGTTTCAGAGAAAGAAAATAAAGCTGTTATAACGGCCAGCCAATCACCTGACTTGAACCCAATAGACGATAAGAACTAAAGGTCAGAGTTCATAGAAGAGGCCACAGAACCTTCAAGATTTGAAGACAAAATCACACCTGAGCAATGCATGCCACTAGTTTCTTCTGCAGGAGGCGTCTTGAAGCTATCATTACCAACAAAGGCTTTTGTACAAAGTATTAAATACATTTCAGTAGTTCAATACTTTTTCCCTGTGACATTCCATTTTATTCCACATAACTTAATTTCTGAACTTATTTTTTGTTTTGTTTTCTTTGTATGTATGGATTACTTGGGTTGTTATCAACATCTGGTGAAAATTTCATGTCAACAGCACCTTTAGAAATACATTTACTGAGAAAAACGGGGCCGTGGTCATTATATATAATATAATGACCACGGCCCCCCCCCCCAACATAACAAATCCCAATTTAACCCCTGCATGTATGTATGTATATATGTATAAAATGATTCAAACACCAGATATAATTTTTAATATTTTTTACTACTGGGTTCTAGACTATAGTTAATAAACGTAAGTGAGGATAACAAAATAAAGTAAACTGTGACATATTATACCAGTAAAATATGGGACTAAAAATTCTTCAGACACTTTGACCTGAGCGTGTTTTGCTAAAGTGTTTTTCTTTAATTGCTAATGCGACCTTTTTACACGCCAGACTGAACATAATGAAGCATTGTTTGGTAATTGGTTGAGCTAAATTGGTATTATCTAATTGTGTTCTTTAAATTTAACAGCTGACAACCGAATTCATTACATACCTTTCTGTGTAGTTTCAATGAGTTCTTGTCATATTTTATTTCCATTTTCTAAACTGTGTTAATGTAAGAGATGTAGAAGGTGTCTGAATGAGTTCTGGTTTGACTGTATATAAATGCACATCTCTTGTGTTGTTGTTGTAGCGTGTGCAGGTGTTGGGTTGGCTGGTGGTGGCTGAGGGTTCTCCGTCGGTGCGTGTTCTTCCCATCCAGCAATGCCAAAACCACTGCCGCTCCTTTAGTCTGTGGCTGGAGCCGGGAGACATGGGTAAGACGCATCTCTCAGAGCCGTGAGCTGCAGACGCCGGAGCGTCTCTTCATTACTGTGCTGCTTCTTCTTCTTCTGTGCGCAGTGCTGGCTGACCCGCGCTATTGGCTGATGGAGCTCCTCCCGTCTGGAGCTCAGAGAGTGCTGTGTGACGGCCCTGTGCTCTGAGACTGATCCAGTCTGAATACATCCGTCCTGAGGAGAACAGCAGACCTGTTCAGGAAGTGACTCTTTCTTCAGATGGCGGTGTTTCTGTTGAGTGTCTGTGATCTTGGGTTCCAGTGATGTTTTCTGATCCAGACGCTCACAAACTTCAAAGAAACTGTATTTTGTTGAAAGAAAATCAAACCTATTTTAGTACATTTTGACATTGTTTTCATGGCTATTAAGCGCATTTCGTCCTCAAACTACTGGGATGCAAAAAACCAAAAATCTCATTACTGTATACAAAAAAATTCTCATTACTGTTACAATACAATTAATTAATGTTAATATATAAAGTCAACTGTAAATTATTTTTACATTTTATGGTAGTATTTGTCATACTGACTGAATTTAAATAAATAAGAGTACTATTTCTGTAATACAGTGCTGAGAACTAGATTTTTTGGGAAAATATTTTTGTTGTGGTAAAAAAAAAAAAAAGTGTAACAGTAATGAGAATAAATATAACTGATATAATGAAAATGAGAATAATTTTATCTGTATTTTTTTTTTTTCAGAACATTTTTTCGTTATGGTAAATCTTTTTTTTATGATGGTAATGAGAATTAGTGTATATTTTTCATTATGGTAATGAGAATGAGAATTATTTTGTTCAATATCTCTTCATATAGTAATTTTTTTTTTTTTTTTTTTTGGTGAAGGTAATGAGAATGATCATATTTTTCATTATGGCAATGAGAAATGCATTTTTATGACGGTAATGAGAACGAGTTTTTTGTGTGTATTACGGTGATGAGAACAAGAATTTTTTTTCCTGTATTACGGTAATGAGAACAATTAATTTTTGTATATTATGGTAATGACATTGAGAATATTTTTAATATTATGGTAACAAAAACTTATCAGGAGAATCTACGTTTTTTTATTACGGTAATGACGGTGAATATTTTTGCATCACAGTAACGTGAGCGTGTTGAAAATGCGTTTTATTGTCATGAATCTAATTTCAGTGTTGAACTGTGATTCGCACATGTTCCGCGATCAGCCAATCAGAGCACTTTAAATGTTGGCCATCAGCCGATGATGTCATATAATGGTCAAGCGATGACATCATTACCCAGTGACAGATCGTGCCGACGGTTTAATATAGCCAACGTTTTTGTTCTCTGGAGTTTAATCATTGTAAATAATGAGAATGAGATGCAGATGATGATTCAGAGGTTTATGTTGATTGTGATTTTACTGCAGGATTTACACAGTAAACTAAAGCTGCTGTTCGTAACCTGCTGCGTGTGATTATGTGATTGTCACATTTGGAGAGAAAACAGATGTAATTCACTCTGGACGTCAGGTGTTCAGAATGATGGTAATTTTATATCATGTCTAATGCTGCTCTAAATCCAAGACTGAAAGTGTGAAGTGTTCAAATACAACAAAAAAAAAGCTGTTAATAAGAAAGTATGCGTTTGAGATTGAGTTGATTCAGATGAGAAAAAAACTGTTTTTACTTCTTTACTACTTTTTTCTTCTTTATTGCCAAATAAATTTAAATTAGATATAGAATTATAAATATATAAATAACTTTTCCTATGTGTAAAGTACTTAAAAAGTAACGAAAAATAAAAGACACAGAAGGTATAATAATGCTAAAATTAACATCAATATTCGTCAGAAATAACTTTTAAACAACAGTACTAAGATTATAAAAAAGCTTTTTGAACATAACAATAAAGGTAAGTTTTTGCTGTATAGAGTTCCTCCACAAGAGCTATTTTCTTCCGGTTCCGGGTTATTAAGAGCAGAAACGCGAAAGAATGGAACGCGGCGGAAGTGAATGTGGAGGGCCGGATGTGACGGCAGGAGGCGCTCTTTCTTTCTTTTTTAATTAATGCCAAGATACCAAAGATACAAGTACAAAAAAAAATATCAACTTTACGTACAAAGAGGTGACATCACATGCAAAGCACCATTTATATACGTATGTAACTATAAATTAGTAATACTAAACAGAAGCTTTAACAAAATAAATTAAAAAGATTAAATAAATGAACTGTTTTAAGAGCTTTAAGATTCTTGGAAGATGAAATAGTTTGGATATACTGTTGAACCTCTTTTTCAAAAACAATAATTAAAGGATTTTGATGAGAAAATTTACTGCGATGAATATGAAATTTCGCAAGAAATAATAATAGGTTAATAATAAAATATGAATTAATTTTATCTTTTTGTATATTAAAGAAGCCAAACAGTACATCCTTAAAAAGCAAAGCGAAACCCTGGAGCACATTGAGATTGATAACATTAGAGAATTCAATCTAAAACAGCTGTGTGTGAGAACAATCCCAGAAGATATGCATCAGTTTCATTAGAGTCACCACAAAAACAACAGCTTCTATCTGATTTAAACCTGTCCAGACACACTTTAGCTGGGTAAAATCTGTGTAACAGTTTGAATGAGATTTCTCTGACCTTGTTAGTTATGTATTTCGAAGACAGAGTCCAGACTTTTCTCCAGTCAATATGATCAACAACATTCTTCCAGTAAGACAGCACATAGAGAGCTGTTATGAGCTCCTTCTGAAAGAGAGATCTGATCTTATAGTTCTGTGATGAAGGATGTGACAGAAGCACAGTTTTCCTCACATGAGTCCAGAGAAACAGATAACAGAGTCCCTTAAAACCATCACAGCTCCTTTAGGATCAGCGTCCGGAGAATTCTTCCGGAGTTTCTGGAAAATCACATTTACACAAGAATTCTTCATAACTTACAATAAGACCTTCTGAGTTTAATAACTGGGAAACTATCAAAATGTTTTTCTCAAACCAATTACTAAAAAACACAGATTTTCTCTTATATACGATGTCTTGATTGTTTCAAATAAAGTAGCGGTGAGAGGAGAAATCGTGTTTAAAGATTAATGACCATGTAACGCCTGTTTATGAAATTTAGATAAATTGTAAGGGATTCTGTCAATATTATAATTACAAATTAATAAGAAAGGGAGACCACCTCATTTGGAAAAGATGTTATTGGGATAAACTTCCAGATTGAGTTTGTATTACACAAAGAAAGCCGCTTGTCTGTCTCTGATGATGTCCGGCTCGAGCGCCGCCTGCTGGAGGCCCGAGGCCGCGGTGCATGTCGGGCCGCTGGCGGTGGTGAGTATCCCAGCCTGCGCTGCTGCTGCTCCAGAGAGAATGATGGGATAGTGGAGGACACTCAGCAGCGCTGCAGACACACACTCACATTATTCGCGTTATTCCCGCGCTCTGTGCGTCTGTGTGTGTGTGTGTGTGTGTGTGTGTGTGTGACACGAGGCCTGCGGCGTGCGCGTGTCTGCGTTCATCTGCACTGTAAACACACTTACTAAAGTACTGTGGTAGTACCATGGTACAGTATTATCACCAGGATTGACATGGTGCTCCCGGGCTCCTCAAACACACCACGGTATTACCATGGTACGCGTGGAAACACATGGTAGTACCATGGTACTTTTAGTGTGTTTTGCAGCAGCGTAAAAATGGTGCCCTTAACTTATTTTGACACTCAACTGGACAGTATGTTGCTTAGCAACAGCTCTAGTGTCTGCTGGATTTATTGTAGTCAACTTCTGTTGCTGAGCAACGCCAAAAATTTCGGTAGTTGGCGCAGCCGTAATTTCGCGGCAAAACATCCAACGCAGCAAACACAGAGTAACTTTCAAATCAGTCAGATTTCTGATGGTCAATATGACAATTTCACCTGAGCGGCATTTCGCTCGAAACTCCGGATCGTATGTATTTCGCCTGCGAAAATTCGATGAATAAAGGTATAAGTGGCGTGTGAAATCTAAACGCTTTACACATAAAGTCTTTGAAATCACTTAATTTTGTTTTAGTAATTTTGTGCTTTCGTCATGCTATTAGTTTTTTTTTTTAAATTGTTATTTATTTTATTTTTTTTTAATTCTATTAAGCTTTAATTTATATTTATTTCAGATATAGTTTTCGCATGTTTAGTACTACTAAAATAAAGTACTGGGTGTTTTGTAATTCTCATTATTTTCTATTCCATGTAATTTTATAAGTACAATAAAATATTTTTAATTAACATCATCAACATAAATTAAAGCAAATACAACAAATACTAACGTGATAATTTTTTTTAAGGTCTATTTTTATTACTCCAAAAAAATATATATAATTTTAATTATCCGATTGCTCGATTAATCGTCAGAATAATCAGCCGGCCACTCAATCAACAGTCAGAGTAATCGGTCGATTACTCAATTAATCGTCAGAATAATCGGCCAATTACTCGATTACCCAAATAAATGTTAGTGACAGCCCTGGTGTAAGAGATCTGACGGTGTTGTGATGTTCAGATGTGAGTCTAATGGAGGGAAACACAGTTCAGCTGGAGGACGGGACCACGGCGTTCATTCAGCATGTCAGCGTCCAGCAGAAAGGTGTGTATCTGTTCACTCGGCGCCATATTTGCAACACCTCCGGGAAGCTCATACAAAACCAAGTCCAATCTAAATGAATGGGGGAATCCTGAAATCTCAAAAACTGCCCTATGAACTCACAATTAAACTACACGTATCAAATCAGCAACAAAATCTGAAATGAACTGCCTCATGAATGTTGTTTCTTATGTTCAAATAGCGTTTAAAAAGCTTATTTTTTAGGCTAGAACAGCCAATGCGCATGCGCAGTTATAATGCGCTTAAGACTGTGCATGCTCATTGGCTGGTCTAGCCTCAGGTTTCTATGGGAACCGGAGCTTATAAAGCCCCATTCACACAAAGGACAATAACTATAAAGGTAACGATAAAGATATAGTTCTAAAAATCATTCTCAACATTAAAGAACAGTAGAGTCCACACCACAACTATAACGATAAAGGCACCGAGAAATGATATCGTTGAAAGCACTTTCAGAACGATTTTTTTCCAGCTGATGAACAATAAAAACATTGACACCCAATCAGAATCTAGTAGCTATCGGACTCTTATTATGAATGACAAATTAAATTTATTAAATTCATACACTACATGGTTGAGTACATAGTGTATAAGTGTACAGTTTGTCATTTGGGACGCAGTTAATGTCTTTACCAATCAGCGATTGGCTCTTTCATTTAGAAGGCGGGACTAATCCGCCATAAACAAAAACTTTTATTTTGGATGCGATTAATTGTTTGACAGCACTAATTTAAACATTAAAAAGGAGCCTAGAAAAATTAAAACAGAAAAAATGGAACCCAGAAAAATTTAAACGGGAAAAAAACGGAATCTGGGAAAAAAACGGAATCTAGAAAAAAATAAAACTGATTCATTGGGCCCTACTATAGGCGTCTTTGGTGATACTCAGAGAGAGAGTGATACTGACGAGCGTGTGTGTGTGTGTGTGTGTGTGTGTGTGTGTGTGTGTTTGTTAAGAGTCGCTGGCGTTTGAGGACGGTCAGACGGTGCAGTTGGAGGACGGGACCACGGCCTTCATTCACCACACACCTAAAGGTGCCCATACGCTAACACTCTTACATACACTGAGTCCCTGAGCGCACTTGACCTCTGACCTCTGTGTGTGACAGACGGCTTCGACCCTGGCGCCATGGAGGCCGTTCAGCTGGAGGACGGCAGCACAGCGTACATCCACCACCAGACGGGCGGCGCTGTGGAGCTAAACACCGAGGCCATCGCTACGCTGGAGAGCTACGCTAGCAAGGTCTGACTACACATACATGACATGCTCAATGCTAGCCCTGATTTTTAGGGTTAGGTATCAAAAACCAGTTCCATTTTAGAACCGGTTCCAAGTTTCCAAGAACCAGGTATTCGATAAGACAAGTGCATTTCGATTCTGCTTAACGATTCTTTCATTCACATTTTAATGTGATTTAAAACGATTTAAGTGCGGGAACAGAAAGAAATTGTGCGTTCCCAGCCTGTGTCCATTCTCAAAATGTTCTGTGCATTTCCACTGCAGAAAAGGTTGTTAGGGCCCTAACATTTGCGCAATGCAGAAAACAGAATTTACAGTTTAATGCAGAATTCCAGAGAATTTGCCAAAGTTTAGATGACTTAATTAAAAGTACGTCATTACACTTCAATCAAATCGCAATATAGACTAGTATCTGTGAATATTAAGCCAAAAAAAGCATTTTAAATATGAATCGTTCATGTTCTGCGTGTCTCTGTGTGAATGAATGGCGCAGACGCGCGGTTTTGTTTACTACACACAAACAGCAGTCAAACACAGATTTCACCGTCTGTCGTCTCAATAAATGAGGACATAAATACATGAACAACATCTCCAGAACTGCACTGAGAGTCACTTCATGAGTATTTTACCCTTTCATTTGAGTAAAACTAGTGTCATATGTATGCACGGCAACCCGTCAAAATAAAAGTTTGGTTTAACTTGAAGACATTGTGGCAGAAATGTATTACTATCCTTCAGTAGAATGTAAGTAACACAGCTGGGCTACTACTACTGTTGAAAAATTAATCAAAATTTATTTTTTAAGGAATATAATCACACATTTCTTCCATGTTTTAATTTGACTAGAAAATCCCATTTATTGGCCAAAAAATAAAATTTGTTTCATTTTCATGTTTTATGCCTTCATTTGATAACCAGAGAAATGTAAATAAACAACACAGAATTTCATAAGGCTGTTGTAAGAATAAATAAAATAAATAAAAATAGTTTTTATGCATTCAAATAATTAGACATGCTAAAACAAAAATAAGGTGTAAAAAAAAAAAAAATAAAACAGTTCATAGGGCCCTAAACATGTAATTTTTGTTAATCTTTTAATAAACTGATGTTAAATTATTAATTGAAATCATGAAACATATATTAGACATGCTTTTTAATTAATAAACTTCAATTTAACCATTAAAAAGGAGTTCAGAAAAAATAAAACGGAAAAAAATGGAATCCAGAAAAATTAAAATGGAAAAAAAACAGAATTTGGAAAAACATAAAATAAAATGGATTTCATAGGGCCCTGGGTTGATCCGAGCAGGAACTGACGACTTTCACATTTATCGACCAGTATGCAGAAAACTACATCAATATATCATCATAAACACAGCCGTTTTTGTCTTAAGTGAACGTAAACAGATGAGAAAGAAAACGCTTGTGTACAGTGTTTTTAGATCTGCGTGCGTTCGGTGTTAAAGAGACAGCAGCCTAATAACGCGCTGCCTGTCAATATTAATTAGAACAAAAGAAAATCATTCACTGATCTTGACTGAATATATTTAAAAACTTTAATTAATTAATTAATCTATATTTTATTTATGAAAATAAAACTATGCAGTGTTTTTAAACTTTTAATTTTAACATTTTAATTACTTCTGAACCTGAAATTTGGTTCAGCTGTATAATTTATGCTATTGCTAATTGATTTGTTTGTTCCTATTTTATTACTGACTGTTTACTTGTCTTTAACACTTTAATATTTGAAATTTATATAAGTCTGATTGTTTTTGATGTGGTATTTTTGTTAAAAGCATAGGCAAAAGTTCCTCTTATAAGTGTTCTGTAAGCTGCTGATTTTTGCTCATGTTATTCAGCTGCAACAGAATGCTTTGTAAAAAGACGCAGAATAAATGTTTGACTTAATTTTTTTTATATATATTGGATTTGTTATCTTATTGGAATCGAAACTAGGAATCGATAAGAATCGGAATTGATAAAAGTCAAGTGATACCCAACCCTAGTGATTTTATACGTTCATAACTGGTGTTTGATTTGATGTGGCTCAGCTGACGGGGTCAGAGGTCGAGGTCGATGAAAACATGGAGAACACAAATGGAGCGGAGCAGACCAGCATACAGGTGTGATAGACAGACAGACAGACAAATTATTAATTTCACCTATTTCTGTTTATTTACTTAAATATAAAATCAATAAATGATCGATCTTTATTTAAATTATTAATTACTTTTATTTATATCTTTAATAATTTAGATCAATCATTTATTTATTTTATTTGTTTAGATACAGACAGATAAATAGATAATTTATTGATTTTACTTATGTATATATTTATTCAAATAGACTGATAATTTATTAATTTTATTTCTTTTTATTATTTAAAACAATTATTGATTTTGCTTATTTCTTTGTTTATTTAGATTGATAACTGATTTTATTTGCCAATGTTTATTTATATAGATAATTGATTTTTATTTGTTTATTTAGATAGATAGCCAGATAGATTGCTAATTTACTCATTTGATTTATTTAGATAATTTATTGATTTTATTCATTTGTTGTTGTTTTTTTTCAGTTTCATTTTTATTATTTTTAATACTATTATAGTATTTATTCATATTTTTAAATAGCTTTTGTTTTCAGTTTTCATTTTAATTTTACTTCACATTTTAGTCATTTTTTAAATTAATTTTTTTATTACTTATTAAAAATTTGTATTTATCTTTTTTATTTATATTTGTTTCAATTTACCAATTTTAGTAGTTAAACTTAAACCTACTTATTGCATACGATACCATATAACTTTATTATCAGACAAAGTCTGAAATTTGTCTTGCGTTACAGCAGGTTCACTCACAATTACAAAGACTTTAAACTTATTCAGCTCTAAAACAGCTTGGTGTACAAAAGAGTACTTTAGTCTAATTCGATTATATCTTGGAACCTTATACCACCGATTAGATGGCAACAGTACAAATTCATTATACAATGCATGATTTGGTTCATTTAGTTTCCAAGGCAACATTTCTAACTTTTGACTAACTAATGTTCAAGTTTTACATTTACATTTATGCATTTAGCAGACGCTTTTATCCAAAGCGACTTACATAGCATTCAAGTTACAGTTTTTACATTTTATCAGCTCTTGCTTTCCCTGGGAATCGAACCCATGATCTTGGCGTTGCTAGCGCCATGCTCTACTATTTGAGCTACAGGAAAGCATAATAGCTACAGGAAAGCATAATAGTTTTAATTTTTAAGTTTTAATTTTTTTGTTTGTTTTTTCAATTTATTTCAGCTTTATTTCAATTGCCGAAAACAATTTTTAATAGTTTTAGTTAACAATAACGATACTGCTTTGTTTATATAGATAGTTTATTTGTTTATTTTAATTTAAATACTTTAATTTAATTTGTTTATTTAAACAGATAGATGCAGTGTGTGTATATAATTGTCCATAAAACGTGTTGTTTCTCAGCTGATGTTTGAGGGCAAGTTCTGGGGCTCTGGTAAAGTCCAGCAGGTCGGAGAGAAGAGTTTCCGCTGTGGACACACGGGCTGCGGCCGATATTACACCACAGCACACCATCTGAAGGTACAGAGCTTCCCACAATGCACTGGGGCAGAGCAGGCCTCTAGAGTCTCACAGCTGTGTGTACAGTTGAGGTCAAAAGTTTACATCCCCCGTTCAGAATCTGCAGAATGTTAATTATTTTACCAAGATAAGAGGGATCATACAAAATGCATGTTATTGTTTATTTAGTACTGGGGGTGAAAACTTTTGAACAGAATGGATTTTTCTTCTTTTAATTTTTCTTATTTTGCTTAAATATCTTCTTTTTTTCATTTAGTACTGCCCTTCAGAGGCTACAGAAAATAGTTAAGACAAAAGTTAAGACAAAAATAAGTTAAATTTACCCTGATCTGCAAATTCAAAAAGTTTTCACCCCCCCCCCCCCAGTTCATAACTGGTGTTTGATTTGATGTGGCTCAGCTGACGGGGTCAGAGGTTGAGGTCGATGAAAACATGGAGAACACAAATGGAGCGGAGCAGACCAGCATACAGGTGGGATAGACAGACAGACAGACAAATTATTAAAATTATTCATTTCAAATTATTAAGTCCAAAAAAAAAAAAGAAGATATTTTAAAAAAAAAGAAGATATTTGAAAAAAAAAAAAAGAAGATATTTAGGCAAAATAAGAAGATGGATCTCAAAATCATAAAGGCATTGTTGGAAAGGGTTCAAATACACAAAAATGCTGGAAAACCAAAGAATTTGTGGGAGCTGGGGGATTTTTCTGAAGAACAGCAGGGAACAAGGGACTCATGAACTATCAACTATCACTAAACAAAACAACACAGCTGTGGATCATTCAGGTAACAACACAGTATTAAGAATCATGGGGATGTAAACTTTTGAACAGGGTCATTTTTTTATTTTCTCTTGTGGACTATATGTAAACATCTTTTATATGAAATATCTTATTCAGGTCAGTACTAAATATACAATAACATGCATTTTGTATGATCCCTCTTATTTTGGGAAAATAATTCACATTTTGCAGATTCTGAAAGGGGATGTAAACTTTTGACCTCAACTGTATGTGTGTGTGTGTCTCAGGTGCACGAGCGCTCGCACACGGGTGACCGTCCGTACCGATGCGAAGTGCTGTCCTGCGCTAAAGCCTTCGCCACCGGGTATGGGCTCAAGAGCCACCTCCGCACACACACGGGCGAGAAACCCTACAAATGCCCTGAGGACATGTGCTACAAAGCCTTCAAAACCTCCGGAGACCTGCAGAAACACGTGCGCACGCACACTGGTACGAACGTGTGACCATTTAAACGCAGAAGTTTCCAGCGATATTGTCAACTTGATTGCACAGATACTATTTAAACTGAACTGAGCTGGACGATGGCATCACTGAATTCAATGATGAACTGCCTTTAACTGAAAATTGAGTGTTTACTATTGTCCTTTTGCATTATTGACACACTATTTTCCTGTTTAATACTATAAAGCTGCTTTGACACAATCTGTGTTGTTAAAAGCGCTATAAAAAAAAAAAAATAAAAAATAAAAAAAAAAAAAACAGCGACCTAACTGTCTTTCTATTGCAGGTGAGAAGCCGTTTAAGTGTCCGTTCGAGGGCTGCGGACGCTCCTTCACCACCTCCAACATTCGTAAGGTTCATACGCGAACGCACACAGGCGAGCGGCCATACTTGTGTCCAGAGCCGTCCTGCGGAAGATCCTTCGCCAGCGCAACCAACTACAAGAACCACATGAGGATACACACCGGTAACACAGCGCTCACATGTACCGCTGCTCTAATAATTCCAATAGGAATTTTGCACAAATGGCGAAAAGGTTCCCAGCGCAGATTTCGCTCCAGTTCATGTTGGTCATGTGAATTTGATGAGTTGACCACCAGAAAGCTGACTGATTTGAAAGTGACTTCATACATTATTACACTGTTGACAGTAGACCTGCAAATTTCGCAAAGGTGAACTCAACTTGGGACGATAGCTATAACAGTAATGATAAAGGTTTGAAAATCATTCTAATTCTTTGATAATAGGGAACTTCGCACCACAATTATAATGATAAAAAGGAACAGTTTTATAGGAATCATTTTCAGAAGTACTGTATTTTTACATTTTTATATTTTCAGTTTTCGTTTTAATTTTACTTTGAATTTTACTAATTTTGTTATGTGCTTGTCATTGTTATTAATTCTTATTAATATTTTTGTTTAGCTTTTATTTATACATGTTTTAGTTTTAACAAAATTATTACTTCAAATTAAACTTTTTTTTCAGTGTTGCGATTTTTTTTTTCCAGCTGATGAACGATAAAAACATTCAGAGCCTATCAGAATCCTTCCGACTTCAAAGAGCTCCAGCATTTAAAGTGGCAGACCACAAAACTGCAGCTCACTTAAAATAAACAGAATGTTATCATGCCTTACTGTGGACGATAATATAGTTATCGTCATAGCTATCTTTATAATTACCTGCCTTCATATATTTGTCATTCAAAATGGAATCTGCGCAATATGGAATTTTGCGCAAAGGCAAAAAAAGTTCTCCAGGTAGATTTCTCACATGTTGAAATTGGTCACGCAAATTTACCATTTTGACCAACAGAAAGCTGCATGTTTTGAAAGTGACTTTATACATTGCTACACTGTTGACAGTGGACCTTTTTTACATGCAAAATTTCACTAATGCGAACGCAACTTAAGTGTTAAGGCCTGATCACACCAAAAATGATTACTATAACAATAATAATAAAGTTTTAATAATCTTTCTAATTCTTTGAGAATAGTGAACTTCACACCACAACTATAACGATACGAAGGAACAATATCGTTGGAATCACTTTCAGAACTATTTACTTTTTTTACATTTTATATTTTCAGTTTTCTTTTCTTGTTTTTTACTTTAAGTTTTGGTCATTTTGCTATGTACTTGTGTCATTTTTCTTATTTTTTTATATTTCTGTTTACTAGATTCAATTTATATTCAGTTTTAAATTTAGCAATTTAAACTTATTTTTCTTAGTTGCGATTTTTCCAGCTGACGTACAACTTTAAAGAGTGGAAGCATTTAAAGCGACAGGCAACAAAACTGAAACACGCTTATAATAAACAGAACGTTATCATGTGTTGGTGTGGACGTTAACATTAGTTATCGGTCATTAGTGTCTGTTTTATCGTTCTGTTTGCTGTCTCAGGTGAGAAGCCGTATCTGTGTACGGTTCCTGGCTGTGGGAAGAGTTTCACGGAGTACTCCAGTCTTTATAAGCATCACGTGGTTCACACGCACTGTAAGCCGTACACCTGCAGCCACTGCGGAAAGACCTACAGACAGACGTCCACGCTGGCCATGCACAAGCGCACCGCGCACGGAGACTTCGACACCGTGGAGGACGCTGGTACGTCTTTCTCTTATTTTGCGTGACTTGCTTTCACTTTCACTGAATTCGAAGGCACTTACGAACAATTTTGCATGCAGATGCAGAGGTTTTCGACGCGTTGCCGCAGGACGCCGAGCAGAGCGAATGTGATGCCAAAGTCACCGTGGAAACCGACGACGACATCAGCTCACACCTGCAGGTGCTCGGCACGGCCGTCACTATGGTGACCCAGGACGGAACCTCCGGCGGGCAGCAGGTCACCATGGTTACGGATGCCAAAGAGGTGCAGCCGGTGGGTGTTATGGGATGGATGGTGTCGCGTCTTTATCAGAGCTCAAATCGCTAACTGTGTTCGTTCCTGCAGGTTGCCATAGTAACATCAAACGGCATCATGACTGAAGTGAACGCATCACCGTACCAGCAGGTAGCGCTGCTAGCAACAGAAAATGGCACACAGATCGCAGTACAGATACGAAACATGGCTAATTACTCTGATTACAATACTATACACTAAACGTACGTCAGTGGTGATGGGATAGTTCATACTTTCAAGTATGATTGTGTTTACATGTAACATTTTAGCTAAAATAACTACCTTAAACTTATCTTCTATTCGCGGTTTTGGCCTCATATTGATTGCTTTTTTTTGTGTAGCTTCAACACAAACGATCAAAAACTTGAAAATTTAATTAAACTTTTATCGTAAATAGTATGCCATATTGGCATACTGTTTTAACATAATCATTTTTAAACAAAAAAAGACTTATAGCATTTATTTTATTCAAGAAAAACTAAATAATATTATTGTAGTTTACAGTATATAGTGAGAATATGTTGTTGAACTGTTTGTATGTATTGATTGTGTATATATGCAGTTAGAAGATCAGCAGACGTTAGAGGAGGCGATCACCATGGCAACAGCAGCGATTCAGCACAGCAGACTGACCTCAGATCAGTGACAGCTGAAAATCACGTCAGACGCCTCAGGGAGAGAACGATTTTTCTTTCTCTTTTTTTAACGTTTAGGGTGTATGAGAATGAGTTTCTGCAGTCTTAAAGAGTCTTTTTTTTTTACCTGCTTTGAGCCAGTAGAAGTGAAACAAGATGAAAATAAAAAAAATATTTGTTAATAAATAAGCTTTATCCATTAACTCTTTGTGAAATGTGTTTTTGAATTATTAAACATGGTTTACTCTTCAAACGAGAGACGCGACGAAAACCAGAACGTGAAAAAAATGACGAATCTGTTTAAAGGCAGTCGCTGATCGATCCAAACAGGAGCATTTGCTTGTAATTTAATCGTATTTTGCAGAATATTATTATTAAAATATATTTATTTTCTTATTATTATTTATGTTTGTTTTGTATTGTATTTGTGAAAAAACAACGCAGGATGCCGTGCACCTGTCACAAAAATTATCACATTCAAATTGATTTTCGTCCTCATATTTCATTTTAGCGGCTTAATGTGAGAAATATTATACATGTGTGTCTTTGCATCGAGTTCTAGAAAAACTTTAATAATCCTGAATACATTTCTGATGCATTTTCCACTGAGGTGAAAGTCGTTAGAAGACGCGCGCTGTTTTTGATTTGAATCTCCCGCCCGCTTCGTCTAAATCAGTGAGAACAGAGCTGACGTTAATATGGCGGTTCTTAAAAAACAAACAAACAAACAAAAAAATTACAGGAATGATTTTATTTACTCACCTAAGCGCATTTCACTGGCTGCAGTGCTGTAATGTGTCCAGTAGAGGTCAGCAGCTTTACTCTCTATGTGATCGGAGCTCAAACTACAGTCTGCTCATTATATTTAACAGAACCTCAGTAACACACTTATTTACATAACTAAACGAGGGCCTTCCACAGAGTTTTAATCATCAAGTTAATAATGACTACAAACTACCCAAACACTAACCTTCCATTTTTTTTTTTTTTTTTTTTTTACATTTTAAAATGTTTTGCCTTAGTTGAAGTGACAAATATGAGCAAATATTGAGATATAATTTTTTAATTAATTTTTTTAACAGCTTCTTTACTGTGTGTGTGTTTTTTTACAGATGTTTTTCCAGAATGTGAATTTGTGTTGAATCAAAGACTACAGATGTATTTCCGTGTTTTACAGCAGTTCACACACACACACAAACACACACACACTTACGCGCGCACACACACACACACACACACACATGTTCTCAGTTCTTCCTCGACAACAGTCTCTGATTGGCTGAGCTGCTGTGATGTCAGCCAGTGACGAGAGGGGGCAGAAAAAAACTGGTTTTGGGGGTTCCTCCACAATACTGACTGGAAACATCAGTGTGTGTGTGTGTGTGTGTGTGTGTGTGTGTGTGTGTGTGTGAGTACAGGAGAGGAAGTTAAACCGAGGACACACCCAGACTAAGATCACTCACACACACACACACACACACACACACACACACACACTCACTCTCTCTCACACACACACACACACACCCGTGTGCTGGTGTCAGGTTTTCTTATCTGAGCTGATGAGGGTGGAGTGTGTTTAGGTGACACACTGACAATACAAATAAACTCTTAAATTACTGCCAAATCTATTCTCTGGAACAGTATGTGCTGGACCAACACTAGTGTGTGTGTGTGTGTGTGTGTGTGTGTGTGTGTGTGTGTTATCTGTAAGCCGCTGTAGTTAATCATGGTTTTGTGAAGCGCTAAGTAAACTGCCTCTAAATCTGTGTGAGTTTAGTCGTTTGGCTCTTTTAGGCCTTTTTGTGTTTGAAAGCACAAGTGGCTGAAACAGGAAATACTCTGAATTCTGGGCTGATCTCTTCCTGTCACGACCGGTGATCAGGTACATGGGCCAAACGAATCACGAAACTTCACTTTAGAGTCTCAGATGTTGCTTTTTCGCAGCTCAGGAGACTTCATTGAGTTCTCAATTGAGTTTCGCTGAAGTAGTTGTCACACTATAAAAGTCTACCGCTATAAATTGAATGTAGAACACTGCTGCTTTATTATTATTATTACTATTACTATTATTTTAGTATTTATTATTATTATTATTTATTTGTTATTACTTATTAGCTTTCATTTTGTTGCAATGTAATGCGCTTTTGTCATTTTTATTTGTTTTTTTTTTTTTAACATTGTTTGTTTGTTTTTATTTCAGTTTTAGCCTTGGCTAAAATAAGTTGAAATGTTAAAGTATTAAAGATTATTCAAACTAAAACAGAAATAAAAAAAGAAGCTAATATAAATATAAATAAAATAAAATAAAAATACAAAATACAAAAGCACATAACAAAATGACCAAAACTAAAATCAGTAATGTAGCATTGGCAACTAACTGAGAATAAGTTGAAACTGAAGTATTAAAACTTAAAGTTAACAATAACATAGAGAGAGTAGCTCAGATCATTTAATGAGAATTGTCTGCGTTCATCTTGACTTTTGATTATTTAGTACTTTTGCTATTTAAAGTTAAATCTGAGCACAATTTCAGACAGTCACACACATTAGAGATTACTAGGGTCTTTCTCTGGACTTTTTCTCCGTCATTTGTTCTGCATTTGATCTCATTGCTGCAGGATTGGTTTTGGTTCCTTGCCGCTGTCGCCTTTGGCTTGCTTAGTTGGGGACACTTAATTTCTGTCAGTATTATCGACTTGATTGCACAGATACTGTTTGAACTGAACTGAGTTGGACGATGGAATCACTTAATTCAATGATGAACTGACTTTAACTGGAAATTGAGTGTTAACTATATCGACGTCTTGCATTATCGACACACTGTTTTCCTGTTTAATACTGTAAAGCTGCTTTGACACAATCTGTATTGTATTAAGTGCTATATATACAAAGGTGACTTGACTTGACTTGACTATAGGAGAAACTATTGAGATCTTGTGTGTGATATGTCTCGCATAAATGCTCTGTGAAGGGTTAACCTGTCCTGGCTTGTGTTGAGCCCCAGCTGAGGGATTGTTTGGATTGTGATGGGGGTTTGTTTTGGTTGTTTGAGGATATGGGGGCAGGGTGTGTGTGTGTGTGTGTGTGTGTGTGTGTGTGCCGAGCGACAGCTGCTGGTTTAGTTTCCCGGGAACTTTAGGACAATAAGACACTGTGAGACTTCGGCCAACAGCTGCCAAACACGTCAACACGACTAAATCACTTTACAAACTCTCCCAAAACTAAATCTGCTCACGCCACTTCACTTTTCTCAGCATGGTTTGTTTTGTTTCCTCGATTCTTTCCTCAGAGGATCCTGCTGGAGTCTCAACCGTGAATCAACAGGTTGAAAGGAAGGTTTTTAGTAAAACAAAATCTCCATACGTTCAACTTTTCTTTAATGAAATCAGTTCAGATTAAAAATGTTATGGTCTATCACAGTGACAGAAATTTGTCTTTGGTTAGAGCTTACAAACAATGTAAAATATCTATAACACACATGAAATAGTACTAAAAGCTTGAAAAATTAGTAGTAAAACTTAGAAAATTTTGTAAAAGAACATAGGAACTAATTACCAAAACTTATGGGGAAAAAACATAAACTTCATACTAAAGTTAAGAAGATTTTGAAAAATCAGGAGATTACTAACCTACTAAAACGTAGAAATTTTAGAGAAAAAAAAAAACAGGACCTTAGTATGAAAACTTAGGGGGGGAAACATAAAAACGTAGTACTAAAATGTAAAAAAAAAAAAAAAAAAAATTGAAAAAAAAAGGAACTTAGTACCAAAACTTAGAAAAAACACAAACTTAGTACTAAAATTTTGAAAATTTACAAAAATCAGAAACTTAGTAGTAAAACTTAGAAAAAAAACTAGAAACTTAGTACTAAAACTTCGAAATTTTAGAAAAAACATAGGACCTTAGTACGAAAACTTAGGGGAGAAAATATAAAAACTTAGTACTAAAATGTAAAAAAAAAAAAAAAAAAAAAAAAAATCAGGAACTTAGTACTAAAACTTAACGGGGAAACATAAAAACTTAGTACTAAAATGTAAAAAAAAAAAAGTTCTAAAAATCAGGAACTTGGTACTACAACTTAGAAAAAAATTAGAAACTTAGATCTAAAACTTAGAAAATGTAGAAAAAACAAAAGAACTTAGTGCCAAAACAAAGAAAAAAAACAAACTTTGTACTAAAATTTAGAAAATTTACAAAAATCAGAAACTACTAAAACGTAGTACTAAATCTTAGAAATCTTTTGAAAAAGAACATAATAACTTAGAAAATTAGAAGAAAAACACACAGGAACTTTGTACCAAAAACATAGCAAACAAAAAAAACATAAACTTAGTACTAAAATTTTGAATATTTAGAAAAATCAGGAACTTAGTACTAAAACATAGAAATTTTAGAGAGAAAAAAAAAAACATAGGAACTTAGTACCATAACCTAGGGGAAAAAAACATATAAACTTAGTACTAAAACTTAGACACTTCCTGGTGAGACAATTTTGCCTATGTTTTAAAAAAGTTATTGCATCAGGGATAAAATAAACACAAAAAAAATGTCTCAAACTGTGCTCAGATTTGTCTGCAGTCAAAAGTCTTAGATCCTAATATAAGCTCAAATGTATCTCATCAAATGATCTGAACTGCTCCGCATTAGTCGTATACTTTTACTGGATGATGACTAGTGACTCGTTTGGCTCTGTTTTATTTCTCCTGAGGGATTTTAGGAGAGACATCTGAGATCTAGCAGACAGTTTCACCAGTGTGTGCGCGATACGGCGACGTGACACCCTTCCTCCACCCGTCTGAGACTCTTTGTGATGCGTTAAACACACACACACACACACACACACACACACACACACTGAATGGCCGTTGTTCACACGCCCGCGGGACACCGGGGCTTCATGAATGATGTTTGTGAGACTCCAGGAGCATTCAGCTGAACAGGTTTGATTTGCAAATCATTTGTGCGACTCTCTGATCCAGAAACACGGGTGCAAAGGGGGAAATACCACACACACACATTCACAAACCCCCAGCAGACATGCTCACCACTAAAACACAGTGAGATACATAAATAAAACAACCTTAGAAAATCTGTTCATTTACTTATTTACATTATTGTTCATCTATATATATATATATATATATATATATATATATATATATATATATATATATATATATATAATCTTTGTCTTGCAATGTTGCTTTGATAAACTAAATGGTTTTTCATTGAGAAGAGAAAATGGACACAAAACACTTGTATCTTAAAGTATATGTCTTTGTTCCTCACGTTCTGCTGTGGTGTTTCCCCTCTTTCATTATAAGGAAGTGACATCATGAAAGTTTTTTTTTTTTTTTTACCGTATGGTCAAACCAAAGTGAGTTTCTCTCACAGTTTTGTTTTATCAGTATTTCATGGCGTTTAAATGTTTAATGATCTCATCAAGTTTAAGTTCAACTTATCTAAAAAAAAAAAAAAAAAAAAAAAAAAAAATCACAAGATCCTTTTTTAGAGAAAAATATTGTACACAAGATACAAAATTACTGTAAATAATATGATTAGTTGATATTTACTAGTTAAGACCATCATGAAAACTTGCTCTGATTTTCTACCCTAAAAATGGTGAAATATTATTCCAATGTAACACAGCTTTTTTCTATGTGAATATCTGTTAAAATGTAATTTATTTCTGTGATGCGCAGCTGAAATTTCAGCATCATTACTCCAATCTTCAGTGTCACATGATCCTTCAGAAATCATTCTAATATGCTGATTTGCTGCTCAAGAAACATTCTGATTATTAGCAATGTTGAAAATTTTTGTGGAAACTGTGATACATTTGACTTTTCAGGCTTCACAGATGAATAGAAAGCTCAAAAGAACAGCATTTATTTGAAATTGAAGTCTTTTGGAACGTCATAAATGTCTCTTTTGATCAATTTAATGTGTTCTTACTGAATTAAAGTATCAATTTCTTTCAAACAACTGAATATATAGTTTTTAGTAGAAATATCCAAATTGCACCAGTTCCTAAGAATGATCCTTCAAGGGCCATTGTGATTTTACAACAGACCAAATCACGTCCATATCACACCTGTTGTGTCCATAAAATAACATGCAAAGTTCATTTGTGTGTGTGTGTGTGTGTGTTTAATGCAGACTAACTCCTGATCAGATTAACAATCAGCTTTATAAGCACTAGCAAAATAATCTGAGAACAGCTCACTGTGTGCGTGTTTTCTTTGTCTCATGTCTGCAAAAGAGGGTCACAGTGTTTCAGGGATTAACCAACTAAACAAATGGCCCTAAAACCCCCCGCCTTCACACCAACCGCCACCCTACCATGTGATTATGAGATATCTCATCAGATTTCATCAGAAACAGTGTGTAAAAACCCAAGAACTGACCTCAGATCTGCCCAGATACAACAGTCAGCCAATCACATGGCAAGAAACCCACGCAGCTGAAGGGTCAGAGGTCACACAGGAAGCTCAACAGGTTTGACCCCCATCACGACATCATACTCCACCTAAACAGAGCAAATGACAACAGCTGAAGCAAATGAGACTCTTAAAATGCCTAAATGTCATTGAACATATCATGAAATATCAAATCAAATAATTTTTTTTTTTTTTCAGATTAAAAAACATTATGGTCACATAGTGATAGAAATTTATTTTTGGTTAGGGCTCACAAACAACAAAACTCTATAAAAATCTAAAAAAAAAAATTATAAACAGAAAAATAAAATAGTACTCAAATCAGAAAAAAAAACTTAGAAACTTGGTACTAAACTTAGAAGAAAAAATAGAAACAAAAACTTCGAACTAAAACTTAGAAAAAAAACTTAGAAACGTAGTACTTAAACTTAGAAGACTTAGAAAAATCTTAGAAATTTAGAACTAAAACTTAGAAACTTAAAAACTTAGTACTAAAACTTAGAAAAAACTTAGACACTAAGAACTAAAACTTAGAAAAAACTTAGAAACAGTAGTAAACTTAGAAAAAACTTGGAACTAAAACTAAGAAAAATGTAAAAACTTAGGCCCGGTTTCACAGACAGGGCTTAGACTAAGCCAGGATTAGGCCATAGTTCAATTAGGACATTTTAGTAATTTTTATAAACATGCTTAGTAAAAAACATTACTGGAGTATATCTTGAGACAAAACAAAGGCACTGATATATTTTATAATCAGTCAGTGCAAGTTTCTTTCAGTTGAAACAGCTCAGACTTACATTTTTGTCTGGGACTAGCTTAAATCTTGTCTGTGAAACCGGGGGTTAGAAATATAGTATTAAACTTAGATAAAACTTAGAACTAAAACTTAGAAAAATGTAGAAACTTAGTACTAAACTTAGATAAAACTTTGAAACTTAGAACTAAACTTAGATAAAATGTAGAAACTTAGTACTAAACTTAGATAAAACCTAGAAACTTAGTACTAAAACTTAGAAAAAACCTAGAAACTTAGAACTAAACTTAGATAAAACTTAGAAACTTAGTACTAAACTTAGATAAAACCTAGAAACTTAGTACTAAACTAAGAAAAAACTTAGAACTAAACTTAGATAAAACTTAGAAACTTAGTACTAAACTTAGATAAAACCTAGAAACTTAGTATTAAACTAAGAAAAAACTTAGAAACTTATAACTAAACTTAGATAAAACCTAGAAACTTAGTACTAAACTAAGAAAAAACTTAAAAACAGAAACAAAACTTGGACACTTCTTTGTGAGGCTATTTTGCATTATTTAAAATGGACTGTGCTAGGAATAAAAGATACACACACACACACAAACATACACACACACACATACACACAAATACAATTTAAATACATTAGTGGATGTTAGCAAATCACACTGTAGGAAAACCGTGGAGTGGTTTTCAGATCCCATCTGAACAGAACAAATGACAACAGCTACATCAAACGAGACACTTAAAAAAAACCTCATTGTGTATCACATCGTCTAAGTTTAGGGTTCACAAACAACTTCAAAACAGCCATAAAATTGACACATAGTACCAAATAGTACTAAAAATGTAGAAAACTTAGAAAATAAATTTAGTACTAAAACTTAGAAAAAAAAACTTAGAAACTAAAACTAAAGAAATTAATACTAAAACCTCAGACACTTCTTGGTGAGACCACCAGTTTAAAATGAATATTTTACTATAAATAAAAGACGCGCACACACAAAAAAACACAGTTTAAACATATTAGCAGATGTTAGATGTTTAGTGGAAGGTTGAATGCTTCTGAAAACTGAGCCTATAATCTCACATATGTGCATCTCCTCTCGAGTTTCTCTCATTAATGTCTCAAACTGTGCTCAGATTTGTCTGCCATCAAAAGCCAGAGATTTTAACATGAGCTCAAGCATTTACTGCTTTGTTTAAAAGGGATACTGCACCAGGGATAAAACACAAACACACACACAAATACAATTAAAACATATTAGTGGATGTCAGCCAATCACACGGCAAGACACCCCCGCAGCTGAAGGGTCAGAGGTCACGCAGGAAGCTCAACAGGTTTGACCCATGAAATCAGACTCCACCTGAACAGAACGAGTGACAACAGCTGATGCAAACGAGACACTTGAAACGCCTGCATGTCTTTGAACATAAAATCTCAAATCATTTCTTTGTAAAGAATATCTCTCTCTCTTTGTGTGTCCATCTCCGTTCCATTGAGCTGACGATATGCGTGTCTGTGTGAGAGTGTGAGTGTGTGTTTGTGCATGTGCGTGTGAGTGTGAGAGTGTGAGTATGTGTTTGTTTGTGTGTGTGTGTGTGTGTGTGTGTGCGCGTGAGTGTGTGTGTGCATGTCTGTGTGTACGTGTGTGTGTGTGTGTGTGTGTGTGTTCAAGCATCAGCAGTGTCTCTGAACAATAGTGTGCATCTCCATATGTGGGCAGCCTCGCGCTCAACAGGCCATCTGCCCGTGTGTGTATGTGTCTGACTCGCACGTGCGCACACACACACACGCTCACAAAACAGACTCAATTAAAGCAGCGATTGTGCTTTTATGACGTCAGGACAGAAACCCTCCTAAATCCTCTGCTGACCGTAATCACTCACAAACAGAACAAAACAACCAGAGGGACACAATAGTGCAGCCTATACTGCCAGCCTTTCAGATATCTAGTGCGCTAACCCAAACGACACCTCATGAGGGAATGATGTGAAACACTGAACCCAGGCAGCTATTTTAATAGTGATATGTTTGAGGCAAAATAAAACAGACCATTTACAGTAAAGTTTGTTATTAGCATGATGCAATGTTGGGAAGGATACTTTGGAAATGTAATAGGTTACAGATTACTAGTTACCCTGTTTAAAATGTAATATGTAGTGTAACTATTTCAATTACTTTATTAATGTAACTAATTGCATTTGTTTACTTTTTGGTTACTTTTCTAAATTTCTAATGCTTTCAACTGTTAATCAGTTTCAAACATGTAAAGCAGACAGGATTAACCTTGCAGTAGTACACTGATTACTGTCAATCCTTCATCACTTGAATTAAGATGATAATATTTTAATTTTAAAGCACACCCACCACAAAATCAGACTTACTATGAGAATGTTCTGAGTTGAAATGCAGATTTAAAATCATAAGATATAGTTTAGTAGATATGATATTGTTTTTAAAATCAAATCTTTGCATAGTTATGACAGGAAACACTGGCATCTAACAATGCTTTGGAAAACAGTTCATCTTTAAAAATAAAGCATTTACATGAACCCAAATAGAAAATAAAACATTTTTTATGGAATAAGAATGTGCTCTAACTCCTGAAATTATTGCAGTCTCATATTTTAGAGCAGTCAATGCAATTTGTGAAAGAAATCAATCAAATCTTTGTGTGAAACAATTCAAATGTAACCCCCTTTGTAATCGTTAACATTTTCATACGTAACTGCAATTTAATTACACTTTTTTTTTTCTCAGTAACCATAACAGATTACAATTACATTTATTTTGTAATTAAATTACGTAATTCCATTACATGTAACTAGTTACTCGCCAACACTGATAACATGACAATTCAATTACTAATTCCAATAGCTTTATATTAGTTTGCACCTAAAAATTCATTCAATCCAATAATTTGACAATAACTTGTTTCTCATAATTGATTTCAAAAGAGTTTGACGTTAGCATGTTGCTAAATGTCACTCAAAACAAATTCTAATAGTTTAATATTAAATTAGCTACAAGAAAGATTTCATCCATTCCAATAATTTAACACTAGCATTTTTGATAAGCAAACACTTAAACTTACAGTTGAGTTGGGTCTATTTTAGAGTGATTTATCCTTTTTTTTTTTTTTAAAAAAAAAAGAAAAAAAAAAAGCACAATTTGGTTGTTTTACTATATCTCTTTGTTGTCATACAAGCACAGCAAAACTATTTTTTTGTCTTTAAATGGTTGTTTCATATTTAAATACAGAAAAGCTAATTTAAATAGAAGTAAAAATGAGAATGAAATCTGCATACATACAATATAAAGTATATGAAAAGAAAAAAGTATATAAGGCCGAGAATTAAAAGCGTATGCGTAATAAGTATACAAAAAAAAACGTAAAACGTAATTAGATGCATTTCAAAATATGATACAATATTGCATGTTGTGCATTCTGGGATTGCATACAGGTGCTTAAAGCAATTCATGTAATGCTGCCAATAGACAAATTGCCAGTTTGTTTTTTTTTAATAAGGCAGCATGATTTTAACTTTCACATCAGTTGCACCTATGATGCCTTATAATGTTGTCTACTTAGGCAGCTGACGGTTAATCTCTGAGCGCAGCGGCTGCTGATAAGTGTATCTGAAGTCTGTCAGTGTGTGTAGGAGAAAAACAAGTCCAGACACATCCAGAAAACACCAGCATGCCCACCGATCGCCAACTAGACGCCGCTCGTGGGAGTTTTCAAGAGATCGGAGATATGAAACTTCATTACAACTCCATAAACACATCAGACCAGAGACTAGAGTTTCATTCATAAAAGGTTTATTGTAATAAAAATCGACTGTACAGCTCTATATCTGCACAAATGCATTTTTTAAAAAAAAAAAAAAAAAAAAAAAAAAAAAGGTACATTAAAAGAAACTCTGCTCCGAAATAGCTTACAAACTACATCTAAAACAGTAAAAGAGCTGCTCAGCAGCCTGTGAGATGCTACAGACGAGAGTCTCTGCTGGCACTCCGGCCCCGAACCAACCAACACATGCAAAGCATCCTGGGAAAACACAATCACTTCCCCGGAGACGCCAGCGGTGGAGCCTCCAGTCCGCACGACTTGTTTCATGACATCACCAGAGGTTCAAGAGCGTATTGCCTGAATATTGCACAGTAAGACTTAAAGAGCCAGGCAGTGACGTTAATTAAGGGAGTGGTGGCGCTGTGGTTAAGGCAAGAGGGGATTATGGGAGTATGTTCATTATATCAAAGTACAAAATGTGACTCTGGAGCACAAAACCAGTCATAAGGGTCAATTTTTTTTTTTAAATTAAGATTTATACATTATCTAAAAGTTGAATAAATAATATTAGAATAATCTGTCTGTAAATAAAATGTATTCATGAAACATGATCTTAGCTTAATTTCTTAATGAATTTTGGCATAAAAGAAAAATGGATAATTTTGACCCATTCAATGCATTGTTGGCTATTGCTACAAATATACCTGTGATACTTATGACTGCTTTTGTGCTCCAGGGTTACATATTTGATATATACATCTCTCGTTAGCAGCTCCTGCAGAAATTCTAAAGCACCACCACAGTTTTAGGCCTGAAACGTACTGAACGCAAATCCGTTGCATTCTTGAAGTCACCACAGGTGGCGCTATAAAGCGAAAACTAGTTTTATTATTATCATCATGGTTGACTTTGAAGAGAACCTTTGTAAGCCTATAGAAAAGTTTGCGCAAAGTACGTTTCAGGCCCTTAAGCGCTTTACATTCTCGTGAGGTATCGTAATTGCACTGGAACCGTGCGCGAGCACCAGTGGAAACACCCAAAACCTGTTTTGGGATCGTAAAAACAAACAAGAGTCACAGTGCCGAAATATTTCTAGAGTCAGTCGTCCAGTCGTGTAAGAACCAGTGCTTTAAAGTTCATCTTAAATAAAGGATTAGGATCAGGCCTTAAATGTGAAGTCGCGGGAACGGTAAACTCTCAGCGGTTGGTCGGACACCGGTCGCGCGTTCAGCTGGACACCATCATCAGGTAGTTTTTCGGTGGACTTGTTCGGCCGCTCATCATGAAGCGGTTTTTGCAGGTCGCCGTCTGGTCGTATGCCGAGGGGGCGGGGCTTGAGACGGGTGGCTCGGCCTCGTAGAGAACGCAAATGGAGCCGTCCTCGCCGATGCGGTAGGAGACTTCGTACGGGTCGACCCAGAGCGTCAGCTCCCGCGGCAGGAGCGAGAAAAGCTGCCCGCTAGTCAGTCCGATTTGTCCAGCCGCTCGGCCAATCAGAGGGTCCATTTCATGATTGATCCGTATGCAACGGTAACCGGATCCCTTCTGCGGCCGGTCGGGGAACCAGTGGTGCTGGTAGTGTTCTAGAAAAAAAAATACACAGTTTCGTTAATATCAAAATCTTTCAGCATTAGATGTACTATGATCACTGAATCGATATAAAAAGTGTGTTGATATAATGGTAATACTTTTATATGTGACCCTGGAGCACAAAAGCAGTCATATATAAGCAGTCAGGTATATTTGTAGCAATAGCCAATTATATGGGTCAAAATTATAAATTTTTCTTTTATGCCAAAATCCATTAGGATATTAAATAAAGATCACATTCCATGAAGATATTTTGTAAATTTACTACCGTAAATATACCAAAACTTAATTTTTGATCACTAAGAACTTCATTTGGACAACTTTAAAGGCGATTTTCTCAATATTTTGATTGTTTTGCACCCTCAGCCATTTGCAGTGTCTCAGACAAATATTGTGCTATCCTAACAAACAATACATCAATTTATTCAGCTTTCATATGATGCATAAATCTCAATTTAAAACTGACTGGTTTTGAGGTCCAGGGTCACACATATGCAGTACTTTACTATGTTACTACGTTAAAGCATGTATTTCAGTACCTGATAGCGTCTGCGCGAGACAGTCTCTAAAGACGCGTAGCTGCGCGTCACTCAAGCGTCTGCGGCTGCGCAACAATCTGCAAACGAAACCCGCGGCGGCACAAACCTCCGGGATCATCTCTGTTCCGGTGCCGAGCGTCATTTTATTCCGTTCAACAGAATTTAAAATGAACGTGAAGAGCTGCTGTCCTTTGGTGCTGGTGAGTCAGTGCAGGAGGATGAAATAATGACCATTCCCCGAGAGAGATCCGACGTAACCGACCTCCGCTCCTCCGCTCCTCCGCGCTCTGAATCTGATCTGTGGCGAAGAAGAGCGATTCCGCTCATTTATACGCACAGAGCCGCTGACGTCAGTCGCGACACGCCCACCGTCCAGTGAAACAGAGGGGCGGGGCTTCCTCGCTCCACCGATTGGTTGCCAGGATGGAAAACACTGCGTGTTGTGGTGAAGCTCGTTTTCCGTCCGCGTCCAAATATGGAGATTGACGTCACACGCAGCTCAGGTATGCGTGACGTCATTCGGTGGTGGGGGGAACGAGGACGGCGTGAACGCGCGCGCTTACCGTAAAGTTTCGGCGTTTAATTATAGAAGCGCGCGGCGCTGGGAGCTGGTTTTCCTCTCTTTCATCGTCTGTCAAGAGTAGATGAACCTCAAACCTACACACCACCTAAAAACAGTCAAAC